>QKWP01000087.1:41626-58455 GCA_003550325.1 Gigaspora rosea | reverse complement strand
GATTAGTACCATAAAATGCCGTATTGAGAAGGGTTATTATATGGAGGGTCACTTGTAAGTATTACCGTATTTTTGTATTTCGTTCTTCCATATTCTTGCTAATACCGGTAAAAACTGAAAATACCGCATCTGATGACCTTAAAATGCACCTGGTACAAATCAAGGTACCTTACGGCGTTTTGCAATTTAATGATATTGGCCAATCAGAATAAGCCATCGATCATTGACAATCCTCGTGATTACAGCCAATCAAAATAAATTTCCCTCATGCTGAGTAATTAGAAGGTAGACTATATACTAAAATTCGATGCGGAATTTTTTTTGTTTGTTTTGAATTTTCCTAATCGTGTAACGTTACACCTGATCTTGAAATCTGATTTGTTGCGCAGAATTTTTGGAGGATATGGGCCGTATTTAATTGGTTGATCGTGTGTTTATATGTAAACAAAAAATTACAGAAAGCCTACCTAAATATCTTTGTGTATGTTATTTACAAGCGAGGAACCTTTGGGTATTGGAAATTATATACTCTTAATCCACAATGTTGAGTGATTCTTATAATAAAAAGCGAAAATATGTCTTACAAAAATCTCAAGCAATCAATTCAAAGATTGTTAAGACAAGTATACACAACCTTAAAAACATTTAAACCTTATTGGAACGAATTTATGAAAGAAATATCTCAGAAGTTACCATTATACATAACAGTAGCTACAAACTTAAACACCTTGAATTCACCTTCGATAAGATTAGCACAAAACTCATGGTTTTCAGTCAAAGCGTTGGAGTGTAAGGCTCAACAAGATGACTCGCAGGCAGCTTCACATTCTGTGACTGCACCATTGCAAGAAATAATAGAATGTATTCAAAAAAAAATAAAAGATGAGAGTGAGCCTAAGAAAAAAAGACCAAAGACAAGTACCAGCAGGAAAAGCAAAAAGAATAAAACTCTTCCCATCTCAGAAGCAGAAAGAAACATTAATAAAATGGTTTGGTGAAACTAGGTGGGCCTATAATCAAGCATTATCAGCTGTAGAAAAAGATGGAATTCACTGAAACAAGAAAGCCCTAAGGGCCAAGTGTGTAAATAATGAAAATTTTCAAAATGAAAATAAATGGGTTTTAGAGACCCCTTATGATATTCGAGATGAAGGAATGAACGATTTGCTTAAAGCATACAAGACCAACTTTGTAGCTCATAAGAAAGAATTCAAGATCAAGTACCGAAGCAAAAAGGATGAATCTGAATCAATTGTTATTCATTCTAAACATTGGGTGAAAGCTGGAGTTTTTTATCCTAATTTTTTTGGCAAAGAACCCATTCGAGGAGCAGAATTATTGCCTGATGAGTTAAAGATTGTCGTCTTCAAAAAACTAGATTAGGAGAATTTTTTCTATGCCTACCTATGTCACTTGAAATTAGGAGTGAAAACCAAGCCCCTCAGTGGACAAGTATTGAAGAAAGAATACTTTCATTAGACCCAGGAGTTAGAACATTTTCAACTGGTTATTCTCCTTCTGGACTCGCAGTTGAATGGGGGAAAAAATGACATTAGAAGAATTTATCGCCTTTGTCATGCTCTTGACAAATTACAAAGCAAGTGGTCACAATCGGCATAAAAAACGTTACAGGTTAAAGAGAGCAGCAAGAAGAATTAGAAAAAAGATTCGAAATCTCATTGAAGAAGTACATAAAAAATTCACAAAGTGGATTGTCGAGCAATATCATATAGTATTACTTCCTGAATTCGAGACACAGAGAATGGTGAAACGGGCAAACAGACGAATAAGAAGCAAGACAGCAAGGGCAATGCTGGGATGGTCTCATTATCATTTTAAGCAACGTTTAATTAACAAGACAAGGGAATACCCTTGGTGTAAAGTTATAATTTGTGATGAACATTACACTTCAAAGACTTGCGGAAATTGTGGATATCTTCACAAAAAACTAGGATCAAACAAAACTTTTAAGTGTCCTCAGTGTCAAATAGAGATGGACAGAGACATCAATGCGGCAAGAAATATCCTCCTTCGATTCTTAACTCTTAATCGAACCGAATCTTCTGATTTGGCGTTGGGACCTACCCCCTAAAATCCTAACGGGTTTTTGCAGTACTTGTGCATTCTTTATTAACATGATCAGAAATGTGAGGTTTAATAAGAAATGCATAAGTTTAAATGTAGGCGCAAGCGTTACAATTTAACAGTGAATAGGAAATGCTTATCTACTTCCTGGTATCATAGAAATAAGCCTTTCCTCTTCGTCTATTGAATAAAATCCCACTTAATTAATTTTGAAATGCAACATTTCAAATTGACAAACCTTTTATTAGAGGCTTTTAGAAAACTGTATGCTACTACTGTAAAATGCCGGAAATGTGAAATTGGACAAATTCCGGCACAATTTTTTATTTCCCGTTACTTATCACTAGAATATACGTATATTCATAAAAAATAGGTATTAAATTTATCGTTATTAATACATAATATAATTTTTATTAATAATTCCGTTTTGTATACCGGAAAAAAATCCGAAAACGTCATGCCACAATTTGTGCTCTGATAAGCTTTATGTTACTCTATTAAATTGGGGGGGTTTTTTTATTAAAAAAAAAAAAATAGCTATATTAAGAACTATAGAGGATTATTTAATAACAAAAAATTATACATATGAATAAAATTATAAACGTGCACAATAATTTTAGTTGAAAAATTAATAGTGTTTTAGCTCCGGACACACAATGCTGCGTATAATTGGCTGGAATTAATTTTCCTAATTTGGATGGTTTCTCCTGTATGAAAACGTAACGATTATCACTATAATCCATCTATTCAATTTAATCAATATATAAATTGGAATGAAAAACCTTTGTTATAAATATAATCGATTTTTAAATTTTTATCAAAAATATTATTTTCAATTTCGTAAGTATACGAATTTGAAAGCTGTATTAATGCAAGCCGAAAATAGAACTTATGCGGTATGTCATCTATAGGATATCAATGGAAATTCATAATTTTTAATTGATTCTTATAATGTATATATATGATTCATGACGGATAAAAGCAAGCAGTTGAATGCTTGAATTCTTTACAATCCAATGCTGCTGTCCTCAAATCAATCGGTAAATCAAATGATCGTAATTCGAGAAGTCTCCCAGAAATGAGAGAATTTTGTCAAAAGCTCGGTTATGAGGTAATAATATTTAGATGAATTAACGTTCTTTGAAAATATGTAAAGTATTTGTTTAATATGTATATATTTATTTATTAAAAGCCACGCGATTTTGATAGTTTGAATATTATTCACGTAACTGGAACGAAAGGAAAAGGTTCTACTTGTGCTTTAGTCGAATCAATATTAAGGAATTTCTATTCATCACGTAAAGAAAGCATGACAAACAAGATTCGAACAGGTATTTTATACTTCGAGCATGTATATCGATTCATTTGATTATATTAACACGACCTGAACATAAGGGTTGTTCACTTCTCCACATCTTGTTGCTGTTCAAGAACGTATTTGTTTGGATGGAACTATGTTGAGTGAAGAAGAATTTACAAAATATTTTTTTGAATGCTGGGATAAACTTGAGTTAAACAATTTACAGGTTTATTTGAATCATTATTTTAACAAACTAAAATTTTAATTAACCTTATTAACGACATTCTTTCGTCAAACAGCAAGGTGATGAAGATAAACAAATCAAACCGGGCTATTTCCGATTTATTACATTAATGGCATTTTATGTTTTCAAGAAAGAAAATGTTTGTAATTTTATTATTTCTAGATTTTTTTATTCATAAATTAAAGATTACTATTTTTAATCTCCCAGGTGGATGTGGCAATTATGGAAGTTGGAATTGGTGGTGAATATGATTCAACAAACATTATAGAGAAACCTACGGTTTGTGGTGTATCATCTTTGGGAATTGATCACCAAAGATATTTAGGTGAAACAATTGATTTAATTGCATGGCATAAAGGAGGCATATTCAAGGTATTTTTAAATTTATTGTTAACTTTAAATTATGAATTCAAATAAATTCTTTTTCTGAATGATAACTATAATTGATAAGGCAAATGTTCCAGCTGTGACGATAGATCAACCTCCCATAGCTTTGGATGTCTTGAAGAAGCGGGCAAAAGATGTGAATGTAAGTAAAATAGCATATACGATCCGTGCATTTTAAACTTATTAAAACTTGTTCAACAGGCACCATTCACACAAGTAGAAACACATACTAAAGAATCTTTGGGCAATATTAATATCGGTATTAGTGTATACATATATAATAATAATGATTAGAGGTTATTTATCGATTAATTTTTTACTAAATAATTGTAAATAATTGTAAATTTAGGACTCGCTGGTCGGCATCAACTTAAAAATGCATCCCTCGCAATTGAGCTATGTCGTATATGGCTTGAAAAACACAGAAATTTTAAGTTTTCTGATGAAAGAGTTCCTCAAGAATTTGTTCCTGGACTTGCTAAAGTGCGGTTGCCTGGTCGCTCACAACAAATTGTCCTTGAAAAATATCCAAAAATTACTTGGTTTCTTGATGGTGCTCATACATTGGAGAGCATGCAAGTGAGTTTAATATGATTAAAAATTATTGTTTATAAATTATCATGATTCTTCAATTTATTTTAAATATTATGGTTCTAGGTATGTGCTGACTGGTTTAGTGAAACTGTGATTGCTAAAATGGACAAAAGGTATTCAATTACTTGATAATGTTGTGTCAAATCATACTTTCTTAAAACTGATCATAGATTTACAATCAAAAAAAAAAAAAACTTAGCATTGAACGAATTTTGGTATTTAACTGCACTGCTGACCGTAACGGAGCTGAAATGATAAAACAAATAACATCTAAAAATCCATATATCCATTTTGATCACGCTAATTTTTGTACAAATATCACATTTACTACGAATCAATTTAAACCCGGTAAATCCAAAACAATATATAAATTTATTAAATTTATTTACCTTATTAACTATACCTTTTTTTCGTTTAGATTTGCAAAACAATACAATTAGAATTGATGAAAATCTTAACTTTCAAAAAACGCTTGCAGAAATTTGGCCAACCTTAATACCAAAATCACAAACAAGCGATGCGCATGTTTTTCCAACGATACAAAATGCTATTAATTGGATACTTGAACATTGCAAGGAAAGTGAACGTGAAATTCAAGTGTTGGTCACTGGGAGCTTACATTTAGTAGGTGGAGTAATGGCTGTGTTAGAAATCGATATTTAATTTTTAGGAAATTAGTAGTTAGTTCATTGGCATTGTTTTATACTATCGTAAATTGCATTAATTTTACTATAGTTCTGAACAATAATTGAAGTTATTTTTAAAGATTAGTTAATAGATTAAATAGTTGATCTTGGGTAAGAATTGGTTTAATAAAATTAATGATTGTTACAGATTATAATGAAAATTTAATTATAATAAAATGATAAATAGGTATATAAAAAGATTTATTTTTTTTTAACTTCAATAAAAATTTTTTTTTATGTAGCATCTGCCAGGCAAAACATTGTTCTTGACACCTGATTTCTCTTGACCTACCTTGAATACAAAACTCTAATTAGATATATAGTCTTTAACACTAAGATTTCTTCTTTTAAATCTAAAGTACTATTTAAGTCGAAAAAATTTGCCTTAACAATTGCAAATTTAAAGAAATAACTAAAAGCTTAACAAAATAAGCAGTTTATATATTTAATAAAGCGAAATAGAGTTTCAAGCATGGTCATTTAACATTTATTGATCACATGAGTCAAAAAACCATTTGTGCATATCATTTTTTATAGTCAGAGTGGTAGAAAAGATATGAAATTTTCCAAAGAGTATATAGTTAAAATTAGCTCAAATAGATCAAAATTTATTGACTTTCAATCATTCCACGAAGTTGGAAATTCAATTTTAGATTCTCAAAATATAGCATGGGAATAGAGAATGTATCTTATAGTTACTACCAATTTGTTACTCTATATTTACTTCTTTAAAAATAATAGGTAACTAAAGCAACAATTGACAGTAAACACTTTGTATAACCCTACAAGTTACTGTGATTTATCTAAGTCGAAAAGGCGTTTTTGCAAAACTTATTAAAGAAGATTTAAGGCAATTTGCAATTATAAAAAAGGCTACAATTAAAAGTATTGAGGATACTAATAACTATTTAATTTGTATTGTAATATATTTTATTATTGAAAAAGTATAAAGATTCAATGTTGAACTTAGGGTTCACATTAGTAGCTTTTATATATTTTGAATTATATAACAATCTATATCTATTACATATGCAATACATACTACAAATAGCATTTCCTACTCTGATTTCAGATTGCATCCACTAATGCATTGGAGTCTTTTCACAGAAGTTAAAAAGGACAAATATTACTTGCACAGGTTGATTGGTGTAGCTTATAAGGTTGTTGATCTTAATTTTAAAAAAAACAATACCAAAGCTATTATTTTTGATTTTTGCTCAAAAAAAGTATTAATTTATAGAATTAATAAAAAAATCTGAAAATTTTATTAGAGAGGTGTTAAAAATTAGATAATTTTTTAGAGAAGAGGAGATAAAAAAGTTGAAATTATATATATAAAAGAACCTAACCAAATATATATCAAGAAAAGGAAAGGAGGAGTAGGCCTTTGATAAAAAATAATCAGGTAATTAATGATATGTCCCTTATCCATGCAATTAATGCTTGTAAAAAGGCTTGTGCAGTAACTAATAGGTTAGCAAAGGGTAGAGGTGCATCAGGGCTTACTTTGTTAAATTATTGCTGCATTTTCTGTATTAGATATCTATTACAAACACATCTATAGTACTACTATATATTGCCACCTTTTTTGGGCAAAAAGTTACACAAAAAATGTGTAGTTGCTTATTTTTGAATTGTTAAATTTTTTGAAAAATTAAAAATTATACTAATAAAAAGATATCCAAATAATATGAAATTTTATTATAAGTGTATTTTGATGTCCTAAAACAAGTTTACTTAATAGCACTTTGAGGTTTACTTAGAAAAATTTTGACTTTATATATAGCAACTGCTAACAGATTAGATTTTTTTAAAAAAAAACAGAAGAGTAGCTTATTTTGGGAGATAGCTTATTTTTGGCAATATACAGTAACCAATTATTAATTGCTAAAGATTTGAAGAAAGTGGCTTTAAAGTGTATAAACATTGTAAATTAGTAACTATAAAGGTTTAGAACAAAGTAAAAAAGAAAAAGAGTAAAAAATAGACAATATACCATAAATAAGCTAACTAAAGAAATATATAAAAAATATTAAAGTATTAAAAAAAGAGGTAGTATTGAGGAAGTAGAGGCTTTGTTGCTAGACTAAAGAGTTTTCTGAATTTAATCCTTTTGATTTATACTATATAATAAAAAAAAAGTTGCTAGGTCAAGTTTAGTCTATTTTGTTTAATGAATTTGTTTTTTAATAATTAATTTTTAATATGTTTTTTCAAATTTAGCTTAGTTGCATATTGCATACTAGTTTTTTTTTTTTTTTATAATATAAATTTTTTTTTTTTAACATATTGCTAAAATTATTTTTTTAGCAAGTTATAACAATTCAGTTATTTATTTTCATTTTTACTAATAATCTAACTTCTCGGCTTACTTTTATACTACTCAGAAAGAACCCCAAACATATAGTACAAAGGTCATACGTTATACATTTTAGCAAAAACCCCAAAATTTGAGAAGCAGAAAAACTGGTTTTGGCAATTATCTTGGCATCCAGTGGTCCAATTTGAATGATTTTTTTTAAAAATAACACTCTCAGTAAGGTGTATCTAACAATAAAATGTTCATTCAATTCTAATTACTGGATTAGAAGTTATTTAAGTAAATATAGTTCTGTCATTTTTAGCAAATTAGATCAAAATTAGCAAAATCCAGTTATGACCTAGATGAGAGATGTTCAGGGTCCTACTCAGAAGCAACCTGTCTCACTGACCACTGTAGTGGTCAGAAATCTTCATAGCTATTTTCAGACTACTATACCACAAGTTCATATAGTATCTTATAATATTTAAACATTTAGGTTCATATTACATCTTATGTTTTCAGTTATTCCAAATTAGAGTTCTGACACTGACATAGTCCTTATTACCATAGACTTTGATTGTAGATTACTGCCTATTCTAGGAATTAAATCTATCCATAGACATTTCAGGTTTCTGGTTTCTGTAGTATTTCAGTTTTCTATTAGCCTAGCCTAGCTAAATATTTTTACAAATCACCACTACTTTGAGACCCTAGAGCATAACTACTATGCTATCAACCCTAAGGTTCTATAATATAAATTGAAAAATAATAAAATATTAGATAAAAAGAGATAATTTGACAAAGTTAATAACTAATATAAAAACTTATTTATTTTAATATTAAAAAATAGTTTATTTTTTATTAAACTTTATACATGATTTAAAATTATTTTATATAAAATTAGTAATATACAGTCTTCCTCCTCTATAATCACCTCCTATATAATTACAACTCCTATACAATCATATTAATTTTGAGACAATTTATTAAAAAACTTTTAACAAAAACTTCTATATAATCATACTTTTTTATAATCACCAATTTTCTTGATACAAACTATGTAATTATAAAGAAGGAAAACTATAATATCTTTTTTTAAATAATATTAAATAGGATTATACTTCATATCAAAAATTTTAAATTTAGAGAGGTAAAGATAATTTGATGAATTGATAATATTTTATATAATCCAGTAATCAGAATCAGATGATTTTTATACTTTTGATTTGTCTTAATGATATGAATCGAATGGTATAAAAGTCATCTGATTCTGATTACTGAGTTATAATATACTATCGATTGTATACTATACAAAAAAGATTCTTAAAGGGAATTTTGACGAAGTGTAAACCTAGCAAATAATTGATGATATCTTGTGATCTAGTGATCAGAATTAGGTAAATTTTGTACTATTTGATTTATCTTATCAAGACAATTGAATAGTATAAAAATTATTTAATCCCAATCATTAGATCACATGATATCCCAAATTTGTCAAATTTTCCTATTTATCAAATTACTCCTTTTTACCTTTTATTATAGAATCTATAAAACCTAAAATATAAGTAATTTAATAAAATATTTGCTATTATTCAAGAATTAGTTAAATAAGATACTTAAATTTTACTAAAAATTAGCAAAGACAGGTAATCTATGAAATAGCTATTGCAAAATTGTTGTGTTAAAGAAATGAGACAATTTAATATTGGATTTAAATCTTTAATTATTATATTCTGATTTTTTTTTTAAAAAAAAAATAATGTTTAATTATTTCATAATAAATAGAAACTAGGATACAATTTGAAAATAATATTATCAAATGCAATGCTTTTAATAGTATCATTAAATTTGATATTTAAAAGTTCATAGCATATATTATAAAGAAAATAACTATTTGTACATAGTGTGTTTGTACACAGTTATTCATGTAACATATAAATTAATTGATAATCCATCTGTCAACTGGAGAATGGCGAAATGTGGCGTTCTTCCATATAAATTTTTTTTCTTACTAAGTTAACAATACATGTCCACTAATTGAAAGTTGTAGAGCTCGTCGAGACGCATCTAACGGTGATTAGATCATCCAATTCGACCCAGTGGATAGTGAGATAACGATTGACTGACTATATAAAATTCTGTGCCACAGATTACATGTGACACAGATTACATATGAAAATCACTATAGGCAAAATGTGGTGTGCTTCCATTTAAAAGTTTTTTTTACTATGTTAACGGCACATATCTACTAATTGAAAGTTGTATAGCTCGTCGAGACGCATCTAACGGTGGTTAGATCATCCAAATCGGCCCAGTAGATAGCGAGATATCATCGAAAAATGATTAGTCGACTATATAAAATCTAAACATTGTTTATAGAGATTTTATATAGTCAGCCAATCGTTTTTCGATGATATCTCATTATCCACTAGGCCGATTTGGATGATCTAACTACCTTAAATGCATCTCGACGAGCTCTACAACTTTCAATTAGTAAACATGTGCCGTTAACATAGTAAGAAAAAAACTTTAAATGGAAGCACGCCACATTTCACCTATAGTAATTTTCACATGTAATCTGCGTCACAGAATTTTATAGTTAGCCAATTGTTTTTCAATGATATCTCGCCATCTACTGGGCCGATTTGGATGATCTAACCACTGTTAGATGCGTCTCAACGAGCTCTACAACTTTCAATTAGTGGACATGTATCGTTAACTTAGTAAGAAAAATTTTATATAGAAGAACGCCACGTTTCGCCATTCTCCAGTTGACAGATGGATTATCAATTAAACCAATTTTTAATAAAAACAAAATTAAATTTTAATTATATTAGAGTTAGGGTAAAGGCCTGGGATGGGTTAGGGTTTATTTTATACTAATGGTGTAGATAAACGGTATTGGTATGATGAGATAAACACTTAGGAGACAAACAATATGATACAAAACTATAATCTGATTGGCAGTTCAAAATTCTGCGTCAAATGCCGCATCTTATACAAGCTTTTGCACATCATTTTTCTGTGCCAAGTTAATACGATTGTGTGCTACAAATTTATTGCACTTCACGATCAGTTTGCTTTATTGCTCTCTACAAAAATTTTACTTTACTGATTATATTATAACTATCTAGCTATTAAGCGCGACATAACCACGACTCAGTATACCAAAAATTTTATACCTTATTGATTTTACTATTTAACTATTAAACACGACCTACAGTTTATTTTTGCCATTAGTACTTATTTATCTTTTTTCTATTTATTTTTGTAGCAAAGTCATCCATACTATATTAGTTTACACAACCTTTTGCACGCCGGTTTTCAGTGCCAGGTTCATACGATCACCAGTTTTCTGTGCCAAGTTCATATGATCGTGTGGTACAGATTTATTGCACTTCACGATTGGTTTGCTTTAGTGCTTTACCAAAGATTTTATTTTATCGATTCTACTATAACTATCTAACTATTAAACGCGACATAACCAGGCTCAGTATCCCAAAAATTTTATATCTTGCTGATTTTATTATCTAACTATTAAATGCGTCATAACAAGGCTCAGTATACCTATAGTTTATTTTCGCCATTACTACTTATTTATGCTTTTTCTATCTATTTTTTGTATCAAAGTCATCCATGCACATGTGCCATGTTTATATGCTCTTGTGCTATGGATTTATTGCACTTCAAATCAGATTTCAAGATTCTTTTAACATATCACGAACATGATATTTTATTCATTTTTATGCTCTACAATTAGTTACTTCAAGCAATATTTATATCAAGGCCAAGGAGTTGCCTAGTAAATGCTATAGATGCTGATTTTGGCTGATGTTGAATATCATGTGACATTTTGGACCGGAAATTGCAGATCGGAAAATTTCAAAACAAACATTCGTTCTGCCATAAATCGGTTATAACTCAAAAATCTGCATAAGAAACAACCATTAGTGTTCTAACAAAAAGCTTTCCTTGAACAATTTTGCTAGTACATCTACTAACATTTAAACTAACCCTAACCCTAACTTAAACGAAGATAAGTTCAATGACTACCTCAGTATCATCATCAAAAACCACGTGACCAATGAATAAATTCTTTAAGTTTTTGTTTATGTTAGGGTTAGTGTCTAGAATTTAGAAGGTTAGAAGGTTATATAGTAAACTTGTTTGTGAAAAATTTTTGTTAGTGCACGAAATGCAGTTTCTTATGCAAAACTTTGATTTTTAACAAATAATGTTTGTTTTGAAATTTTCCGATCTGCAATTTCCGGACCAAAATGTCATGTGATATTCAGCATCAGCCAAAATCAGCATCAGCCGTCACAATGCTTAATTATTTTAAAAAAAAAGAATTTTACTCATAACAGCAAAATTTATAAGCTCAAAAAAATTACCAATTCGTCAAGTTGAATACGAACATTACCTTCAATAGATAAAATGATTAGTTTTCTCTTAGTTCTTGTACGTACGTAAAAAAAAGAATTCAAAAAACCCTTAAACCCATTTGGCTTCCGATTTGGCAAAGCTCATTTTACCTTACTGATTATACTATATAACTATTAGGGTTCCGCAATTTGATTTGATCTTAATCAAATATTTGATCAAATTCAAATTCAAATTTGACTATATTTGATTTGATCAAATTCAAATATGGCCAAATTTGATTTGATTTGACAAATATTTGATTTGATTTGAAAATTACTATTAAAAATTCAAATTCAAATACAAATATTTGAATCAAATCAAATTCAAATTAGGGTCAATTTGATTTGATCAAATTCAAATATGGCCAAATTTGATTTGATTTGACAAATATTTGATTTGATTTGAAAATTACTATTAAAAATTCAAATTCAAATACAAATATTTGAATCAAATCAAATTCAAATTAGGGTCAATTTGATTTGATCAAATTCAAATTAATCCAATATTTGATTTGATTTGATTTGAGAAACCCTAATAACTATCTAACTATTAAATGCTGCGAGTAATTAAAAGCTGAAATAGTTTTTGAGAAGTAAGCACCAAGTTTAAGATATTGTGCTTAGAAATTTTATTTTCTCCATTAGTACTTACATAAGATGATAGGTATTTAGATATTAAGAAGATAAGAGGGTATTTAGAAGATAATTTAAAAAAATGATTTATATTTAGACTATTTATTTAGAGTTATTTAGAATATGTTATTTAGAACATTTATTTATTTAGATTATGCTTTTTCTATCTATTTTTTTTGTTATATACTATATATACATGTATAATAGCTTCTATGACTTTAAGTAGAGCGAAAAGGGAGGTTCTGAGGTCAGATTTCGGTGATGTATTCAGAATGGCCTCCAATCCCTCTCTACAGATCCTTCTAGATATATTTAATCATATATCGAATTCAAGCTCTAAATTATGCTAGAGCCAAATCCTGTTAACTTACTCTCCTTACTCCTAAATTTAGGCTTCCAACATTAAGGAGTACATAGTCTTTGTTAACGCTCTGGCTATGTTTTTAATCCCAAACAAGATAACAAAACAATTATACTATCTCGCTTGCCCTTGAAACGAGCAGAGAGCACCGAGGACCGAAGTGTCTGAGTGTGCTTCTCTGTGAGCCCATTCAAGCCTAAAATGCATACTATTTTCTATGTTATCCTAGAATTAATTCAAAACGTGATTTAACACTATCTAGCAAAGGACAAAAAATGCTAAGTCTCACCTTGCAGAGGTGAGACTTAGCTATTAGGATGAGACTTATCCGATCAGAGGTGAGATTTAGCTATTAGGGGTGAGACTTATCCGATCAGAGGTAAAACCTATCTGATCAAAGGTGAGACTTATCCGAGGAAAGACTTATCTAAGATGAGACTTATTATACATATTTCAAAGTCTCATTGCCACGTCTCACCTGTTTTTTCACAAGCTCAAAAAACAAAATATAGTAATTAGTTTAGAGTTTACCTACTTTCTGGCTTCGAGTAATTTATCAAGAGAAGGCGGGGATCTAGCTTCTAAGCGCTCAAAAAAGATATATCCTATTTTGAATAATTTTATCATGAAAAGATGGAGTAAATATTTTTATTTAAACAAAAGTTTACCCAATATATTAACAGGTAAGACTTAATAATATCACGCCTAGAAGTGATAAAAAAAATCGTACATGTGCTTGTTGTGGATATACTTTTACAAGACCAGAAAAACTTCGCAAGCATTATAAAAGCAAAAAAAATCAATACAATATACTATTTACCCGAACCCAAGTATCCAAACAAGGGCTATCTCTCATTTCTAAATCTGGTTCAAACTCAGCAATCCAAGCCTCTTCCTCACAGAACAAAGTTCAAGAGGGGGCCCAAGTTCAAGAAGCTAGCCCAGGCCCGGCGACCCAAGCCTATAGAGAAGAAATATCCTCTGAGCAGAATAAAATCCAAGAGAATGATATAGTATTTGTGAAAAAAAGTTATGACCTGGCCAGACCACATAAAAGTCTCAAAAATATGTCCGTATGGGAAGGAAAAATTCCAGCAGACAATAATCCAGCATATGCTTTTAATAAACAGCAAGACAATCAAACAGCATATGCCGATGCTCCATATATGCCCCAACTCATGGCCTCAACATGCAAAGCAATTACCAATATACTCAAAGAAGAGCTTTACAAAAAGGAACAAATAAAAACATTATTAGTTATAGAAAGCACATACGCAAAATATAAATATAAAGGAGAAGGTGATGCTATGGACAAAGCGAATTATGAACTTAGTCTGACCCATTCATATCATAGAGGAAACAACATATTCTTCTTTCAGAAAATGATATAGACCCATATTTAATTCAATCTGTAGGAGAAATTGATATACAAATTGAGAATTACTTAAAAGAGGAGTCCAGTAAAATTCTTCTTAGAATAGAAAATATATTTATTGAATCCTATACCTACCGTCGAACTAATAGAGGTTCCTATATTCCTACTTCTAAAAAGCTCGCCAATACAAAGTGCACAATTAATCCAGACAATTTTGATATTATAGATCTGGCTACGGGCAAGCCCAGTGTTGTACACGGACATTGTCCCGCTGATTTTTCAGGGACACGGACAGTCTGGGACGGGACGTCCGGGACATGTCTGCAATAATGTCCCAACATGATACATGTCCGCCGGGTAAAACCAATCAAATTGCGGAATTATACGAATTTTATTGGTAGATGATCATGTGTTGAGTCGCAAAATGTCCGGGACAAAAAAAATTCTGGGCGGACATGTCCCGGACGTCCCATCCTGGACTGTCCGCCGTCCGTGTCCGTGTCCCATGACAACACTGGGCAAGCCCACAGATAATTGTCTCAAAGGTGCATTAGGATGTTATTTTGCAGATAAGGATAGAATTACAGACCACTTGGGAAGACGTATATATAGGGCAAAAAGTCTTCAAAAATATTTAGATATCGTCAAGCTAGATAGGATTCCTATGCCCACACCTATCTGCTCACGTATATTTAATAAGATTGAGGAAATGAATCCGGATATTTCTATTAATGTCTGGGAATGGAAAGAAGAATCAGCAACTCCCAAACTGGTAATAGCCAGCAAGAACTATAATAGACAACATATTATATATCTCATGGCTCTTACAGATATTACCAAATCTGAGGACATTAAATACAAGCAAAAAAATCATTTTCTTTGGATCAAAAATCCAGATGGATTGGTTTATAAAGATAATGCCAAAAAAGTTAAAAAGTATCTATGTAACCGATGCTTTCATAGCTTTCAGTCAGAAAAATCTCTAGCATATCACCAAGGGCACTGTTTTGGCTTAGGAGAGGCCACCCAAAGAGTCACTTTACCTACTAAGGGGGTTAATAACTTTGAAGCATTCAAGAACTATAGCCGAATGATTAATGCCCATGTGTAATTATAGCTGACTTCGAGGCAGACAACAAGAAATGCAATGAAGAATATAGAGGACAAATGCGAAAACTCGCCAAGCAAAAAGCTAATAGCTTTTGTTATTTAGTTCATTGGTTCGATACTGAAGATGTATGGGGGCCTTTCCTATATCAAGGAGAAAATGCTACACAAGAATTTGTCCGAAGAATTGATAAGGAGTTGGTCGAAATCAATAAGGTCTTGGCTATTAAGCATGACCGAATTGTGACAGAAAAAGATAAGAAAAAATTTGCCGAGGTAGATACCTGTTGGATTTGTAAAGATAAATTCGATGAAGAGAATAATAAGGTCTGGAACCACTGTCATATAACAGGTAAGTTCCAAGGACCTGCCCACAATATTTGTAACCGCAAACTCCAAATCGAAGCATGGAAAACTCCTATCCCAGTTGTCTTCCATAACTTCCGGAGCTATGACTCCCACTTGGTTTGTGAATCTGTTGGAAAATCTGTTAATGCATACCAAATAACAGTTATTGCAGAGACTTTTGAGAGATATAAAATGATGAAGATAGGACAGTTAAAATATATAGATAGCAAGTAATTTATGAATAATAGCTTGGCAAATCTTACGAAAAATTTAGGTGCTGACCACCCTATTACAAGCTGGCACTTTAAAGACTATTCTTTAGAACAAATAGCTTTAGTTTTACATAAAGAAGTTTATCCCTATGACTATATCGATTCACAAGATAGATTCTTAGAAACTAAACTTCCTTTATTCGAAGAATTTCATAGCACTCTTAGTGGTAAAATCACACAAGAAAAGTATGGAAAGAATTTAACTGCTAGAATTTGGGTGAATATCATGATATCTATCTTAAGACTAATGTACTTAGCCTAGCAGATATCTGGACCCAATTTCGAAAAACATGTATGCAATATTATGAGCTCGATCCCAGTCACTATGTATCTAAACCTGCACTAGCTTGGGATGCAATGCTTAAAATGACTGTGGTTAAAATTGAGCTTTTTACAGATATGGCAATACATGATTTTATAGAAAAAGCCAAGCGTGGAGGCATAGCTTTAGCATGTAAACGATATTTCAAGGCTAATAATCCTAAAATGGGTAACGCATTTAACCCATATAAGCCCACAAAATGGATCTCATATATCGATGCCAATAATCTTTACGGCTGGGCCATGAGCTAGTATTTGCCTATAGGAAATTATCAATGGGAAGCAAATCGGGAATATTTGCTTAAGAATCCTGAAATGCAAAAGAAATATCTTAATAAGATTCTTAATACCGAATCAAATACCAAAAAAGGATATTACCTAAATATTAAG
>QKWP01000087.1:0-14011 GCA_003550325.1 Gigaspora rosea | reverse complement strand
AGAGCACGGACTGCAAATTTAGAAGATGAAAATAGGGCTCTGAGAAGAAGGATTGCAGAAGAAGAAAGGAGGAGAGATGAAGAAGCTAGAAATAATATTAATATGCTACAAATTCTTTTTGTATATAGTTTAATTATTTTTGTAAATAATATTCTTAAATTTTTCGAAATTTTGTAAATAATATGAGTAATAAAATAATAAAGTTTAAAATGTTTCGAATTAATAATTAATAAATATTAAAGTTTTGTTTTCTGTGTCTAAAAAAAATTTAAGTGTAGTAAAGTCTTTGTCTATTGTTATCTTTTTCGATTAATTATTTAATGTTCGTCGAATGCTTTGCATAGCTTCGAAGTAAGTAACACAAGTAACCGTTAGTATAAATTTTTGTGGTTACGACCCTTGATTTCGATCACGATTAATAATACGTGTTCTGCCGGTCATAATCATATAGTAATAGTCATTGCGTTACACCGAAAGATCATGTGCAATATTAAATTCATAATTTTTCCGATTTATACATGCTAATACTTTTCCTCTCTCTTTTTTTTTTTTAGTATAAGTCGTCGTTACTGGAGTTCGTAGGTTTATGAATGTTCGCTTCGTCGTAGTTTTTCGGCATTACGGTCTTCTTTGGCGTTCGAAGTTCTTACAATTTCGTCGTTGGTGAGTCAGGTAAGTGCTGTTTCTAGTATTCATTATTTCTGGGTCATAGTTCACGATTTTTCATTAGTGTAGCTTCGTTTTTCCTAGGTTTCGTTTCGTCTTCGGCATTTTCGTGGTCGTGGGTTTTGCCATATGTGGAGCTTTCCTGTTGGGTCTTTTGTTAGTGTGAAGTGGTTGTTACTTTGATATCTTTTTCTTCGTCTTGTTGTTCATGGCCTGTGGTCATCATTTCGAGGGTCTCAGCACTCGGGGGGTAAGTCTTGTTTCGCCGTCTATTTCGTCTTCGATTCGTGGTGGATTTTGTTGTTGGAGCTTTCTTCGTAGTGCAAAGTGGTCGTTCTATCTTTGCTATCTTTTGGTTAGTTTGTTTATCCACTGCTTGTGGTCTTTACTTCGGGGTCCCAGTGCCTGGGGTGGTAAGTCTCGAAGCAGGCTTGGTATACTTCTCTTTTTTTTTTGACGAGATAGGGCTTCCGGAAGTATAGATCTTTTCCCGTGGAGCACCATTAGGAGACGTAATGAGAAACTTCTCTGGTTCTTGCAATATTCGAATTTGCGATGGGTTCATTTCATTTATTCTAAGTTTTCGGATTATAAATTAAGTTCAGCGAATAAGTTAGAAGGCGGGATCTTTGGAGAGCCGGAATTTCAGATAAGATTTGGATTTCTGAATCGAGGGTAGGAAATTGGGACTTTGTTAAATCTAGAATGTGGGGTTCGTGTTTGGAACTTGAAAGTCTTCATTTTAATCGGGGGTGCTGGTGGTCCAAATTCAGCAGTACGTTTACGAACTTGGTTGTTCAGTTTGAATCTCTCCAAAGAGGTGACTGGAGGTCCCATAAGCGTATTACGTCTGCTTGAATATGATTATAAAAGATAAGGTTTTAGAATCAGTGTAGAAAATTGGGTTTGAAGTTAAAATTTGGGGGTATTAGTAATAGATTTTTAGATAATTCGGGTCTGAGGATTAGTAAATTTAATGGAAGATAGGATTTGGTTTCGTGGGTTATAAGGGATAAAGGTCTATGATTAGGTTTAGGGATAAGAATCGGATATGTGAATGGTGTAGAAGACGGGTTTAAATTAGGGTTGGAATGGGGGTTGGGTGATTAAAGGTGGATTTAAAAGTTAGATTAAATAAGGGAGGCCGATTCGAGAATTTACGTATAGGATTTGATAGTTAGAATGGGGGTTTCAAATGGATGGGTTTTCGTGGTTTGTAATTAGGAGTAGAATCGGATTTTTGTAAAAAAAAAAATTAAACAAATAAAAATTAATAAATAAATAAATAGATAGATAAATCAGTATATACTAAATAAATGCGCGTAAAAAAAAATTGTCTTGCTATAGCATATATCATGAGTACTAAAATCAGAAAATGTGTAAAATTCGTTGCTTCGCTCTGCGATAGCATATAAGTCACGTGACACCGTAAACTTTCTAATTTGGGCATTTTCAGCATATTTTTAAAATCGAATAATGTCTTATATAGTATAATTATATTAATTCGTTCAAGCATTCCTTGCCTCAATTCAGTTAGAATTGGTTTCCTCTTGATAAATATAACAATAAATGTAAAATAATATTTTAAGCCTTTGCCTCAACTCAACATGAGTTGGATTCCAAAAATAATTGTTTTCAAAAATTCTGTATCTAAAATAACTACTGTGTTTCTAAAAGAGTAAAATAAAATGTCCATTATTATTCTAAGTTAGAATAATTCTAAAACCAGTTATCCAAAAAGAAGAATCTGTGAATATTTTTTTTATAAGGGTAAGAAAAGTATTAATTTGTTTAAACAAGAAGTTTAGCTATTAAACTACAAAGTTGAACTATAATTGTCCACGTTTCAAGTGAAAAAGAATGGTTGCTTTCCATTAAAAGAGCAGAAATTGACTTTACTATTCCATTCTATTGTTGATAAAGTTGTTGTTTTTCTTGTTGTTGCTTTTGTTTTGAAAATCTTTTATGCTGTCTCTTTTTCCAAAAATAATATCCTTTGGATATCCTGTCTCTAAAGAAGAATACCATAATGGAAATAATCTCTAACTGTTTTTAAATGTTTTCCAATTGTTTTTAATATTTCTGCCAGAAGGCACCAAATGTTACAGTACCGGAAGCCTTTTTTAATTCCGATAGAGTAACAATCACACGGCTCCTGAGATCCCTTACTTTGGGCGTGAAGCAGTGTGCAAGAGGGAAGTATAGTTTCTTTTATGTCTGTAAGAAACTACACACTTCTCTGAGGCAGTTCGGTATAAAACAACAAGAGATAATACACAGTTTATTAATTTAACAAGAGGGCTATTCCAAGGTGTCTGTTCCTTAGAAATCCCAAGAGTTTATTAATAATAAGAGAGGAGGATAAATAATATAAAGGTAAAGATAAAATACAATGTCTGGATCTCCTGGATCTGTCTAAAACTAAAGGAAATAAGGCAGGTTTATATATCTATTGAGCTAAGCGTCGCTAAGCGGCATTAAGCGTCACTAAGCGTCACTAAGCGTCACTAAGTGTCACTAAGCGTCACTAAGTGTCATTAAGCGTCACTAAGCATCATTAAGCGTCACTAAGCGTCACTAAGCGTCACTAAGTGTCAATTTTGTATATCACTATTACTAAATACAGTTATTACAGAATTTCCTAATTAAGTTCTAATTTTTCAACTAATTTCTACCAAAATTACTAAAACCTATTCTATAACAATATCAACTATTATCCAAAATGCAATCAAAAACTTTTCCTTTTCAGACTTATCAGATATAACATCCAATGAACTACAGCAACTACGCAACAATCTCATAACACACTACTGTTTTTCCCCTACACAATCTATACCCTTTAATACTACAACTTTTTATACTACAATTCAGGGATTTATCCCTATATCACTTATCAATATTGTATTTCAATATACCTCTTACAAAAATGCATCTAATACTATTGTTAAACTCCTCTTGCTTATTTCACAAAAAATTCATGAACAGCTATGGAAACCATACTGCATAAAACTTGCAAACTGAAAATCTTTACAAAACCTATCACAACAACCTTCTTACTCTATATCTACTAAATCTACACGCACATTTTCACACAACAAAGCTCTATATACCTATAATTGTATATGTGGTCTACCAGACCAATTACATGAAAACAATACAAATACTTGCCCACCTCTTGGGCTAGCACTTAGAAAAATAGACTTTTGGTCATACAATTGGATCAAATATAGTTGTCCTACTAACTCTATTCTTCACATCCAAATCTAGGTGAGTTTTAACCACTCTAGTAGATTTAGGTTGCAGATAATTTAGATAGAATTAGTTTATCTATAGTCTGAGTCTTAATTCTTGTATAATAATTTGTAATTTGAGAAACCCCATGAGGAATCTCACACATTTTATTAATAAAGATAAAGGCAAAACCTCACCTTAACAACAAAAAAAATAAAAAAAAATAAAAAATAAAAGTAAATAAAAAATATATTAAATTGCGAATTGTTTCAAAATATTGCGAAAAAACCTATAAAAAGTATAATTATATAAATATGTATATCGGTTATTTATTTTTTAAAAAATTTTGAAAATTTGCGAAATATTGCGATATTGTGCAAACATCACAAAATATATGAAATATTACTCCTGCGACCTCCCAAAGGGGCATTTTTTTATTTGATCTATTTTGTAATACTTCACATCGATCATAAGATTTTTGAAATATTACAGCAATAACTTATATAAGATTACGTATATATAATTCACTGATGTAGTATAGCGTAAACTTACATAACTATTTTAACTATTACCCTATGTAATACTTCGAACTAATTGTAAGTTTTTCACAAGTTTATGCTTGTATAAAAACCTGCAGAGGTTTATGCATATTTTTTTTGCTGATGATTACATAATTTATTTCTATTAGAAGGTCATACTTTCTATCTCTAGTAATCAAATTAGCAGCCAATATTAATTTTTATATATAATATATAAATGTAATAGACTGCTAACTTCCTCCTCCCTCTTAAAATTATGTAATAAACAGTATTTTTCTTATATATGTTTTGAAAAGTTTTTATCATAGTGAAATTTTATTTAAAACTTATCAATTTTTGTTTGCCAGTTTTTTTTACTTTTATTTTTTTTTTATATATGTTTGAAATATTTTTTTATTGTAGTAAAAAATTTTACTAAAAAAATAATAAAAAACAATTTTATTTAAAAACCCAAAGTCAATTGTGATAATAAAATTTTCATGATTTTTCATTTGACAGGTTTTCTATACTTTGTATAATAGTGAATTTGCTAATCCTTGCTAATTTTAATGATTTAACTACCATTAAAATCAGAAAAATGAGCTCTATAACTTTTAATTAAGGGCCAAAGAAAGGTTTACTTATTAGTTTTTTAGGGTTAGAGTAAGAGTTAAAGTTCATTCTAAAAATAGCAATTTTGTATAACTATAGTAAAAATAGCAAAATATAGTGTTTGTAGTTGATTTGCATTAGTCGATTTTATCGCTTAGCTGGGCTTAGTTAGCTGATTTTTCAAAATATCAGCTTAGTCAATTTTATGTTAGACTATATTAAAAATTACAGTAACCAATTAAATTTAGCCTGATTTGGTAGTTTATATTACCCTTTCCCAAAAATTCCCCAAAAAAAATTCAACAAATATAAAATACGAGACAAAATTAAACAAAAATAATCAATTTCAGTTTTAAATGTTAACTTAGTCAAGTTGATAAATAATGATCGTCTACAAATACTAGTACGTATGTACCAATCATATCTACATGCTTTTAATTAACCAATTAGGATGCTTGACTACAACTTAGCCGGCTAAGCCAATTTTTAAATATCGACTTAGTCTAGTTGATAAATTTGGATCAACTACAAGCACTAGAAAATACTATAGTGGAAATAGTAGCTCCTAAATTTATGAGTTCGTATTATTACACCAACAATCACTTCACTGACATAACATTTCACCCACAAATACTCACCGACAAGTTCATTTTACCGACAGTTTGTTTCACCAAAGTTCATTTTACTGACAAGTTTTTTTTCAAAAAGCACCCTAACTTTAGCCCTAATGAGCTTCGGTAAAATAAATTGTTGGTAAAATGAACTTGTCAGTGAATAATTGTTAGTGAAATGTTATGTTGATGAAGTGATTGTCGATTAATTGATTGCCACCCTAAATTTATATATAAAATTGAATAAATTAACTTATTTGATCTATAAGTAAATATTTTTAAGCTATTATTTATAAATATGTCTCTTAACTACTAAATTTTTATACATTAATATATTTGAATATTTATATATTTTTGCAATCTCCACATAAAATACACCTATATTTGTTTTTGGCTATGGCAGGAATTTAGTCAAATATCTTGTCTAACCCAAATCTAATAAGATAATTATAGTTAACTTTTTATAAAGCATATTATCAGAATTAAACTTTTAAAAACTTGCATTTTAAAAACAAAATAAAAAATGTATTTATAGGGTTTAGTATTTATTTGAACCAAAAAATTAATATGCATTTAAAAAGGTTATGTGCTTAAGGGGAATGCAGTTAAAAGGAATTAACTATACAACAATTTTTTTAAAAAAAAAATCTTTTTTCAAGTTTTTTCATGACTATTATACTTAGTCTAGTAGGTAATACAAATTATTTTATAAACTTTTTAATATAAAAACTTGTATCCCAAGTTATTTTTATATTTAGATATGTAAAGTTTTTCTATTAAATATTTATTATAAAAATTTTATAAATTATAAAGTAGTATTATTGCAAATCAATTAAGTGTTGAAAAAAATATAATAGAATAAAAAAAAAAAAGAAGTATAAAACAATAAAAGAATTATTATTATAATATGAATAATACAAATATCATTCAAGTTAATATAAGTCAACAAGTCAAAAGCTATTAATTTTCAAAATTATACAACTGGTCAGAAGCTAGTTTGGTGATTATCTAGATCTAACTATGAGCTATTAGTAAAACTTAAACATATAATAACCTTTTTTGAAGTTATACTAAAATATTGTTAAGTATAAATATGAAAACAATAGTGAAATCTATTCTTATATACTTTTAAAATTGTTTTGTGTACTGCTGCAAATAGTTCTGTGTTCTTATATGATCTACTTATTAGAATTTAGAATTCAAATAGAATTCAAAAAACTAAGTTCTTGGTAAATATATATAAAATTTTTAAATGCAATATTATAGTTCTATTATTTTTACAAATAGCAAATTTAAATATTTTGAATAGAAATAAATTTACCCATAGTAAAGAGAGCACAGCACCATTTATCACCTAATTTTTAGATTAAAAAAGAAGAAAGGGTCAGAAAATTATTAGATTCTAATAGCAGTTAATTTTTTATTACTAAAATTATTAAAATTTTTTAAATAACTTTTGAACTAGTAATTTGGTTTGAATAAATTTACTACCAGAATGTTCATCTCAATGAAACAATTTCAACAAGTCTAAAATTATCAAAATCCAACACAGAATCCAGAGATTGTTATAGATTTGTATTGTTTTAATTATATTATTTTTGCATATATTAAAAAGTATTATTAAAGATCTTATATCTTATAAACTTTAAAAGTAAAGTGACCCACACATACTATATATTGCCAAAAATAAGCTACCTTTTTTGAGCAAAAGGTTATACAAAAAACATGAAAATAGCTTATTATCAAATTGTTAAATTTTTTGAAAAGTTAAAATTATACTAATAAAAAGTTATCAAAATGATATAAAATTTTACTATAAATATATTTTGATGTTCTGAACAAGTTTATTTAATAGACTTTTAAAATATACTAGTAAAATTTAAACTTTTATATATAGCAATTACTAATAGATTTTTTAAGGGAAAAATATGATTACTTGGCAACAATTAAAAAAAGTCTTAGGCCTTTCAAGTCAAGTAAAGAAAGCTTATTGGTTCGCGGAACTAGAAAGAGAGATAATTATAGATACAGACACAAGAGAAATTGCAGCAAGTCTTAATCTGCCAGAACCGAATTCGCTAGCTCTGGAGATCAAAAAGACCCTCATTTCAGAGGACCAACGGGTAAAGGACTAGGTCGTATATAATAGTGATATAAGCAAACAAGAATATAGTAGAATAACACAGAAGGTAAAAAAGAAGTGTTTGTCGAACATTGGCGTGATAGTTTATCTCAAAAGGCATCAAATGTCTGCATTGTCAAATGCGAAGGCTGTCAAATTGGTGAAGAAAATATTAAAGGTAGTTGTGCAAGTTGGATCAAGAAGAAAAATGTCGTAGGGGTGCTTCCAAGGCCATATAGAGAAGGAGATAAACGTAAATTCCCAATAAATTTAGATATGGTTTCTGGTACAAGGAAAAAGAAAAGAATAAGTAGTATAGGTCCAAAAGAACAAATTTTCAGTAATATTAGCATAGTCAATTGTTTGGAAATAGAATTAATTTTGAAGGAAAGCTAGAGAGTGAAACAGAGTATCTTTTAGTAAATAGTTTTAGGAAAAATTTAGATAGGAAATGTGAACGTTTCATTTTTTACACAGACGGTTCTTTAGTAGAGAGTTTGAGTAACATTAATCCTGTTGCACGATGGGAGCTGGGTGGGTTCAAATAAGCGACATAGAGGAAGAAATTTTGGATACAATGTCAATTAAAGCATTTTAATGGTCATTATCAACAAAGGCAGAACTCATAGCAATATGGACCATGCTCTTAACAGTTCCAAGCGAAGCGGAAGTTATAGTTTACACAGATAGTCTAGCAGCAATCTGTGCGATGGAATTAGAATTCTCTTTTGAACCAGCAAGAAGGGTGCAAAAGCGGTCTAATTTTTTTCTGACAGAAAAAAATCGTAGATCTAATAAAAACTAAAAACATTACCTTTGAGCTCAATAAGATGAAAGCGCACAGCAACAACAAATGGAACGACTTGGCTAACAAACTAGCAAAAAAAGGTTGTAAAGCATCAGAAACATTCAAGTAGAATTAGAAGAAAGTTCAAGATTTCAAAGTGTCTTATTCTGGAAAAATTGGCTAGTAGAGATGCCGCCCCGAGCTTTTATCAAAACACTCAACAACATGTATATAGGTGCTGAGTGGCATCTTTCACAAAGTTTCTGTAGTACAGTACAGTAGCCAACAAAAGTAACGTCTGATTTTCACCCAAAAAAGAAATTTTTTATTAATAAAATTTTGGCCGAATATACATTATATTTTTTTTTTATTATGAATTTAATACATTGATGAGTGACCCTTTGTACCTGCGATAACCTCGGTTTTTTGTATCATTGAGTCTAAAACTACACGAAGAACTAACGTATCCAAATTCGACCACGCTTCTGTTAGGGCCGCTTTAAGCGCAAGTTTATCCCTTGGGAAGTCTTCACAGTTCTAAATATTGTCCTTCACGATCTTCCAAATGTTTTCTATGGGGTTAAGGTCAGGGATCGTGAAGGTCAATCCATATAATTTATTTTTTTTGAATCAAGCCAATTTGACACCTTATGAACAAGGGCATTATCATACTAAAAAATTGGATGAGAGTTGAGTAACAAACGAGCAGCAGATACAAATGGTACGAGGTGACCGTTTAGAACCTTGGTATAAATTTCTTTATTAATTTTTTGCTTGGAACCTTTGTAATTATCAAAAAAAACCATGGGACCTTTAATGGTGTCGACATAACATGACCACACCATTACTAAGACCCTGCCACTCTTAAAATTCGGTTGCAAACACTCATGTTTGTATCTTTCATCCGCACAACACCATACTCGAACTTGGCGGGATTGTTTACCTACTTCTACACTCATTTTATCAGAAAAAATGACACGCCTCCAAAAGTAAACATCCTTGTCTTTGTGTTGATCACACCATTTTTTATGCCCTTCTATATTGGCTGGTGACAAAAAAGGCTTCAAGGCAGCCGTGCAAGAACGAAGCCCAGCTTCGTGTAAGGTCCTAGCTACAGTTTGAACACTACAATTAAGTTTTAGATCCTTCACAATTTGGAGAAGTGGCACCCGCCTTTCTTTTAATACTTTTTTTACTACGCCCTTTTTTCTTGCTTCTTGAAGACGGGGGACGTCTGGACTGAGGTAAATTTTCAATTGTTTTGGTCCTTTGGTACTTCACTAAGAACCGTCGAATTGTTGTTGGGGCATGTCCAAGCTTATGGGCAACCTGCTTAGCACTCATAGTACTGATATAAGCAAGGACCATTCCTTTCTCTTTATCATCCATTTGTTTGCGCAGCATTTTCATAAAAAAAAAAATTTTGTTCTTTGAGCTTATTTTTTTGACATATAAAGAAGCAGAATATGAAAAAAATTTGCCCCAAAATGCATAATTTATGGGGTAAACACAGCCCCTTTATTTACTTACATGAGATGATCTGCAAATCGGGCGTTACTTTTGTTGGCTACTGTACAAAACAATAGTTACAATGAAGATGTTTTGGAAGAAGCTCAAGGAAGTAACCAGTATACAAGGTTCAACAACCAGAATAAGTAAAAAAGCTTGTTTTATTATCAAGTGCCTTTCAGAAAATCTACCTCTTCTTGACCTACTAAATAGGAGAAGACCTGACTTATACGAATCTTCAAATTGTCTGAGCTGCAATACAGAAACCAAGGAAGTACATGATCATTTGGCGGAATGTGAAGTCTACGAAATTTCATGATGGAGTATTCAATCGGTAGCAGCAGAATTTGCTTGGAACAACCTGTCAAAAGACATTCGAAAACGACTGCCCAAACAGAAGCTAATGAATCTAATTTTTGGAGAAAATCAAGAGGAGATAATTAGCGTACAGAAAGGTTTGATTAAGGGTTTGTTCAGTCACAAAGCTCAGTTAAGAATTCAGAAAGGACCCCGGACATCTCTGATATATGTTATATTTTTTTTTTAGCAAATTGATTCAAATTTGATCTAAGGTCCAAATTTAAATTTTAGCAAATTGAAGTTAATTTTAAAAAGGGTCATAATTGAATATTTTGGCGAATTACAAAGATTTTATGCATGTTATATTTTATTTTTAGCAATTTACCCACATTTTTGCAAAAATTATTGTAACAAGTTAAGTTGCGCTATAATGATCGATCCAGATATAACAAGTTGTTAATGGCTATATAGAGTAAAGTGATAATCAATTATAATTAAAAATAAATAAAAGTAGTTGTAGCATGTAATCGGGTTTTAGTATCAATAGCAACTTGGTACTTACCCCGCATATGTATTATGATCATTGATCGTGATTGTATATCAATAAACAAATAAATATGTAATGCAATTGCATAGAGATGTGAATTAGTTAGTAATTTACATAATAATTGTAGTTAATATTATCTCTATAAGTTCTTGATCAAATTTAATAAAAATTTTTTTTATTTGAATTCTATGGATTCGTACAATTAAAATAAAAAAATTTTCATCAAATTTGGTCAAGAACTCGTAAAGATATCTTTGATGAAAGTTCCTGTAAACAATTTCAACGCAGCTTCTTTGCAATATGTTTTTTTGCTTTTTCAAAATAACCCACTGTTCGGCGATGATTTACAAGAAATTTTACTATGCTAACTAAAAAAAAATTTATAACAAGACTTATAGCGCATATCATGGACTAATAGAATCTCAAATTTCATGAAAAAATATTGAAAACTCATAAAGATATTAACGTTTTTGTAAATTTGAACGCATACGTTTTCGCAAGTTTTCCCCTAAATTCAAATGCTTCTGGAGGCACTTTCTCAAAATGAAACATACAAAATACGATTAAATAAGTTGATAGAATAGATATTCAAGAGTTTTCAGTTAAAATTTTATCAAAAACGGATTAATATTGATGAAGTTTTAATGATTTTTTCAATTTGCTTCCAGATTCGGGATTTTCTAAAATTTTCAATTTTGATCAAAACAGAAAAATCACCATCACAGGCTAGATTTTCACAAGTTCAAATGAAACAAGTTACTGCGCACTAATAAAATCAATAGAGAATAGATTAAAATTTTGCTTTCTAAAATTTCAAGTTATTTGGTTAAATATTCATTCTATAATAGCTTTTTTTCATTTGGCGCAGCTTCTTTAAAAGAAGCTGCGCCAAATAAAAAAAGCTATTATAGAATGAATATTTAACCAAATAACTTGAAATTTTAGAAAGCAAAATTTTAATCTATTCTCTATTGATTTTATTAGTGCGCAGTAACTTGTTTCATTTGAACTTGTGAAAATCTAGCCTGTGATGGTGATTTTTCTGTTTTGATCAAAATTGAAAATTTTAGAAAATCCCGAATCTGGAAGCAAATTGAAAAAATCATTAAAACTTCATCAATATTAATCCGTTTTTGATAAAATTTTAACTGAAAACTCTTGAATATCTATTCTATCAACTTATTTAATCGTATTTTGTATGTTTCATTTTGAGAAAGTGCCTCCAGAAGCATTTGAATTTAGGTGAAAACTTGCGAAAACGTATGCGTTCAAATTTACAAAAACGTTAATATCTTTATGAGTTTTTAATATTTTTTCATGAAATTTGAGATTCTATTAGTCCATGATATGCGCTATAAGTCTTGTTATAAAATTTTTTTTAGTTAGCATAGTAAAATTTCTTGTAAATCATCGCCGAACAGTGGGTTATTTTGAAAAAGCAAAAAAACATATTGCAAAGAAGCTGCGTTGAAATTGTTTACAGGAACTTTCATCAAAGATATCTTTACGAGTTCTTGACCAAATTTGATGAAAATTTTTTTATTTTAATTGTACGAATCCATAGAATTCAAAAAAAAAAAATTTATTAAATTTGATCAAGAACTTATAGAGATAATATTAATAAAAGGTTTTAAAAGTTAAAATATTTAAGTGACAAAATCGAATAGCAATTCCTTAATTTTATTAATAAAATAATATTATACCCAAAATTTTATTAAATGATTATAATATTTTGCTCTAATAAAACTTATTTAGCACATAAAAATACATTATGCAAGTAAATTTACTTTTATATTTCTTGAAAATTTAAGAAAAGATGCTTAATTTTTGATTTTTTGATAAAAAAATCCAAAATTAAGTATCTCTTCTTAAATTTTCAAGAAATATAAAAGTAAATATGCTAGTAAAATGTATTTTTATATGCTGCACAAATTTTTTAGAGCACCTGAACCTAAGAGCACTATCTAAATGTAATAATTTAGTTTTTAGCATGTAATAATTGAATTTTTAGCAAATTTACTTGATTTTAGAGGTAGCAAAAACCTTAAAATTTGTGCAGATCAGTTATGACCTATATGAGAGATGTCCGGGGTCCTATTCAGAAGCAGCTTCGCTCTAACAGAATAACGAATCACATTATTGAAGATGTTTTAAACATAACATGGAACAGTCTTTTTGAAATTATTTGGAAAGGCCGTTGCCAGACAGTAAATGAATGGGAGGAAGAAAGTGGCATTGTACGAAAAAAAAAACGGAGGAAAAAAGCTAGACAGAAGGAAGGAAAAAAGAAGAATGAAGAAAGCAAAATTTCGGAAGGCCAGAAGGAACGTAAAGAGAAGTAGAAAAAAAAGGTTTCAGAAAGATTAAAAATGATGGAAAGTTTGGTAGAAGAAAGGATGTTAGGCTTCATCGAGAGGAGTAAAAAGCCCTTTTGGTATGGCTACTAATGGGTCACCACCGAAACCTGTTTCGTTAGGGAAACAGTGCAACAGGGTACACTTAGGTCCTTTATAGAAACCATGTGGTGTTAGGCTTATATGAGAAAGAACCAAATATCTTGTAAATTTATTTTAGCATAGTATTCTTCTGTTCACTTGCAAGTATCTAGCAGACTCGTCAAAGAATAAAAAAAAAAAAAAATAGATTTTTTAAGATTTTTAAAAAAAAATCAGGAGGTAGCTTATTTAGAAAGCAGCTTATTTCAGCAATATCACAATACTATTATTTATAATATTGGTAATACTATACTAGGACCACGAAGAACTCTGATACAACTCAGATCTGAGTTTGTATAATTTTACCAGTATTTTAGCCAAATTGATGTATAAAATAGAGCAAAATATGAAAATTTACTATACTGTATAAAAATACAATGTTTAATGAATTTTTATGCAAAATTTCCTTTTTTAGAATCATCGGAGTTGTATCAGAGTTCTTCAGGGGTGCTACTATACTCCAAAGCATCCATCAAACTCTCAACTAACTACAATTTCCTAGCTGATATCTAGTGCTCCTAGGTCCGGTCCGAGTCTGGTCTGGTCCGGGTCCGGTCCGGGATCAGACCAGACTCAGACTCTAAATTTTACTAATTTCAGACTTCAGACCAGA
>QKWP01000086.1:519832-546291 GCA_003550325.1 Gigaspora rosea | reverse complement strand
CGTCGTTGGAATGCGCAAGGTTTCGAAAAGTTTTGTTTTCTCCAAAGTGCCGAAATAAAATAAATTAATAAAAAAATTTTAAAAATAAACCAAAAAAACAAAAACAAAAAACACGAAACGAAAAAATAAATGAAACGAAACTTTGCAAGAACTTGCAAAAACTTGTGAAAACTTGCGAAAACTTGCACCCATTTCTCTAAAAAAGCGTTCTTGAAAATTTAGAAATTGCTGGTATATGTTCTTGAAAGTGTCGAAAGTCGTAGTTGGCATGCGCAAGGTTTCGAAAAGTTTTAGTTTTTCTCGCAAAGTGCCAAAATAAAAATAAATAAAATAATTAAAAAACAAACTAAAAAAACAAAAACAAAAACACGAAATGAAAAATAAATAAAGCGAAACCTTGCAAGAACTTGCAAAAACTTGCAAAAACTTGTATCCATTTCTTTAAAAAAGCGTTCTTGAAAGTTTAGAAATTGCTGGGGTATGTTCTTGAAAGTGTTGGAAGTTGTAGTTGGTGTGCGCAAGATTTCGAAAAGTTGGTTGTTTTTCTTGTAAAGTGTCGAAATAAAATTAAAATTAAAAAATTAAAAAATAAATAAATAAAAAAAAATGAAAAAAAAACAAAAAAAAACAAAAAAACGAACGAAAACAAAATTGAAAAACAAAAAGTGAAAAAAATCAAAAATAGAAGATTTAATTATAAAACAAAAGATCTAATCTGATCTTGTAGTACAGAATTTGAATATCATTAAACTATTTCGAACTATTTCGAAAAATCAGTCTAATGCGCAATTCAGGTTACAGATCTACTGATCCAGCTTGGTTTTCTAGTCCTAAAATATTTTGAAAGGGTTCGCAATATTTCGTAATATATTTCAAAATATTTCGAAATTACTTTCGTAATATTTCGAAAATTTGATATTTCGAAATATTTCGCAATATATTACGTAATATTTTGCTTATATTACGGTTTGTAAGATCTTATGTAAGATTACGCTATTATAAATTTGCTGATGCAGTTATAAAAATATTTACATGGGTGTTGAATGACGGCAAGTAATCCATAACTATTTTTTATTATAAAAACCAGGTTAAGCTGAGTTTTTATATAGATCACAACATAGGTAATGCAAGCATCTGACAACAAACAATGTGATAGTATTAGTAATTTTGCTGATTACATAATAGAACATAGCAGCTAGGGTTCCTACAAACCTGGATCAAATCAAACTTTAGATCAGATTTGGGATTGATTTGATTTGAAATCAAACCCAAACCCAAACTATGATTAAAAAAATATTTGAGTTTGATTTTTAGTTAAATTTGAGTTTAGTTTGAATTTGAGTTTGAAGTTTGCAAACTAGTTTGAGTTTGAATAATATAAATATATTTTTATATTTTAATTGATAATCCACTAGTCAACTGGAGAGTGATCATAGTTTAATGTGATGCAGATTATATGAAAATCACTATAGGTGAAATATGGCGTGTTTCTATTTAAAACATTTTTCTTACTAAGTTAATGATACTTGCCAACTAATTAAAATTTGTAGAGCTTATCGGGACCATCTAACAGTAGTTAGATCATCTAAATCAGCCTAGCGGTTGGTGAGATATCGTCGAAAAACGATTGACTGACTATATAAAATCTCTATGTAACAAATATTGTTTATATAAAGATTTTATATAATCAGCCAATCATTTTTCGATGATATCTTGCCACCTAATGACTGATTTGGATGATCTAACCACCATTAGATGTGTCTTAACGAGCTCTACAACTTGCAATCAATTAGTGGCATGTATCATTAACTTAGTATGCAAAAGCTTTAGATAGAAGAATGCCACATTTCATATAGTGATTTTCATATATAATCAGCGCCATTGAGTTTTATATAGTCAGCCAATCGTTTTTTGATGATATCTTACCATCTACTGGGCTGATTTGGATAATCTAACCACCATTAGATGCGTCTTGACAAGCTCTACAACTTTCAATTAGTGGACATGTATCATTGACTTAGTAAGAAAAAAGGTTTAAATAGAAGCATGCCATATTTCGCCTATGATCACTTTCTAGTTGACAGGCTGATTATCAATTAAGTAAATTGTTTAAAATATAAAAATATATTTATATCATTCAAACTCAAACTAGTTTGCAAACTTCAAATCAAACTCAAATCAAACTTTGTATAGTATTTGGGTTTGGTTTGAATTTGATTATTTTTTATTTGAATTTGGGTTTAATCTCAAACTTTATAAAATTTATAGTTTGAGTTTGGTTTGGTTTGGGGTTTGATCAAACTCAAATCAAACCCGAATCAATCTTCAGAACCCTAATAGCAGCTCAATTAGTTAAACGATTAAGGATTAAATAAATATAAAGAATTTATAACTAATAATTATAAAAAATTCTAATAAAATAAAAGCGTTTGTTTTTTCTTTTACTCAGTTATAAACTGTCATTTAAGTTATTTTTTCTGTCGTTTACACGCGATTTGGAAAATTTAATTTACCTGGTTTCAATATCATAAGAAAAGTCATATAATGTGATCAAGGTGGTTTTAAATATCATATATCATATACTATTACTTCATTTATTTAAGGTTAGAGTTAAAGTTGTTAATAATAAGCTATCAATTAAAATTAATTTTTATCAAACTTTTATAATAAGATAAAAATTATTTATCTAAAATTATTTATCTATTTAAAGAAAAAAGATGCCAAAAACAAGTGTATTGAAGAGGGCTTAACTTATAATTCAAAGCACGCAACCCCCTACTATGGCATTACTAAGAAGCAAAATAGTGAAGACAACAAAAAAAAGTGCAACACTATTTCTTAATGAGAAGTGTTAAAGATTAAATTTGATAAGAAGATTCGTAAAGAAATATTAGCTGCTATAAAAAGACAGTTAATAATATTTTATTTAGAAATTAAAAGACATATAGAAATATTGGAAAAAATTAATTCATTATTAGTTAATCGTTGGCTTCGATACTTTATTGACTTTATTGATAATGATAGTTTTTGCATTGTTGAATTTAGAATATTGCAACTTCATTATTTTATATATAATGAATTGTTACAGATTATAATTTAAAATGAAATCTACATTCTATACTTAACCTGCTAGCCTTCTAAAACCCATTAATACTTGTTTATTATAATTTTTTTTAAAACTAACCCTAACCCTAAACTCCTAACCCTAAAAAATGTACCCCAAAAAAATTTTGTTTTCGAGATTTTATACTATCATTTCATTTTAATCTGGATTTCATTATAATCTGTCACATGAATTAACCCAAATATAATTAATCAAAACTCTAGCCTCGTATATTTTTTTCTGAAAATTGTAAAATAAATTACTTTTTTAATATTTTAATAAACTATAATAACCTTTACTGTATCGGTCTTTAAAATATAATTTAACTTGTTATGAAAAAAGTTACGCTACTTTAATTTAAGTGTATAATATTAGTAACAATATATATGCTGTACCCCGGTGCCCAATTTGGAATTGGGCTGCCCCAGATAAGAATTTTGTAGCAGAATTAGGACTTTAGGTGACTTTAGGGTTAGGGTTAGGGCTAGTGTTAGAGGTAGGATTAGACCAAATTCCAAATTGGGACAAATTCCAAATCCGGGTACAACATATATATTGGATTAAATTTTTTTTTAATTATATTAATATAATATTATATCAATAAATTAGCCAATAATAAGATAAACCAGAATAAATACAGAACTATACAAAGTATGTATTATAAATTCTAATGCTAAATGCATATGATATTAAAACTAGTGTGATACTGCATTAAAATAAATTATGTAATATATTACATATCTTGCCTCAAATATACAGAATACAACTGTAAATATACTATATATTTTGTTATATGATTTACCAAGATAGAGTATTTGTAAAAAAACTCAATCTATTTTATATTGATATTGTATTCATATATTCATATCTATAATAAAATATATACTCAGTAGGCATTTAACCAGTATATGAAACCGCAAAGAGAAAATCCGTAATTCTTATTAGATGTAAAATTCGAGGTTTTTCCTTTGTAGCACTCATATATATACACATAAAATGTTTGAATTATATTCAAGACGTCATGTATAGAAATGAGTTTGTATTATTTAAATATAGTCTTTTCCATATTCAAAATTTTTTTAGTCAATTATCTAAGCATGAACTGAACGTGCTAATATTAAGATTATATTTCAAATAATGCATTGTGAGTAGATTCAAATAATTTTCATATAGTGTTTATGAAATATTGACCAACTATTGTTTACTCTAGATCAAAAAGAAGAAGAATAGGGTCCCAACCCACCAAATCCCCTCTCCCATAGGAAAAAGAAACAAGCAAGTGTAATTGGTGCTTATTAGATAAGAAATATTGTTATTGTGAATCTATAATTATTTGAATTGGAACAATGTTGAATATGGAAATTATAAGTGGTGCCAGCGGTATGAAAAAACTAATTATAATGCAAAAGAATATTGGTTTATAACAAAATTACCTGAAATCACAAGTCAAGAATGGAAAGAAAAGATTAAATGTTCAAATTGTTCAGAAAGATATAGATAGGTCTATATATCATAGTAAGAAAGAACAATGTTCTAAAACTTATTCATATAGTGATCCCAAGCGTTGGAAAAATGACTGGTGTAAAACAGACTTATAAAGTTTTTATTTTTAATTCCTACATCACAAACTTAATAAAATAGATTCTAGTGCTGACAGGACAATAATTCTCTGTATTCAATTCAGATTAATAAAAATCTATACTGAATTACTTATCTTCTTTTATTGCATAAAAAGTTATATATGATATGGAATGGTTTTAAAGTTTTATCCTATACTGTACTATTATACAAAAAATGAATTAATGAATGAACTAATCGTGTGCACAAATCTAATTTACAACCTTACAAATGCATTATTAGTTTTGCTCACGTCTTTAAATGATATCATTATCTTTAATGTTCACCTAAGTGATAGCGTAACTTCAAACCAGTAAAAACATATTAGTTGTTTGAATTAATCAACATCATTTAGATCACATTATATATTAAAGATTTTGTTTTTCATTTTCAGATCGATTCATTGCTTGCAAGTTCTTGGGGTTTCCGATCTCACATTATTATGTCACATGGAATACTGACTTCATGTCCAAGTTTTTCAGATGTTAGTATAACACAGGTACAATGAGCACAAGATGTGGCCGAAACTAGAACACGTTTCAAAACAACAGTTTTCTTTAATATTTTATTATGTAGTGACAAATGAAATTAAATGTTACAACATATATAAATGCTAAAGCTAGGTTGATTGTAACGTCCAGTCAAATCATGAAGTGATATAATATATAAATAAATGTGGAGTATATCATTATAATATAGAATAGATCACTAGTAATATACAAAAGAAGTAAAAAGGACACAAATGAAACGAAAGGACATTTGCAACCAAAGAACACAAAAGTGCAATGAAATATACTATATAAGCAAAGGAAATATACAATTTAGTTAAGGTAGGAAATATTAAAACTAGAAAGAATATGATAAAAATAAAAAGAATCAAAAGAAAGTAAAGTATCAGACCTAAAACCTCAGGATGCACTTTTAATAAAGTATGAAGAACCATATATGTGAAAAACGCATATATATAAAGTAAAAAGATGATAAGTCCTATGAAAAAAGAAAAGGTACAAAAAACAATTATTTATTTTACTATAACATCAAGAAGATTCTCAGATAATAGCATGCTAGAGAGTTCAAAATTCATTACAAAGAAAGAATATACCATATTTAAAAGCAAGTATATAACAAGTGAAATGTTTGTTGATATCTCAAAATTTTCGCATGTGTTAAGTTCTCCTAGTAATACATTAGTGATGAAATTTTCTTTCTCCATTATATTGCTAATATGAGAGAAATTTGCGCCAAAATAAAATAGCACATGGTTTAATCTTATCATAATAAAATGTCTAGCGATTTCGCAATTAGAAAATCGTGAAAGATCGGTTTTGAAATTTTGTAACATATTTTAATTTTTATTTTTACGAAAATTTTTATTTTGGATTTATATATTTATATTATATTTTATACATTTTAAAGTTGCACATAAAAACAATTTACCAGTATTATCAATATAGAAATTTATATTTGACTTTTAAAAATCATTTTACTGTACAACATATTTATATACTTAATAATAAAATAATTTATATAATATATATTGCATATCTTGCCTCAAATATATGTCTCAAATAAACAGTAATAATTTATATAATATATATTGCATATCTTGCCTCAAATATATGCCTCAAATAAACAGTAATAATTTATATAATATATATTGCATATCTTGCCTCAAATATATGCCTCAAATAAACAGTAATAATTAATATAATGATAGATAAAGTTTTATATTAAATCTACCGTGTAAAATTTATATAAATTTTTAAAGTAAAAAATCAGATCACTGTAGTTTGAATAAGTAGTTGAATAAGTACAAGCTCTTTAGTAGCAAGAGATGATACTAATAATTATATTTCAAACAATGCGCCTTTAAATATCTAATAAATTAGTTAAATAATGGTAATTTTTAGGCCTTTATTATATTATTACTAAAATACTTGCTACTATTAGCATTTTATTTGCATAATAATATATTTATAAAATTAAAATATAGTAATAAATTGCTAATTAAGTACTTATATTGGCAAAATTTTGTATTTTAATAGTACATTATTAGCACCGTTAAATTGCTTATTTTAGCAAGTTTAATTTTGACAGATTTTTGCAAAGAATAATTATTTATTCTAGATAAAAAGAATAATGGGGTTCCGCACCTACAAATCTCCATCTCCCAAACAAGTGTAATTGATTTATAAATAATCAGTTATCATTAACGAGAGAAAACAATATCCCAAAACTTATCCATATAGTGATCCCAGGCGTTGGAATAATGATTAGTGGAAATCAAATATAAGCTAATTATAAAATTTTTATTTTTTATTAAATTTGTAACAAATTTGAAATTCCTACATCATAAACTTAATGAAATTTATTAGTGCAAACAAAATGATAATTCTCTGTATTCAATTCAGATCATATTAAATTGTTTATCTTTTATCATTATAGGATCTTTGCTAGGATTTTTTTTCTAAAAAAAGATTTATTATGTTTTTCTTAATAAAAATCTTGTGTAACAATAGCTCGTAGTGTCATTTTGCTAGCAAAGATCTCATATGTAAGTCCCTGGATAAAAATTTCTAGATAGGATTTGTGGTCATCACATCACATGATTAACCATTCAGCCTAAGTTAGGGTTAGTGTTAGGGTCGAATGCAAACAAAATGATAATTCTCTATATTCAATTCAGATTAACTAATTCATAACTAGAATTTTGGTAGAATTACATTGGTAACTTTGGTAAACATAATTTTGTAGACTTAACTCGTAACTCTAGTAAATATAATTATGGTAGAATTAATTCGTTACTTTGGTAAACATTATTTTGGTAGAATTAATTCGTAATTTCAGTGAATAGAATTAATTTGTATGGGTAAAATGTAAACATAATTATGGCAGAATTAATTTATAACTTTGGCAAACATAATTGTTGCAGAACTAGTGAAATTAAGGTAAGTTACACTGTAACTTACACGCAGAGCTGTAAAATTACTGTAATTTACGGTAAGTTGCTAAAAATTATAGTAAATTACCATGGTAAATTACCATGATAAAAAATTTTAATTGGCCAAGATTATATATATGAACGGCCAAGATTATATATATGACTGACCAAAGATTATATATAATATATATAATCTTTGGTCGATTATATGTATAATCTTGGCCGATCAAATGTATAATCTTGGCCAATTAAAATTTTTTATCATGGTAATTTACTATGGTAATTTACTATAATTTTTAGCAACTTACTATAAATTACGGTAATTTTACAACCCTGTTCATAACATAATTTTGGTAGAACTAGGTACTCTAGTAAAATTAATTATAAATGTTGGTAAGCATAATTTTGGTGAAATTAATTTGTAATTCTGGTAAATATAATTTTCGTAGAATTTAATTGTAACTCTAGAAAATATAATTTTTATAGAATTTAATTCGTAACTCTAGTAAACATAATTTTTGATAGAATTAGAATTGTAAAATTACCGTAATTTTACGTAATTTTGCGTAATTTTGTGTAGATTTTTGTAAAATGGTTTCTGATTATTAAAAATATAAAATAAAAAATAGTTTATGCACTTGGCTTGAAAGAAAAGAGTGTGCTTGTCCACGTGATCCATGTAATGGTCGATCGTTCAAAACTAGAGATTATACCTGGGTTGGGTATTACCTGAGTTACCTACAGTTAATTGGTTAATCGGGTAATAACTAGAGTTACTCGAGTAGATTCATCTGAGCAATACCCTGGTAGATTCACCCTAGTAATACCCAGGTAGATATACCTGGGTAATACCCAAGTAGGAATATTTAAATAATCCTGAGTAATTAGATATTAATAAAGAATTTAACTAATAGGTGTCATCAAACACAAGGCTTTTTTATATATCATAACTTAAATTACTTGTTTTATGTCGCTGAACAGATTTTAAATAATTGAAAATTGATTGGCTACAATAATTCTTGTAACCAATCACATGACAGTTTACTTGGGTAAAACAAGTAAGATTTTATATCTGGGTATATCTATTGATTACCCAAGTAAGCCGTGGGTTTACTTACCGGTTAACTGAGTAACAGTTTTTTGGCCAAGTACAATCACTATTCAAAACTCGCAGAAGATCAAATCCTTTAAGACTTTGAAAAAGACTGAGCCATGTTATTGGTAGAATTAATAGATTAATTAGTAACTCTGGTAAACATAATTTTGGTAGAATTTAATTCGCAACTCAGATAGAATTAATCTGAACACTGGTAAATGTAATATTGGTAGAATTAATTTGATCTCTGGTAAACATAATGGTAGTAGAATTAATTTGTAACTTCCGGTAAATATAAATTTTGTAGAAACAGAGTTATACACTTTATTTCAAAAAGTCTTCTGCCGAATGATTAGCTCTTATGACAAAATGCTTTGCAATAATCTATAATTTTAATACCATAACTATAGATGGACAAATTGCAGGTTTTCCAAAAATTCTGCACGTCATGCGTGGATCCAGCGCATGATGCGCATCTTGCGCGGGATTCATTAAACCTAGATACCATGGTTGATCCTTGATTTTGATTGGCCAACGGCTGTGATCGACAAAGTTCTGGCCTGTATTATATATAATTTTAACTAAAACTAATTTTTTAATTTTTTTTTAATTGCAGAAATAGAAAAATTTTTAAGGTTTTAGCCGACCAGGGTAAATTGCTACCAAAAAGTTTTATACATCACATGACAAATATATCGAGCACCAAAAATTCATGCAATGAACAAAAAATACAATCGAATAAAAGCAATTTATTTGTTTATTTTGAATAAACTCCAATAAACGTAATATTTGTTACAGACAGAAATTACAGTCAACTCTTTCTATAATGAACTGAAGATTTTGGAAGAAAAAAAAGCTTGTTATATAAAATTGTTTTTGTAAGAACCCATACCACTTTTTATACCAAACTATTATGAAATTTCAAAATTTTGAATTCATTATATCCAGAGTTCATTATAGGAAAGTTCATTATACCAGAGTTGACTGTATTATGATTATAGTTTTTTAAGTACTTGGAATATTTCATCGCCTTTTAAAATGATTATAATCTACCTCCAATTTATGCAATGGCTCAAAGTTTTTATTAATACTATCGAGTCATTTGTTACCATTTGGATTCATTATGTTTCTTCAACAATTTTTTTTGTTGCGTTCTGGATTCAGTATTAATAAAACTTTTGCTCTAATAAATAATCAGAGTTATAGTATTCCAGAAGAGCATTAAAAATAAAATATACGAGGTTTTCTAGTACAAGTGTATTTCTTGATTAGTTTCTATATTTCTCATTCTTTTTTTCGTTTATTATTAGTAAAGGTTTGGTTATGGCAATCGATATATATTTTAAGAATATTATGTCTATTGAATTTTATACCTTTAAAAGAATCACTTGGTTTGTTACAACGAACGCTTTTTATTTTGAAGAATCAAAGAAAAAAACACCTACTAATCATTTTATAAATATTATTATCATGATCCTAATCATGACAAGTTGACAATATCATATGATTTTTAAAACATTTTTGGGTAGCTCAATTATTAATTATGTTAACGCAGGCCAAATATTATGTTAATGCTGACAAATGATATGGTAATGCCAGCCAGATAATTTTATTTTGGAATCATATAAAAAATCCTGCACATTATGCGCATGATTCTGTGCAGGATCACATGCAGATCCTGTGTGTGCCCATCTCTAACTATAATCAATATTTTAAATTAATTATAGATTCCTATTGGGTTTTTCGAACCTTTACAAGTCAATACTATTTGATTCAATATTTAAATTAGCTAACTTTAGTGTAAAGGGGTTTTTTTATCTTCGTAAATCAATCCTTCATTGCTTTTTCTTTATTAATATGAGTGTATTCTCTGATTAACTCAGGACACGATTCTTCCAGACATTTTGCACTAATGTTGTAATGTAACTTTGAATACACAACTTGTCCTTTATGTATACATTTTGATGCATGCTCTCACAAAAACTCTAAATTTCGAGCAGTAAATTTTTTTTTTCACTTCATTAAGAAATATAAAGAACTCACGTTCGCATTCATAGTTTCACAAAACCTGCTATAAACAAATTGATTTATATGTTTTGCAAATTAGGCTTCTTTTATAATTAAGTGAATTCAGTTTTACGGACCTTTTAAAATTAATAATAAAGTGAATCTCATTATAGCCGAACACCCTGGTACGTAATATATAATATATGAGCTGCTAAGACCTTTCTGACCTGTAGGCTCCATTAATTCGGATGATTTTATAAAAAGAGTAACAGTATTTGAAGTGGAGGTTGCTAATATACCCCTTTTTAGAATCTATTTTATTATCAGAATTATAACTAAGATCAATCAGAGTATTTGCTATCTTTTCTGCTCTCAAAGCCAAGTTAATTACTTTTCAAAAATATTGATCAAAATTAAAAATTATACAGTACCGGACAGCGAAACCATCCATTTTTTTTGGCATTGTGTAAAGTCTAATAACTTCACAACAAGTAATTATTTTAAAAACCCCTCTTACAAATTTTTTATTTGTAACCTAAACTACAAATCTGTAAGACAGATTTTTGATATCTTGCTTTTTAAAGAAGTTATAAGGGTTTAAAGTTCAGCAACTTTAATAGTAAAGCAGAAATTTGGCGCAGGACAATTGACCAATTAGATTGATGCTAATTATATGCTCGTGATTTGATCAGTTAATTTTTATTATTAAAAATCCAAAATTTGGTGCTTATTATATAAAAAAATCAATTTTATATTTTTAACCAATCAAAATTTTGTTATACAAAAATTAGCCAATCAGAATTGTTATAAAATTCTCAAATTTGGCGCCCTAAAAAAAATTGGATGGTTTTTGCTGTCTGGTACTGTAGTAAAAACAAATAAATAAGAAAGCTTCTACTTATTATTTTTTTATTTTAAATTTGCTGTATATATAATAAGTTTAGTTATAGATTTGTATCAAGATGATATTAATTTAAATCATCTAATTCTGTTCAAATTTGTAGATCATTTTTAAAATTCATCTCCCAGAATCAAATAATATGCAGAATTAGATTGTTTTGAAAATATAATCTAAGTTACACCTGATTGTGATAAAAATAATGTTTTTAATATGCTGAGTTTTCAAGATAGCGAAAATCTGTTTAATGAATTTAACATTAAAATTAAAAAAAAACAAAAATCCTCATATATAAAGATATTGGACTAGTACAATTCTTAGAATTTTGCTAAGGAAGGGTAGCTCTTTAGAATAATGATAAAAAGGTTTTGTATAAAAAATATTTAGAAGGTCTAGATGCCAGGATTAATTGTATGTTAAATTTTTTAATATAATCCTAGTTTTTACAGGATGCCTTTTTTGATAAAACTAATTGTTTTCATATTTTTAGAAACAACTATATAAAATAAAAAATTTACAAATAATGAACTTAAATCTATTAGAGAAAATCTTCCAGTAAGCAGTGATGATATGAAGAATCAAAATTATAAGAGTGTACAAAAACATGGACCAAGAGACTGATAAATTAGTTTCATATCAAAGATTGTCTAGTTACATTACGAGGATACCTTAACTATTTTTAACTGGTATGCATATATAGATATCTTTACAGAACCAAGAAACTACTAAATTAGTTTTGCGTCAACAATTATCTGGTTACAGAAATAACCTTAACAAATTTTGACTAGTTCTTACTTTTATTGCAATATGAATATCTTTAAAAGTTTGTAAGGAATCAAGAGACTACTAAATTAGTTTTGTATCTAAGATTATCTGGTTACAAAAATAACCTTGGCTATTTTTGACAGATTCCTACTTTCAGTATAATTTGATATCAAGTGACTTGTCAAATATTTGTTCGCTATTATAGTTTGGTTCTTATAATTTTAATATATAAATTAAGGCTAATTGATATTGTAATTACAATACTAATGCTTATATCATTTTTTATAGAATACCTTTATATGTTATGATGTAATGAATTTTTAGACAAATATTGTGTATCTGAACGAAAAAGATGAAAATTATAAGATTATTTATTGTACAGTACTTAATATGATCAAAAATCTGATTAAATTTTTTTTTTAATTTAGTACCAGATAGCAATATTAATAAAATAATTATTATACAAAAGATGTTGAATAGTTGTAGAGATATTAATGAAATAAATAGCATTTTGAAATTTATACAAAATATGTTAGTAGATCAGATTAAAGAAATCAGCAATAAAATTCAACAAAAACAAAAGATTGAGACAATAGAATATTATTTAGCACAGAAGGTAAATTAAATATTACATAATTACAGTTTTATCAAGACATAATTTAATTAAATTTAATTAATATATTCTATTAAAAATTAGAATGGCAATCCCAAGTAGTTTATCAATAAATTAAATGAACTCTCCAAGTATCATGAACAAATTCTTAAATATTCTTTGTTAGATCCTTTCTGGTGTTATATTGTTGATTTCGAAAAAGAAGATTCAATTGAAATAAAATATATGAAAGACCTTTACTGGACAAATTAAAAAACAAGTGCTTTTACTTAGACTTACTTCAAATAGATGATATAATTAGCAGGGTAGATCAAGCATACAGTAATTATAATCTTAGTCATGAACCATCTTTTATAGAAATAAAATCTCTTAATAATAAACAAAATAAATGGGCTGAGTCCATTCTCATATGATAGCAAGTATTTAAAGTTAAGCTTAACTATAATATATTAATATTTAAGACTTTATTTATTAAAACTTAATTTTTAGTATAAGACAATAGATTAATCCATTTGATAATATGTTGTAGTCTGATTTAGTTTTAAATTATATATTCATCTCTTTGGAAATTGTTCTGAATAAGTTCTTATTTGGTAAATTTTATTTACGTGGGTAATTAAAAGTTATTGTTGTTGAATATAATAACAAATACATTTTATATATTGATCTAAAATATTAGTCCAGAACATCTGACTCAATGTTCTTATAAATGAAAGAAACTGTATCAGCATCCTCCTTTGACAGAATGGCCAAAGAATTTGAAGAAAGCAGTAAATTTATTTGAAATGCCCGAAAATGAACATTTTGATGCTAACGATTCTGTTCAAGAAACAGTAATTATTATTCAGAATAATGGAGATGAGCCTATATATATTCCAAATAATAAATGCGAATTATTATCTCTTGACATGACCAGTGAACAAGGAATCACACTTTTTCGTGTATATAGCAGAAAAGTTGATACAGCTATAACATATTCTCCAGAAATGGGTATAAAATTATACCTCCTAATATGTGAAGCAAAATGCCTAAACAAACCTCATAGTGGTAATTACAATAAACTATGCAGAATGCTTAATGATGCTGCAAACAGTGTTTAAAATTTGATGTTCTCATATTCTTATGAGAACACTAAATTTTTTTTAAGAACATTAATATTTAAAATAATGTTCTCTTATTTGAGAACATTTTGTACTGATAAAATGTTCTCAAAATATTATTAGTATTAGTTTTTTTTTACATATTTGAAGAAAAGATTTATAGTTGCAAAAAGTTAAATAAGTATATCACATGATTAATTCAACTAATTTAAATGTTCTAAGTACTATTAAAATCAAAAAGCCTTTGTCTATAACTTTACTTAAAAGTTCAAAATAGGTTTATACAATAAAAATATATGCATATTTAAAAATAAAATTCTATATAATGAGAACATTAAAAATTTTTTGAGAACATTAATACTCTAAATTTAGTTTATTTGAGAACATAATTTTGAATTTGAATTTTAAACACTGGCTGCAAATAGCTTTATTTTATACTGGGCCAAACAATATAAAAAGGTTACTAAAGGATTAAAGAATTTTTTTTTACTGTTTTATAACTGAGACCTTGCTCTTTTTCATTTATTAATTTTGTATTATTATATGCAGAAGAGAATAACAATAATATATCAAAATTATTGGAGAAAAAAAAACTTGGACTTCATGATGGCCTTCCGCTACCAACAATCTTTATCCAAGGCCTAACTGTTAGCTGAGCTAAGTTTAACTTCTCAGAATTTTAAAATAAAAATTGTTAACATCAATAAACTTGTCCCAGTATAACCGGCCCAGGTCCCAATATGTTAAACAGAAAGCAGTCATATAGACCGAACTGCTTAAGACGAAGCTTCTAGAATCTTCTTCCAGTAGTTTTTCCTTAAGTTCACACGTCTCATAACGATTGTATCCAATATAGTAGGTGCCTTTCCTTTTTGGGAGCAGTAAACACTGCAGATCTTTTGGAGGGGTATGCCAAATCGTCCACTTTTTGAAAATTCTTCATGAACCAGCGACACCAAAAAAATTTACTTGTAGACATAGTAAAGACAGTTGTTCTCCCCATATAGTCCAAAATCCATCCGAGAGCCGCCAAATAATTCTCCAGTTGCGGTGAATAATAAACTTTAAGCTTGTCAGCAGGTAGTCTATAAACTATAACTCTAAACGACAAGTGCCGTCTTTTTGGGTGAGCGACAAACTCTAAAGCTATCAGCAGATATCAGTTAACTATATCCCTAAATAACAGCTGCTGGGGTGCATGTTTTAGTTGGTTTTTCTACTGTTTCTTTAAGACTTTACTTTGAAGTGTTAGCATTTTTGTTGGTACAAGTTATCAGCAGATAGAGTTACAAAAGATTTCTTCGAATTTTTAATATAGTAAAGGATTAAAGAAATTGTTTTGTGAGTTGCAATGGATTGGGCTATTTTCATCTGGTATGTAACTCAGTAAATTTGTTTTAGTTGAATGTATTATAATATCATTATTAATTTTAGATGGAAAGCTTTATTTTATGATATACCAAATATATGAAGAAATCAAGATTCATTTTATTACATATCTAAATCCTTATCCTATTTTAATTCCAATCTCTAACATGAATTATGATATGGCAAGTGCATTAGAGGTTTTTTTACAGATCAAGGTAGGTATTAGTAATAATAAATATGATTTCTATCAATCTGTTTTATTGATCTGATTAAATTTATAGAACATTTTTCAAATGAACTTGATGTGATAGAAAAAATTCAAAAGGTTGCGGATCAGATAAATATAGAAGAATCTGAAATTTCAAAATGCCACTAGATTAGTGATTGTATCTGAGTAGAATTTGCAATTGTGTGAAATAGTAATTTATCCAAATATTCGGGTAATTTAATAGTAACCGAGTAGAGGTTTTTTCAATGGGTACAATTTCTATACTAGATTATCTAAGGAAGGTCATCAGTGAAACACCTTCAACTCCGCATAAATAATTTTTAGTTCTCATATAGATACCAATAGTTATAATAGCTACAATGGATTCATACTTCTTGTAAATTGAAAGATTATGTAAATAAGTTGCATGATAAAGTTAGATATTAACAACTAGTAACTCTAAAGTTTTAACAACTCACTAGATAGCACAAGCTACAGATGTAATCATTAAAGCTCTAGATAAGTTTCAAAATATAAAAAAAAACAATAATAATACATTACAAGAAAATTAATTGCTAAAAAATTTTTGATGTATTAAAACTTAAATTCAAATAGGGATTGGAATCAGTTTAGTCAGCTATTATGACTAAGCATAAGTAATTTTACAGATTTCTTAATTGACTAAACGATTCCAATCTCTAAATCTAAACTGATAATAAGTTCTTACCACTTGTTGAACAAGTAAGTGTTATATATCTAAAACATTCATGCCCATCATAAAAATAAAATAAATAATATTAATTAGACTGAAAAGAAATTTATTACTAATTGTTAAAAAGTTAGTTCTAATGAATACGAAACATCTTGCTTACTGGATATAATAAATATATCATTGTTAAAAAAATTTATATGATAGAGTGAAGTGCAAGAAATTTTTTTCTGAAAATAATATTAAACACGTGAGTATTTGAATTAATACCACTTGTGTAGATTTATTTATAAAATGTTGATATAGATAGAATAGATATAACATCCTAGGGTCTAGATTATATTGGAGCGATTCAATATTAACATTGTTCATATCTGAATATAGTTTTATTAAATAAATAAAGCTCACCAGGACCTTGGACATCTCTCATATAGGTCATAACTGGATTTTGGCAAATTTTGATCTAATTTGCTGAAAATGTCAAAATCTATTTATTTAAATAACTTTTGATCCAGTAATCAGAATTGAATGAACTTTTTTTTGTTAGAAGCGCCTCACTGAGGCTTCATTTTAAAAAAAAGTTCATTCAAATTGGACTACTGGATGCCAAGATAATTGCCAAAAACTGATTTTTTGCTTTTCAAATTTTGGGGGTTTTTGCTGAAATGTGTAACGTATGACCTCTGTACTACATGCCGGGGTCCTAGCTCATCTATTTTATTTTTTAGATAAAATGTTTTCTTGTACTTCCCGCCCTCAAAGCCAAGTTGATTAAGGCTATAAACATTAAGTGGCTAGTTTTATTATTAAAAATATGAAATAAAAAATAGTTTATAAAGAGAAGCAATCAGTTAGTGTCTTGTTCACATAATCCATGTGATGGTCAATCGTTCTGTGTTTCTTTTACTGCAGTCTCATTAATAAAAAGAGTGAATATAATATGTATAGTTAGTGTGTAATAATTGACTTTAACTATTCACATTTGTTAACGAATAATTAAAATGGTTTATTTATATAAGAAAAATACTATAAACTATTTTTTTAAAAATATCTTTTATTTGTGTTTACTTAAATAAATTCAATCAAAAATATATCATTGATAGTAATGAAAAAAAACTGATTTAAATGCTTTTTAAAAAATACATTTGTCAATAAATGTTCATGAAAAAATAATTTCTTTCAATCTTCGATTATGTATGGATCGTGTATACTGAAGCCTTTTTCCTTCAAATGATATCTTGAAGTTTTTATGCATCTGGGAGTCATCTCAATAGAATGCGCGATGCAACATCATAGCTCATGTTTTTTAAATAAATTAAAAAAAACTGATTTAAATACTTTTTAAAAAATATATTTGTCAATAAATATTCATGAAAAAATAATTTCTTTCAATCTTCGATTATGTATAGATCGTGTATACTGAAGTTTTTTTTCTTCAAATGATATCTTAAAGTTTTTATGCATCTAGGAATCGTCTCAATAGAATGCGCGAATGCAACATCGTAGCTCATATTTTTTAAATAAATTAAAAAGTAAACACAGATTGGCTTTCACAACCTTAAAGAACCATTATCGCTCGCGTTTACACCTTATTCAATTATTTAAATATTAACTTGTTGATTTTTTTCTGTGTTAACTTGATCTGATATTTCCTGATATCAATCATCCTCTTTTGGACCTTGATATTCTTTACATCAAGGTGTTGCTTGCAATAAAAGTTTAAAGATTTTTTATTGTAAATGGTAACTACTCTGTCCTTTTCACAAACTTTAAAAATATTTTGTAGACTATATCTTCGAAAGATGGTTTTAAATTCTTGAATCTTATCTAATTGATATCTAAATAATAAATCATTGATCGGATCAATGGTAATAGTAACATCCATCAAAAGCTCTATATAAGATACATGCTCGTGATCCTTAACCAGGATGAATACTGTAGATTCTCCAAAATAAGCAACCCCCTAAAATAAACAACCCTCTGATTTTTTTCAAAAATCTCAAAAAACGCATTAACAGTTGCTATATATAAAACTTTTTTTTACTAAATAAACTTCAAAAGGTCGAATAAGTAAAGTTGTACGGTGCATAAAAATACACCTCTAGTAAAAATTTGGTGTCATTTGGACAACTTTTATTAGTACGTTTTTCAATTTTTTCAAAAATCTCAATATTTCGAAAATAAGAGCCCTCATTTTTTCTTGTAATTTTTTGGCCAAAAAAGATTGCTTATTTTTGGAAATATATAGTAAGATATTGACATTATTATATTCATATTTATCTTTAAATTCTTGTAGCTATTCCGATATCATATTCGGAATTCAGAAAATTCTCGCTCGCAAGATTCAAAGAATATTGGATGCAGTTGTTCTTATTCAGTTGCGCATTAAACTCTTCAAAATTACCAGCATTCGGGTAAAGCTTTTTTAAAAAATGATTGAATACGAAGGCATAATCAATATTCATTATTTGATTTAAGAATTTGGACTCCTTATCAATGTAAACTAAAACTAGAAGATTTTCTTCTATGATAAATATTTGATTTTGATTTTGATTTTTTTTTTATTTGATATTTGAAGCTATAAGAAGTAATGGTAGAGCAGTTGAGAGGGTTTAAATATTTGGCAAGCAAGATTTGCATTATTAATAATGTCTAACTATAAATTTTTGGTTTTAAGCTTATATTGCTATATCATAATTTCGAATTTATTAATAATAATAAATATTACATCATACGCATATCAATCTATTCTTTAAACATACGGTAACGCTTATAACAGTAGTAATTATTTTTAAAATACAAAAAAGAATTATGGAATATAAACCATTTTTTGATTATAGTATCATGTAATATTTTGCTATTTGCTTTTGAAATCTGATTTTTAAAATACCGTATTTACTCGAAATAACATGCACCTGCGCATTATTTCGAGGGGATGCGCGTTATTTCGAGTACACACATGGGCATTATTTCAGGTAAAGGTCTAATTTCTAAAAAATTGCCTATTATATATGTGCGATACATAAAAAACCTGTATTTCTTAATTTTATATATAGGCTTTCCGATCTAAGTCAGATTTTTTGACTAATAAATCCTTATTTCGTTTGTAATTTGAATTCGTTATTTCAGCAGATTATTAATTCAGCATTTGGAGTGTTTGTTAAATTGGGACGCACATGGGCGTTAGTTCGAAACCTACATGCTATTTTAAGAAAATGCAATTTTCGAAATAATGCCCATGTGTGTTATTTCGAGTAAATACAGTAGAATAAAAAACCAGGTTAAAGAATGTAGCTTAAAGAATTTATATTTATTAAAAACAGAATCAACATGTAATAAGAGGTTGCTTTGTTCTAAAATTCCAATTTGTAAATTATATTAGATCAATTTTATTTTAATGCTAGAATCAAGACAAATTTACTTCAAATCGTGTTTCACCTACAGGAAAACTTAGCAATTAAAGAAAATCTTTCCTTTAAAGAAATTGATAAATAAATTGAAATAAGCTTATTACCAGTGCAAAAAAAACAATAACTAATTTCTTTAAAAGATTTTCAACATACAGTACTTCAGACTTGTAATACTTAGTATTATTTACTATGTAAACTAGAAAGCTATATATTTATTGCATCTTCATTGGTATTAAAAGTCTTCATGAAAGGGTGCATTAGGAAGTTTTGTTTCTGAAATTATAAGGTATACTAAGTTATTTTATACGTAAGACCAACCTTAGAATAAACAGTGTTGTAATATTTTAATTCATATGATTGTCAAGTATCAGTAGAATATATAAAATTCAAACTGCAATAACTCTTTAAACTCTTTAACCAGAAACCTTGAATAAATAAAATTACATTTATCAAGTTCATTTTAACATGCTCTTTGAAGTAATAACACCATTTTTTTATTATTTTTATTGTCTAGAGTGTGGCTAAAGACTCTCAAAGTTTTCATTTTTGATGCATTTTTAATAATAAAATCAAAAACATAACAATGAAATTTCTTGCATATTGTGTAATTCAACTTTCTTATAATGGTTTAGTTTAAGATAAAAAATATCAGATATTTAATAAGAAAAAAAAAAGCATTACTAAAAAAGTTACAGTCTTCACTAGTAAATTTAATGGTTTTGCTATTCATGTAGTTTGTAAATAAAATTGTAATTTTCTAATTATAATTATGAAATTCTCATTCTATATTCAAGTTTTTTGCAAAAATATTATTCAAGTAAAAAACCTAAAACTAAAACAGCAAATTGATAATATCAAAATAGTATTCATGATCCTATTTTCTTGATAATCAATTTAATGTCCTTCTTTTTTGTATCTTAGGAGTGAGGCGGGGTTGGTCGAATAACTTGCTAAAGATATTCAAATGCCTGAATGGATTCCTCTTAAGAAGAATTTTTTTCTATCTCTTGTATTATTTTCAAAATTACTTTATAGTTTTCTTTCATTATTTTCTAAAATGAACAAGTTGTATAAATATGTAAATATTTTGAAGCATAAAAATTGTCATCATTACAAACCTTTATAATTAAATAGATCTCGACCATTGATTCTATATCGTGTTTTTTAAATGAGGTAGAAATAATTACTTCATGTGCCAACCAAGTGAATCGAAGCTTTTCTGAATTAAACCGTAATAATATAAACTATATCTGTCCATCTTAAAACAGCACAATATTTAATATCTGATATAGAATTTTGATGCTAGTTTGGATAAAATTCACATAAGTCTTAAATCATCTTACCAAAAACAAATAGCCCAACCCATCTTATTTTACTAAAAAGAAGTTTTAAGTCATAAGTAATAATTTTTGCAGTTTTTGAAAAAAATATAATAAAATCATTGATGGCATCATTTAATGACCGAATAAGCTTATTATAGACACTACAACTTGATGCATTTGGTAATTTTACTTCATACATTAAGAGATATAATAAGTATCCTCTGTACATATAAGCGATTGCGGCATCAACTTCCTGAGGATAAACTCGAACATATGTAATCCCAGGTTGTACATAGCCATAATAGGGTTCAGAGCTTCCACTTGGCCAAAGACAAGTTGTTTCATTCCCTTTAATTATAATTTCTTCAGAAACAATATTTTCTTCTTTATCCCCAATATCATTAAAATATTCCCGGGCTTGATTATATGTAGAAAGTAAAACTTCAAAAGGTGTTTGATGATGCCAACTCTTGCATTCTACAATACACTTTGTAGAATGTTCGGGACTAATCATTCATTGATTTTATTTTGGTTTAAATATTATTTTAAGCAAAATTTTGTATAATAAATTCCAGGCAAACTTGTGGTCAGCTATCTTACCCATGAAGATGAAAGTGTTGCAAAAGGCCATCTAAAACTGTATCAAGAGGATGATATACATATTTATAAATATAACGTGATTCAAGGCTAACAGCAGGTGGGTTGATCCATTCGAGTAGCCTGTGAATCGAAGAAAAAATAATGAGATTGAAAGATAAAATTAATAATGATATAACAGTGTAAACTTTCAATGTCTTCATAATGATTTTACAATAGTTTTGATGTAATCCATCTAAATCAGAGCTTAATTCTATTTGAGGTAAAGGTTCAAGGTTTGGATCATATTTTTCAAATACTAATTCAATAGTGTTATTAATATCATCATATTGTTTTGTTGAAAATTTAAATAAGTAGTCATTTTCAATACGTAAAATGGTATTCTTTGGATAAATAGACTTCTAAATTTCGCTGTTGAAATTTATTATAAAGCAATAAAATGGGTGAGTTCTAGAAGTTTTTCTTTTATTTTACCAAGGTCTTTTAGCTTTTTAAAAAACCATTGTATTGTGGCTTTGTATCTGTCTATAATTTAAATAAATATTGTGGCAGATTAAAGTGAAATCAGATTAAAATGAAACTGGGCCTTTTTTGTGTAACATTTTTATATTATAAAAATATATTATTTGGACACAAATTTATATACAAAAGTCACGTGACTAGTGTTTGTACGACGTACAAGTGTAGAGGTCACGTGACGTTTTTTGACACCCTCTACAGGGACATGGAAAAATACCGTTTTGATTTGTAAAAAATTCATTTCGATATAGTAAAAAAACCCTTTTTATAGCGATATAAAATTTTACTCATATTTTATCTATACAGTCAATTCTCCGCAAGTGCTCCTTTTTTCTTCACAATAAAATCTATTGCATTTAGAGTAATTATTATCATGCGTTATAATTAGATCTCTCTATAAGTGCACATTTTTTTCCAGATGGAGAGCCCACTCTCTATAACTCTGCGACCTCCCAACTAACCCATATTTGATATCTTCCGAACTTTTCCGAAACTTTCCGACGTTCCTAATTATATTACCTGGCCCAAATTAAACATACACTGCTCTTAATTTTGCCCAAAAATTCGTTACTGTCAAAAATTCCATTTTATACCGTTTTGTAGTTTTATTCATATCTATATATATATGAATTTTTCCGTGTCCCTGACCCTCTAGCCCTTGTCCATTACACAAAAATTATATCACATAACTAGCACGAAGATCACGTGACTGGCGCGAAGGTAGATCACGTGACTTGCTTCCCAAGGCTTACCTCACGTGACCACCGCCATGATATGAACCAATCAAATTATTAGAGTTTAAATAATTAGATTCAAATCTGGTTCTTTGAACCAGCTTTTGGTTCAAAAGTAACCCGAATCAGGTTCTTTGAACCAGCTTTCGGTTCAATAGTAACCCGAATCAGGTTCTTTGAACCAACTTTTGTTCAAAAGTAAACCGAATCGGGTTCTTTGAACCAACTTTTGTTTCAAAGTAACCCGAATCGGTTCTTTGAACCAACTTTTGGTTCAAAAGTAACCCGGATCGGTTCTTTGAACCAACTTTTGGTTCAGAAGTAACCCGAATCGGGTTCTTTGAACCAATTTTTGAATCAAAAGTTACCCGAATCAGGTTCTTTGAACCAACTTTTGTTCAAAAGTAAACCGAATCGGGTTCTTTGAACCAGCTTTTGTTTCAAAGTAACTCGAATCGGTTCTTTGAACCAACTTTTGGTTCAAAAGTAACCCGGATCGGTTCTTTGAACCAACTTTTGGTTCAGAAGTAACCCGAATCGGGTTCTTTGAACCAATTTTTGAATCAAAAGTTACCCGAATCAGGTTCTTTGAACCAACTTTTGTTCAAAAGTAAACCGAATCGGGTTCTTTGAACCAGCTTTTGTTTCAAAGTAACTCGAATCGGTTCTTTGAACCAACTTTTGGTTCAAAAGTAACCCGGATCGGTTCTTTGAACCAACTTTTGGTTCAGAAGTAACCCGAATCGGGTTCTTTGAACCAATTTTTGAATCAAAAGTTACCCGAATCAGGTTCTTTGAACCAACTTTTGTTCAAAAGTAAACCGAATCGGGTTCTTTGAACCAGCTTTTGTTTCAAAGTAACTCGAATCGGTTCTTTGAACCAACTTTTGGTTCAAAAGTAACCCGGATCGGTTCTTTGAACCAACTTTTGGTTCAGAAGTAACCCGAATCGGGTTCTTTGAACCAATTTTTGATTCAAAAAGTAACCCGAATCGGGTTCTTTGAACCAATTTTTGCTCAAAAGTAACCCGAATTGGTATTTTTGGTTCAAAAGTAACCTAAATCGGATTCTTTAACCAATTTTTGGTTCAAAAGTAACCCGAATCGGTTTTTTTGACCTAATTTTTGGATCAAAAGTAACCCGAATCGGGTTCTTCGAACCATTTTTAAATGTAACCCAAGTCAGGTTCTTTGAACAATTTTTGGTTCAAAAATCCCCAAATTGGGTTCTTTAACCAACTTTTGGTTCAAAGGTAACTCAAATTGAGTTTTTGAACCAATTTTTGTTTAGAACTAACCCAAATTGGGTTTTTTGAACAAAATTTAATTTAAAAATAACTTGAATCAGGTTCTTTAAACAAAATTTTGGTTCAAAAATAATCTAAATTGAGCTATTGAATGGTTCTTTGAACAAAATTTTGGTTCAAAAGTAAACTGCATCAGGTTCTTTGAACCAACTTTTGGCTCAAAAGTAAACCAAATCAGGTTCTTCGAACCAACTTTTAGTCTAAAAGTATTCTGAATCAGGTTTTTAAGCCAACTTTTAGCTTAGAAATAACTCAAATTGGATTTTTTAAATCAATTTTTGGCTCAAAAGTAATCTGATTCAGAGTTTTTAAACCTATTTTTGGTTTAAAAGTAACTTAAATTAGGGTTCTTAAACCAAGTTTGGTTTAAAAAGTAACTAAAATTGGGTTTTTTGTGCCAACTTTTGGTTTAAAAATAATATAATTGGATATTTAAACCAATTTTTTGGTTTAAAAATAATTCAGATTAGATTATTTAAACTAACTTTTGGTTTAAAAATAATCTAAATCTTATTATTAAACTCAAAAATAACCCAAATTAGATTATTTGAATCAACTTTTGTTTAAAAATAACCTCAATTATATTTTTTAATCCAACTTTTGATTTGGTCTTTACAAAAAAAGCTATATAATTTTTGTTTTTTTGTAGCTAAAAAAAATAGAAATTTATAATTAGTATTTGAATTAAAATTAATATAATGCATATAGCCTAGTCATATTAAATCATATTAATAGTGCTAAATTTTTGCTAATTATTTATTTATAAGATTGAATCTGATTAGTTAAATTTTTTATTTTTTTTATATTTGTACTGAAATTTTTAAAATAGCTTTTTTTAAAAATTAAATTTTTTTTAATAAAGTTTTAAAAAGTTTAAAATAAATACATATTTGAATAGAGCTTGTTAAATACTACTTAAATATATAAATTTTTTTTTGCAATTGAACTTTTAAATAAAGAGCCTTGGCAATTTTACATTTTATATAAAATATTTAATATGATTAGGCTGCATGTATACATGGTGATGAAATTATTTTTGGCTTTGGGACCCAAAATTAAAAATATTTGCTAAAATTGGTTTTGATCTATTTTACTTAAAAAACCTGAAATTTTTTGAACTTTTTTTGAATAGACAAAATTATAAGAAATATAAATATATAAATTTTATTTGCTTTTTCTTATAAAAATTTTAATTTATTTTTGGGAATCCAAAATAGGCTTTTTTCAAAAATCAATTTCAGTAGCATATATGGCTGCATGCACTATATATATAATTAGTTTATTCTTAGCAAACAGACTCTGTTTGTATATTATATATACTAGTTGCTAATAGCAGGTTTTTAAAATTAAATATATATATAGATCTAAAGCTAGAGCCTGGGCCTATTTATCAGATTTTAAAAACCTACTACTATAAACTAGTATATATAAAGTATAAATAAAATATATTTGTTAAAAAGATTTATTATACTAATTGCTTAGAACTAGGGCTCTGACGGACCCAGACTGAGGCCAGACTTTAGGTAAGTCCGAGTCCGGTTCGAATTTCGAACCGGACTCGGACTCAAACTTTTTTAAAACTCAGTTCAGTCCGAGTTCAAATATCAAACTTTTGCTTGGTTCGAGTCCGGTTTGAGCCGGTCCGAAAAGTTTGAGTCCGGTTTGAAAGTCCGAAACCCAATCCAACATGCATAGTGTTCTGTTCTGGGTAAGTATCACCCGGGTCTAGAAATGGGTTTCATGCATGCGCATGATTCCCCAATCATGCGCGTGAATGCGCATTAATTCGCATGTTTCCGAATCATGCGCATTTTATCCCATCAAAATTTTATATAGGTACTAGCATCACCCGGTATAAAACTTGTCTACATTATAAATTTAATGCATTTTAAATAAGAACATGATTTTAATATTTTGTTTGTTTATTATAATATTTATTAGGTCAATATAAATAAATTATTTTTTAAACTTATACTGGCTTTTTAGTTTTTTATAAGTATATACTGTAATAATTATTATTATATTATATATATAAATACATACTTGTACAGTAAGCACTTATTTTATTTTTCTATTATATACTTTACACAGTACGGAATATAATAAGAATAGCACAAGTTGAAAGCTGTATTAGATTGCTTGTTA
>QKWP01000086.1:502158-514356 GCA_003550325.1 Gigaspora rosea | reverse complement strand
ATAAATTTTAATACTATTTTATATTTTTTTATACAAAAAGTTAATTTGTATAATAAAAAATCAAATATTTTAAAATTTTTTTTGTATTATAAGATTACTCAATATAATTAACAAATCAACTTATAAAATTTTTAATTAATTTAGTTAATTTAACAAAACAAATTTGATTTTTTAAAATTATATATATATTAGTATTGGTTTTCTACTAAAAAAACTTTATATAGTTTACTTTCTTTATAACAAACTATTTAGTACTATATATAAAACTAACTAATAAAATTATATATAGAATTAGATAATTTTTGAAAAATTTCAAAATTTTGTACAAGAATTTCAGAATTTGTCTAAATTATATTATATTTATTTTTTTAAATAATTTTTAATAATATTACTTTGCAAATATAAATATTTGTAAAGTTATATTATAGTTTATTAAGCTATTTGTAGTTAATTTTTGGTTAATATTACTTTTTAGAACTTTCAAAAAGAGAAAAATAAAATAAAATAAATATATAATATAGAGTTAATTTATACATTGCATATATGATATTATTGTTTCTATAAGATTAGGTATAATATTAATCAAAATAACCCAAATAAACTGAATGATTTCATATAGTTAGAGTTAGGATTAGGCAAAGTTAGAGTACAGGCAAAGAGAAATTTATAGTAAAATTTTGCAAAGATTTTTTTTGCTAGAAAAAAAGGATAGTTTCATATACGAAATTTGTATTAAGGGCAATTTTCATCAAAATAAATGTTTTAAATATTTGGTTTGAATTTTTCTAATCATATAGGAGTAAGTTAGTAGAAAAGGGACAAATCATTTTTAGTAAAATTTTTTTAATTTTTAAACTAAAATATCTTGACAACTATTTAATCAAATTTGCTAAAAAATTTTTTTATTTTAATCTTGAAATTATATAGAATTAAAATAAAAAAAAATATTAAATTTATTAAAATAGTTGTTAAGATATTTAAGCTTAAAGTCAAGAAAACTTTTACTTAGAAAAAATTTGTTTCTTTTCTACTGACTCACCTCCATATTATATTACATATAATCTCGAATTCTTATTGGTTAATTATGTGAAGATGATATATTACAAGTGACAAATAAATATACTCTATGATATAAAAATAATCAAATATGAACCAATTTTATTGTTCAATATAAATCAAACAATTGGTGATAATTATCTAGTATTTTAATTAGTTGTTTATTTTTTAAAAAAACTTTAACTAAACAAAAAGTAATATTAATCAAAGAATTAATTTCAAATAACTTTATATCAAAAAATATATATAGTTTTAGATTAGTTAAAAAAGTTCAGATATAGTATATAAAAATTTACCTTAAAATTTGGACATATGTACTCCAGGTATTTCCATATTTCAAATATGTACTTGGGATACTTTTATACAGAGGGTATACTATATTAATAGGGGTACTTAAGCCAGAATTTATAGTTGATTGAACATATTGATATTAAAATAATTCATACAGTATGTGCCAAGAAATCTACTAGTAATAATCAGGTAAATTAGGTTTCTATAATGATATTCATATGATTGTTGATATAAACTACCTTTAAAGTTCAAATTTGTATATGATGATTGTACTATTAGAAGATAGATTTAATACTCAGGTATAAGTCACTGTCAGACCTTTCAAACTGGCAAGAAGTATATCATACAGAAAGTATCCATGTTCAAATTTTATAGTACTATTTGAATTTAGTATAATTAATTTAAATTATTATAAAAAAAAATCTGGGTTCAAATTTGGTTTGTTATAGTTTAATTTTGATATAAACAAATTTAGTATATCTAGAATTAACTATATTTTGCTATAAATAAATATTATTTTCTTTATCACACTTTTTTTAAATATTATTAAATATTAGATTAGCAAAAATTGTAATAAAATATTTAGCAAAATTATTTATACTAATTTGATATTTAAAAGTAAAATAAAAAAATTATGACTTATTTATAGCAAAATATAGTATTAATTCTAGCTTAGATACCAATTATAGATATTATTTTTTTGTATTCAAAATTTAAAATCATACAAGCTTTTTTGTAAAAACATATTTAAAAGTAATACAAATCAAATTTTTGAACTAATTTTTGGTTCAAAAATAATTCAAATTAGATTATTTAAACTAACTTTTTATTTAAAAATAATTTAAATCAAGTTTCTTAAACTAATTTTTGTTTAATAGTAAGTTTTTTAAATTAACTTTTGGTTTATATATTTAATAAAACTTTTTTTAATCTTTTAAAATTATATATAAAACTTCTAACCTTTTAGTAAATAAAGAAGAATTTAAATATAGACTTATATATTTTCTGTAGTCTAATAGATTCTTTTATTAAATATTTATCATATAAACAAATTAGGTAGCTTTTAAAATAATATAATATAAATAATAAAATATTATTAATATATTTTAATAAAGTTTAAAAATTGGTTAAATATTGTTACTAATTATAATTAAATAAAATTTTACTTTTTATTTAACTTTCTAAAACCTACTTATACTTGTTTAAAATAAACTTTACTCTAAAACTAATTTTTAATCTTAATTTCTAATTTTAAAAAATATAGTTCAAAAATCTTTATTTTTAGAATTTGTTAATTTGTTTATATTACTATATTTTGATTTTATTACAGTTCCAGATAGCATAAAATATTTTATTTTAATAGATTTTTAAAAATAGTATAATTTGATAAAAAATTATTAAATACAAAAACCCTTTTAAAAATTAATAGTTTGTAACTCAAACTATATTTCTATAAGAAGATTTTCTTTTATTTTTATTTTTAACAATAATATAATAGTTTAAACTTCATTTATTTTATACATAAATTGAAAATTTGGTGCCTAATCTATATGTATTTTTTGTATTATATTAGATGAACCAATCAAAATTAACTATAAAATTTTAAATTTGGTACTTTTTTAGTAGTTTTTTTAGTAAAAATAAATATCTTATACTGTTCTTACTTAAATTTGATGCTTTTTTAATAATAAAATAAAAAGTTTATATCTTATGCTATCTCAAACTGTATAATAATATATTATATTAGTCAAATAAATATCAATATATTTTTAATAAAGTTTAAAAAAATTTATTATAGTTTTATTTATAATAATATTTTTAAAAATTTAAAATCTTAATTATAAATTTTTTGGTTTTTTTATAAAATTTTTTTATTTTAATACTAATAAACTGTAGAATAAAAAAAAACTAATTATAACTATAGCTACATATAGCCAGGACCCCAGACATCTTTTATATAGATCATAACTAAATTTTGATCTAATTTGCTAAAAATTACAAAATTATATTTTTTTAAATAATTTTTGATTTAGTAATTAGAATTAAATAAACTTTTTTTTGTTAAATATGCTTCTTTAAAAGCTTCATTTTAAAAAAAAAAGTTTATTTAAATTGGGCTACTGAATGCCAAAATAAATGGCAACTCCTGTTTTTGGTTCTTAAATTTTAGAATTTTGCTAAAATGCATAAAGTATAACTTCTGTATTAGATATCTGAAGTTTTATATAGCTGATATTATAAAATTATACAGTCTTTCTCCTCTATAATCATGCAGGTATCAAGAAAATTGGTGATATAAAAGAATATGATTATATAGAAGTCTTTTTTTATAAATTTATTAATAAATTGTCTCAAAATTTAATATAATTGTATAAAAGTTGTGATTATATGAGGTAATTGTAGAAGAATATGACTATATATATTTTAAAATTTTACTAGGATAATTCTTGTTGTATTATTAAGCAAAAATGCTTCTATTGTAATTTCCTGATATTTATATAGCTGCAAAAATTTTTTATAAAAAAAGCTATATTAATAGTATAGCTTATGGCTATATATAGATTAATTCTAGAATAGATATTAAAATATTTTTAATTAAAGTTTTAAAAATTGCACAAGAAATTTTAACTTACCATATAATAGATAACTTTAAAATTTAATAACTTTTTAACAAAAAATTTTAAAAAACTAACTACTATAAATTACTGTATATAATACTTAGATATATTATAAACTAAAATAACCAAACAGGTTTTTATGAGTTTTTTTTTACAAAATAGCCAATAAAATTGCAGTAAACTTGAAATAGACCTGGTATAAATCAAGAAGGTACTGATTAAAGTGGTATTTTTCATGGTAATTTATAGTAGTAATTTTGTTGTTTAAAATAAATTTTATAAAAATTACTAGTTGGATTTTAAAAATATAATTTTTATAAGTTAATAGCTTTTAAAATTATTTTTTATTTCTTTTAAATATAAACATATATTATATGATTTTTAAATTCAACTAGTTAAAAACTTTGATTTTTATAATAAAAATTTTTTTGACTAATTAAAATTCAAATTTAAATAATAAAATTTTTTAAAAAAATTTATAATTTAGTTTGTATTGCCTGTTCTAGCAATCTGATTGGCCAATTTAAGTTGTACTATATATACAAAATTAAAATATTAGCTAGTAGTTTTTGTACTATAGCTTTTAATATTTTTAAAATTTAAAAACTTTGATTAAAAATATTTTAATATTTATTTTTGATTTTAATTTTATAAACTATAAAATTAAAAATAAAAATTTTATTAAATAGGTATTTTTAGACATCTTTGGGCAAAGATAGCTACAAAGATGCCTAATAATAATATTTAAAACTAAAAATACAATATAATTATATGATAATTGTTTTATATAGTACAAATAAAAACATTGTAAATTAGTTTAACAAACAAAAAACAATAACAAAAAGAATAAAAAAAAAAGTAAAAATATAATTTTGCTTATATAACTTGCTTTTTTCTAACTTAATATAATTTAATTTTAATTAAATTATATAATTTTAAATAATAATAACGTAATAATAAGTTTAGAGAAAGTAAAGCACTTTCTAATAATTTTTTTGTACTAAATTTTTTAAAAAAACTAATCTACAAAAAACTTTATAGTTAGTTAAGGGAGCCTACTTTTATCACCTGATTTTCTAGGGAGGGGGGTTAAAAATTTTGGAAATTATATATAAGACCTGATAATTTTCATATCTAGGGGGGGGTAAGGGCTACTAATAAACTGAAATCAGGTGATAAAAGTAGGCGCCCTTATTATCTAAATACAACAAAACTTTATTTAGCTACTATTAGATAAAAAGTTTTATTTACTGCATATTTTGTACTATAAAATAGAAATAAAAAGATAGTTAAACTTATAAGTAAAGCATTTTAGTGAGCTATAATGCTATTAAGCAAAAAAATAATATAAAAGCTCTAGAGCTTTATTACAATTTATAAATATAAAAATAAAAATAAAAACTTAGTTGGATATATTATTTTATATAGTATAACTTTTACAAGTTTATTACTATTTGGTACTTTTTTCTTAGTACACTTGGCTTTTTTAACATTTCAACAAAATTGATATTTTGATTACTTTTAAAAGATTAGCAATGTTTAATTCTTTCAAATTGAAAATGTACCTACTATAACTATTTGTGAATATCTACAAATATCTATACAAGTTTATTTACTAATATTGTCTAAAGCATAGTAGAAAACTTACAATAAAAACATAAATACAAAATTTGTTATGAGTTCTGCTCATGTAATACACATATTAGCCAATTAGCTATAGAGATCGATATGGATTAGCCCAATATTTATTCTTGGTTTCAGATATAAACAGTATCTGTTTTTTTAGTACTAGTAGTATTAGAATAACTATATATTATATGATGCTATACAGAATTAGTACATATATATATAATTATATAAAACAACAAAATATATAAATATATATATTATAATTTTATATTTATATTAAGTAATCATTTATTTTTATTTTGTTTTGTAGTTTCTATTCTTAATTACAATATTAAAAAATTAAAAACTACTAAAATGCATTATTTAAAGCTAGATTTTTTAAACAGATTATTAATCTATATATTAAATAAAACCAAAATTTGAATAAATTTATAATATATACTAAATATATATTATCTAAATATAAAGTTTTAGACAGCTTATTAATTATATACAAATCACAATAGATAAAACTATATTACAAGATTTGCTAAATTGTAATACATGCTTAAAATTAGTTAGTTTGCATTGAAATTATTATGATTTTTGCTTAAGTTACTACAAAATTCTATATAAGTTATTATAAAAAATATGGTTATAAAATTTATTTACTATTCCAATGTGATTAAAGTTAAGTTTGCATTAGAATTATTATAATTTTTACTATAAATTACTATTAAATTTTGTTACAGAACTTATTTACTATTTTGGTGATTACAATATTTTTATATAATTAAATTGAGTTAATTAGTATTAAAATTATTGTGATTATTATTATAATCACTAAAAAATTATATTATTACAAAACTTATTTGCTATTTTAATAGTCACAGTATAATTAAAATTATTTTAATTAAAGTTGAGTTAATTTATATTAGAATTATTTTAATTTTTATTATCTATTACTATAAAAATTGTTACAAAACTTATCTATAATTCTCATAACTACAGTATTTGTTTGAATTGATTTATATTAAATTTTTATTATTAATTTCTATCACAAGTTACTATCAAAATTTTTGTTATAGAACTTATTTATAATTTTAGTGTTTATATAGTATGTAATTAAGCTTAAGATAGTTTGAATTAAAATTATTATAATTTCTATAAGATACTATAAAAATTCTATTAGAACTTACTATTTTAGTAGCTATTGTTGGCTAAAGCATAGCAATGGTCAATTAGTATTTATACAAAGTGATACAAAAATTACCTTCCTAATGTGCTTTAATTGTAAAAATCTTACTTTTTTGTATACTTGCATATATATGATATAAATTTTATCAGAAATAGAATTTGGAAATTTTTTGTTTGTCTGATGATTGTCTATATTTGTGCTTTAATATTACCAATATATGCATATTAATGTGTTTGTATAATATAATGAACATCATATGATAGGCATTAGTCTAGTATAAATACTATATGCAGTACAATATATTATTTAAAATTTTAAATAGTTTGGCTCTGGCCCTACAATACTATGCATTAGCCTAGTATATAGTTGAGTTAGTTTATATTAGAATTATTACTAAAAAAATAAAAACTATTTATAGTCTAAAAAATTAAATATAAATAGATTTTTAGACCTAGCTAATAAGCATCAATTAAATTATTGTAATTGGTTTGATATTATATCTAATTTAGCTAATCAAAATCTGTAATTTGTAAATATATATACAAACAAGTCACTATGATTCTATTATAATATTTTTTGAACAATAAAAAAAATAGTTATAGAACTATTTATTATTTAGTAACTACAATATAACTGATAATTAAAGTTAAATTAGTTTATATCTATTAATAATCACTTGGGCTAGTAATACTATCGAAATTAATTTTGTAAAAGGTCTATTTCGAGTTTATTAGAGCAAATTAAAATTTTTTATAAAGAAGAAGAGCAAATAAAATTTATATAATTATGTTCCTTATAATTTCGTCTATTTAAAAAAAGTATTAAAAAATTTTGGGTTTTAAGTAAAATAGGTCAAAAACAATTTTTAGAATTAAATTTTAATTTTAGGTTTTCAAGCTCAAAATAATTTCATCCTCATGTATAACTTGGACCAATTTGCTAATAGAAGAAAAACAAAAAGTTTTGTTAGAAAGTTGTCTGTACATATATATTTATATATAGTAGATCAATACAGAAATACAGTTTTTACAGAAGTTAACTTTTGCTTTGAAGACTTCTTTGTATATTTAGTATACAAATCAAAAGTGACTTTACTAGCTAAAGGTATTTGCTAAGTAAAATTTTGATAAAGACAAAAAAGTTCTTTATTGATGAAGTATTCTGTAGTAAAACAATGAGAAACAACAAAAAAATAAGTTTTTTGAACTACATTATTTTTTTTCAAATTGGTTACAATAGATATTTTTCTCCCACTTGAATTTTTTTAAATTTTTGCCAAAAATGAGCATTCTAGTTTATCTTTACCAAAAGATCAGTAGTGTTTACTCCTTAAAATTGGAAATACATTTTTGATATGGAACAAACAAGATTATATATAGATGCAATATACTAGCTACAATAACGTGTTTGGATTTTGGAGGCATATAAAGAAATTTCTTATCTGGTCATAAACTATTAATATAATTGTTTAAATATATACTAGAAAACATAAAATGTTAAAGTTCAGATTATAATAGTTATTCAGATAATTTTTACAGAATCATCTGCTAATTCAAATTGATATGTTTTGAAATGCTGATTGGCTTAATATTATGTGAGCAGAACCTGATAGATACAAATTTTGGTCTATTGCTCTCCTAGTAAGTTCTTCACTACACTCCAGGCAATAATACTTTGATAAGGTTTTCTTATACAGTATTATATAATTTTTATCATTATGTGTTAACTCAATTGTATCTTTATATCTTTTTTTCTTTGATTTGTCTTTGGTTTTATTTTTATTTTTATAGTTTTATTTAGATTTTTTTATTTAGATAGTATAGCCTTGTCCTATTTAATCTTTTTCTTTTTATTCTTTTGTATAAGAAGTTTAAAAAGAAAGTTTTTTAGAAAGATTAAATAGTAAAGTAGATAGCTAAGTGCCAAGTTGTTGTCATAGACTAGCATTTGATTAATACCTTATATAAACACTTAATAGAAACAATAACCATACTTGGGCACTATTTGAAAAAGCCAGGTTTACTAGTCTAGCTATAGTAATTAGATTTTATTTGTAAAAGTTTTGTAATAAAACTTAACCAATTTGCTAAATTTAATAAAGCTAGCTCTGGGTTATCTATGTTAAAAAAAAAATAAAAAATTTGTTTATATCAGATAATATAAAAAATTTTTGCTATATAGCTTACTTGCTAATATAATATATAGTAGCTAAGGTTGTGTTAGTTTATATATAATTCTATTATGAGCTATTGTAAAAATTCTGTTACAAAATTTGTTATACTAGTATATACAATTTGTAGTTAGGATCAAGTTAAAATTATTATAATTTTTACTATAAAGTAATTATAAAAAATTTTGTTATTAAACTTATTTTATTTAGTAATTGCAATATATGAATTAGCTTGTATTGAAATTTATTGTAGATCTTGTAATATCTACTAGTTATCTGGCTTATTCAGATATCTGTAAAATTAATTAGTTATTTGTAAGGTTATCCAGTTATTTATAAAATTATTTAGTTATTTATAGAGTTATCTAGTTATTTGTAAATTTATCTAGTTATTCACTAAATGAAACTGATAGTTATTTATACTTGACTATTATAAAACAGGTACAGTAAAATAAATAATCAGATATCCAAGTTCAAGAACTATATATAGCTTGTTATATACCTGTTTACAAAATATAATATTGCTAATACTAAAATTCATATGATTATATGATAATCTTTTATATAAATACTAGAATACTAGTATTACTACTGCTATTAGTGTTAGAGTTAGTGTTTGAGAAATTTTTTATTGATTTTACATATAGTATACCCAAATTTCACTATGCAATTAAAATCTGGACATACCCATACCCTAACTTTAACTTTAATAGTGAAATTCTTTAAATTGGTAATGCTAGAATTCTATGATGCACTTCAGGTTTGTTTATATAAAAGATCATCATATGATCGCATGGATTTCAACAACATCTGTGATATATAATATTTGTATTCTATATTTTATTTTTAAGATTATTAATATACTGTACTTTATATTTGGACTAGATACAATAAAAAAGAAAAAAATTAACAAAACAAAAGATCTTTAGAAGATCAATTTTTATATTGTAAATTTTATAATAAACTATAAAAAAATACAAACTTTAAAGAAATATATTATCAAATTTTATTAATACAACTAGTTTTGTGTTTAAGTAAAAAATGATCCTATTCTTATTTTAAATTGATTTGTATAAAAATTTTTTTTTTAAACTTTGTTGATTTTTTCCTTTTTTATTGCACTCAACCTATATAATAATCAGTATTGTTTTAGATATGAATATAGATATAGATAAACAAGAACATGGATAGTCTATGTAACAATAGAGTGTCCAATTTTATATTCATGGACTATCTATCTATAAACATGAACTGTTTATGTTCACATATTATGAACAAGTGTTTGGAACAATATTGATAATAATAATATTTTTTTTAATCTTTATATTATTATTTACACTTTTTTTTCTACTATTTTTTTTAATTTATTGTTTTTTTTATTGTTTTTTTGCAATATATATATCTAAATATATTTGTATATATATTATTATTGCAATTTTTAGTAATTTTAATTAAACAATATTTTTTGGTCATAATTGTTTGATTTTGTATTTTAGCTTCTTTTGTTTTTGTATTTAAATAAATAGCAATTAGGGTTTTGCAATTTGATTTGATTTAATCAAATATTTGATTTTAAATCAAATTCAAATACAAAATTTTTAAATTAAATTCAAAATTGTTAAATATTAATTTGATTTGATCAAATATTTGAAATATTTAATTTAATTTAAAAAATTTATAACTAAATTTTTAATAAATTCAAATCAAATTATAAAATTTTTAATTCAAATCAAATTCAAATTAAAGCTAATTTGATTTGATCAAATTCAAATATACTTTAATTTGAGTTTAAAAAACTCTAATAGCAATTATAAAATATTTTTTATACCAAGTACAAATTATCTTTTTTTGGTTAATTTTATTTTTACTACAAATTTTTTTGTATTTTTTATTTTTGTAATTATTTTTATTTCTTGATTTTTATATAGATTTGTTATAAAGCTTTTAGCTATAACTAAATTTTAATTTTGTTATAAAATATTTTAATATCTATAGAATCAAATGCTTTTTTTATATTCTAAAAAGGTAGTTATAATTTTTTTCTTTTATATTTTTTTGTTTTTAACTAATTTTAATTCAGGGTAATATTACTTCATTATAATTTTTTTTTAAAAAAATAAAAAGTTTACTATTAAAGATTAGAGTTAGAATTAAAGTTATATTAGGATAAAATGTACTAAAAACTTTTACTTAGAAACATAAAGCTAGTTTTTATAATAAAATTTTTGATAGTTAAAAATTCTTTGTTACTTTTTAATTTTTTTTTTTAGTTTTATTATACAAGATTCTATAATCTGATTGGTTCTATATATAATGAAATAAAATCACCCTAGGTGCAAATTATCAATAGTTTATTTTTTTAATATATTGTTTAATAAATAAACTAGTACTAGGACCACAATTTTTTTTTAGAATATTTTTTTAGTATTTTATTTAGTTTGTTGTTAAGTACTTTTAATATTATTTGTTAAGTATTTTTAGCAAAAAAATTAATCTTATATTATTAAAATTGTAATTTTAGATCTTTTATTTAAAAATTAAATATAGTATTTTTATTTTTTTTATTTTTTTAGCATATTGTTTGTTTTTGATACTCATTTTAGTCTTTATTTTTAAACTTCTAAAAGTTTTAATAAAACCAAAAACTCTAAAGTTTTGTTAAAAGTTGCAAAAGCATTAGCAAAAGTATATCTTTGGTTGAATATACTATTTTGTAAAGCATATATTTTTATGAAGTTTAATATGCTTCGCATGGGTGTGATGTGCTTGTATATCGCACCCTAATTTGATTGGCTAAATTTGCAGATCATTATTTTAAAAAAAATAACCAATTTTTGTTAAAATTTTTAGACTAAGAAATAGTCTAAGAAATTTTAAAAAAAGTCTTAAAATTTTTTGTATCTATATGCAAAATTTAGCGCTGAACAAGTTTACTTAGTCAACTTAGAAAGGTTGTCTTAATAAAATTTAGAGAAATCATCAAAAAATGAGTTAAAAAAATGAAAAATTGTGAATATCTCTAAATTTTGATAAGACAACCTTTCTAATTCGACTAAGTAAACTTGTTCAGCACAAAATTTGCATATATATACAAAGAAATTTAAAAATTTTCTAGTAAACCTTCTATACTAACCCTAACTTAAAAGTTTTTACAATATTTGTTTATTTTTTTTTAAATAATGATCTACAAATTTAGCCAATCAAATTAGGGTGCGATATATAAGCACATCACAGGGTGCGATATATGCATTTATTCT
>QKWP01000086.1:483593-498009 GCA_003550325.1 Gigaspora rosea | reverse complement strand
TGTGCGACAGACTTAAACATAGTAAAAAAACCTCATTATAGTCACAAATCACTTATAATCACTATCACCATGAAAATTTGATTTTTTAACAATTTTATTAATAAAAAACCCTCATTATAGTCACCAATTTTTAACTAAATATGGATTATATAATCTGATTGGCCAATTTTCATATTCACGTATATTTAAAATTATCTATTAATTGATAATCTGCCTGTCAACTTGAGAATGATTCTATAGGCAAAATGTGGAGTGCTTCCATCTAAATTTTTTCCTTACTAAGTTAATGATACATGTCCACTAATTGAAAGTTGTAGAGCTCGTTGAGATGCATCTAATGGTGGTTAGACATCCAAATCGACCTAGTGAATGGCAAGTTATCGTCGAAAAACGATTGGCTGACTATATAAAAATCTGTGACAGAGATTACATATGAAAATCACTATAGAGTGTTTCCATCTAAACCATTTTTCTTACTAAGTTAACGATACATGCCCACTAATTAAAAGTTGTAGAGCTCGTCGAGACGCATCTAATGGTGGTTAGATCATCCAAATCAGCCTAGTGGATGGCGAGATATCATCAAAAACGGTTGGCCGACTATATAAAATCTCTTATGTAAACAAATATTGTTTACATATAGATTTTATATAGTCGACCAATAGTTTGTCGACGATATCTCGCCATCCACCAGGCCGATTTGAATGATCTAATCACCGTTAGATGCGTCTCGATGAGCTCTACAACTTTCAATTAGTGGGATGTATCGTTAACTTAGTAAGAAAAAAAGTTTTAGATGGAAGCACGTTACATTTCGCCTATAGATGGCCATAATGAGGTATTTTATTTATAGTCACACCTCTTTACAATCACAAAAATAGGGTGCGACGGACTTGGTGATTATAGAGAGGGACAACTGTATTTTGTTTTTAAAGTAAAAAACTGCATATAAAATTAAGTTAATAAAACCATATTGTAGTTAAAATTATAGTTAAAAAACAATTTCTATTAGTAAAATTTCATAAAAAACATTTTTAATTAGACCATAAAAGGCAGTTTTCTGATTAACATTAAAAGCAGCAAAAATATAGAGAGAGGCATTGTGCTAAAGGCATTTACTTGAGACATCAAAAAAAATTTTGGTAGGCATACTTTTTCTACTATTTTAGTTTGACTATATATTTAACAACAACTATTCTACTGGATTTAGAAACTTTGTATCTTTCTATATAATTCGAACTGATAATTTTGGCACTAATTTTATATATATGTTGTAACTACTAACTAATATATCTATTTTTAGGTCCCTCATATTACTTTTTTCACTATTTTTTCTTCTATTACTAGAGGATTATACTACCAATAATGCCAAATTATACTTGCTTATTGCACTAAATTATGCTTTTTATACTAATAATTTTTTTAAAAAAATTATTAAATATTTATAAATAAATTTGTATTTAATATTATATTTATTCTAATTTTCTTATTGAAATACAATTATTAAGTTTTCTAAAAAATTTTTGATAATATATGACCATTATATTATTTCCAAAAATAATTTTGTAATTAAAAAACTGTGCTCTTTATCTATACCTGATATACATCAGAATAAAATCTTGCTAGATTTAGTATAACTTAAGTTGATTCTAAATATATGTGTTATAGGTGGAAATGGAATTTAATTGGATTTAGAATTTTCAAGTTAAATTAGGGTTAGGGTTAGGATGTATATATAATAAAATTAACCCTAAAAAATGGGGTTTTATATATAAATTCCGAATCCACATAAATTCCGTTTCCATCTACAACCCAAATTATGCTCGATTTTATGCTAGCAAATATAAATTATGCTAAATTCTTCTGCTATCAATCTTGAACTATGCTGAATTATGCTAATAGCATAATCCTGGACACTCTATCTATCGCTTGTTTGAAGCCACTATTGGGTAAGTATCTTATCTTCCTACTTCTTCTATTCGCATTACTTAATCTTCGGTTCATTTTTTTTTGTTGATTTTTTCTATGCCGCCCATTCTGAAACCTGCTTTCCATTTTGGTACATATGTCGTAAAATGCATATATTCATGTAAAATGCATATATTCATGTAAAATGGGTTTGTGAGGTATGATCATTGAGTACGATCATGTACATTCAGGTCACTGCGCGTGTCAACATGTCAATTTTTTTTTGAGTACTATCAAGAGAGTTGTCCAAAAGGAGTATTGTTTTTTCGGCAACTGGAATAATTACGGCAGCTGCTGCCGAAAATAATTACGGCTGCCGAAATAATTTCATTAGCTATAATTATTTTCGGCATTTAGGCATTTTGAAGAGGCTGCCAAAAGCTGCGCACTCATATATAGTCTGGACATGGATTATAAATTTTTTTTCCAATCTCATGGGTCAGAATCGAATAATTTTGCGGATCCATTAGTCAAAAATATTATATATATACAATTGGGTGTCACACAGACTAATTAATCAAAACTAAGTTCGATGACTATGTAATTTATTATATTGCAGATTTTTTACATTAACACAAAGCAAATCGATTTACTTCTATATACCTTATCAGATTTTATTAACTCATATGAAAATCGATATTTTAGATATTTAAAATGGATTAACTTATTATATAGGCGTGCAATCATCTTGAAATTTTACCAGTTATTTATATAAAGTCAAAGAATAAAGCTATGATTTTATTTTTTCTATTAATATGTGGATTTTGAACATTCACTTTATAGAGTACTATTAATTAGGACGAAAAAAGTTACATTAAAACATATAAATTGGAACTTTAGCGAAAAACAACCATAGCTACTTTGAAACAGTTTTGAGGAACAGCTTTCAATTAAAAAAAATTAGATAAATAAGTACAATATTTATATGATACCTTAGAATTTTGCGCTTATCGATTAGGCATCTTGACAATTAAATATTTATTAAAATCGATTTAAAATTATTCAACTAATTTACCAAATATAGTATTACTTGAAAATTTTCACAAGTTGGTTTTAAATGTATAAAAGAATAAAACTACACTTGAAAATCTTTTATTAATATGTAGGTTTTAAGTGTTTGAATATAGAATATATCAAATTTGCTAGAAAATTCTATCTTTTGAATTAGAATTAAAATAAACTTTATGCAAAAAATCTAGTGTAACTTTGCTGTAATAGTCCTTAAGAAGATTTTTCAATTGAAAAAATTAGAAAAATAAGTGCAATATTTAGGTGAATTATTTAGAATTTGCTCTTTTTTTTATATTTAAATTACTTAAAATGATAAATCGTTAATTTTTTTAATTTGGATAATATAAAATTTGATTATATTAAAACAATCAACTTATCTAACATAGTTTTGATCAATTAGTCAGTACACCACCCTAGTGTGACACCCCAATATACGATGATCACTTAAAAGAATCATTTTCTAAAAATTTATAAATGATATCAATTTAATATAAGTTATCGGTCTGCATTAAGAATGACCAAAGTCCGTAAACATACAGTATATAAACGTAAAAATGTAAAAATATATAGGAATTCCGTCCACAATTTATTAAGGCTTTACTTATTAAAATTCATATTTCAACAATAACACTTCAGGCTTTATAAAAAAGCTATCGTTTATTACTAAGTATAGTCACGACCTTCCTAGTAATACTGCAAGTCTGATCCAACTTTCGCTTTTTCATTTTTTGGTTATTATCAAAGTTGGGTGCGATTGCAACTTTATTTCCTGATTTGAACACTACTTTCCTTCTGTAGACACTTTTGTGGATTATTAACTTATTTCGATAGTTTCATCATTTTGCACAACCTTCTCATGCACACATTTTACTTGCATCGCGTGAAATTCATATGAGGCTTGGTTATAATTATTTTGGGTAGCTGCTGGTGTAATTTCCTCTGTAATGTCCTCCGTAATGTCCTCAGGTGCAATGTCCTCCAGTGCAATGTCCTCCAGTGCAATGTCCTCTGGTATAATGTCCTTTAGTGTACTATATACCGCATGCATCATAAATCCAAAAAATGCCTCATAAGGCGATTTTTTGTGGGCTTCATAGAGCGCCTTATTATAGCCAATTACAAATCGGGAGAGAATGTCGATCCAACGATAACCTTGAACTCCGGACACTTCATCCCACATTATTTTTGTTAGATGCCAACCAAGTGTTTGATTAAACCTTTCAATCTTTCCTTGGCTTTGAGGGTGTCTGGTACGACCGTGTACAAGCTTTATTTTAAATGCATTACACATGTTTTGTAAAACACTGGTTATAAATTCAGATCCGTTGTCTGCTTGTAATTTCGTGGGAGAACCAAAATTCTTGAAGATGTTTACCAGTTTATTATAAATCGTCCTTCCTTCTTTATCTTTAAGAGGAATTGCCCAGACATAACGTGAAAATACGTTGATCAATGTCAGAACATAACTATATCTATCGTTATGCTCAGCATATGATAATAGATCAACTAAATCGATCTGAAGGTGTTCTAATGGGCTGTCAGATACAACAGATGCTAAATTGGATTTTTCTTTAATGCTTCTATTTCAGATGCAGGTTGGGCACTCACTCACATACTTCTTAACTTCATGCTGGGTAATACCGATGTGTTGTTCATAAATCATTGTATATGTTTTATGATACTCGAAGTGGGCTTCACCAATGTGAAACTTTTCAAGTAAAGCTTTTCTTAGCTCAGAGTTGCAGATTGGAACAACTCTCTTTTTAGTAGCCGGAGAATTATTATCTTTCGACAATTGTTCAAAAAATAGATAGTCTGTCTGTTGATTGTACACGAAATTCTTGCACCTTCTTTGAAAATTCGATTTTTTCGCAGGGTTGTCATATTTTTCTGCAAAAGTTTTGTGTTGAAGATAGGTGATTATGTCGTTAAAGTCATCTGGTGTGTCAGGCATTTTCGGAAGTCTAACCATTTAAAATATATAAAATAGGAAAAATTAATGAAGTAGAATGTCAATGAATGATAAGCAAATGAAAAAAAAGAAAGTTATACATTAAATTAAGAATCAATTGAATTTTATACCTACATGGTCTGTTGCGTACAAATCTGGACTAGGCATATATGAATCTGGACCGGAGTATACGAATCTGGATTAGCGCGTATTGCGGACATGAAGTATATAAACATTTTTTTTTTGATATTTTTTTTTGATTTTTTTTTTTTTTTTGGTCTTCAATTTTTTATAATTTTACTTTTTGGTTTTATTTTTTTATTAGGCAAGAAACTTCGACTCTTGAAAAAGAGAAGCACAAAAGCATAGCACTGGTGAGACGAATAAATTTGACACAAATTTAACAATCGATGCACTTTAACAATCGACACAATTATAACAATTGGCACGCCTTTAACAAGTACAATAACGTACTAAAAGTGATGATATCCAATGGTAAGAAGTATTACATGTTGCAAGTAAATTGACAACGACTTGCCACTGTTGATAACAACTTCGACAGGCGAACATTGAAAACTTCCTTTAAAATAATCATAGCAGATAAGAAGTATGATATCAAAAACATATATAATTTGAACTAATAAAATAGTATACTTACGGATGCTAATGCCACTATTAGGTGGAGATAAACAGTATACCACTAGCAGTTATAATTTTGGTGAGGAAAACTAATATGCATAAGCTTGACAGTTAGAAATATTAGAATCTCAACAACTAATATAAAATTAAAATGAATAAAATAACTTACTAGTGGTAAAAGTCTTCAAAAAGTGAAACATACAGCTTCGACAGGTAATTATACACAAGAGATACACTGACTAAAAATAATTCTAGTTAGTATAAACTGATGGTAAATTTAAATATATAAGACACATACAAATAAAAAAATTTTTATAGAAGCTTACTATTTGGTAAAAAACTAACATAGAAGTATTCAAATACATTATCTAGTAGCAAAAAGAATTCTAGAAAACCAAGAGTAATTAAAAGATAAGTATTTTAGGAAATTAGTATCATGAGAAAGACTTCCTTTACATTTCAACAACAAACTAATGAATTTTACCTTGACATATTGCTAAAGGGTCATACAACTCAGAATGGTCATAAAAATCTAAAAAGAATAAGCAATTAAATAATATAATAGTATGTCCAACTTCAAGCACAGAATTCCAATGAAATTACCTTGACACATTTGTTGAAGTGCCGTACGACTTAAGTAGGAACGTTCGTAAAGATCTAAAAGTGGAATAAAGGTAAGTTCAAATGATTATAGTAACGGAATATTCAAGCACAAAACTCTAACATCATTCTAATTCTATTCAGCGAATATTACCTTGATGAATTTGTTGAAGAGCCATATAACTCAAAATAAGAAGGTTCGACAACGATCTAAAAAGTAGAATGATTAAGTTATAAATTCAAAGGAATAAGAATACAATAGCAGCATATTCAAATACTGTTTTTTTATCACTGCTGCCATTCTGATATTCATTTTTCAATTTATTCAGCAGATTTTTTTGAGTATTGGCGTCAATATTTCTTTCCACTTGAACTAGCAATTTTCTTAACTCTTTAACCTCGGCTCTGTAGTAATTGGTGTGAAAATCTTTATTCGCCTGTAATCAATAACAACCTCAAGTACAGAAAACGGCAACTCAGAGTTAAATTCGAAAGGCAAGAACCATAACGGAACGACGACAATTCTAGAAAAGAAGCGCATAAGTCGAACTCATTGCTGCATCATAATATATCTATTATATACTGTATATATAGATTATAACTAATCAAGTTCTTACATCTATGCATGTCACGGAAAATGACTTCCAAGTACGGGAAATGACTTCCAAGTACAGAAAATGGCACCCCAAGAACCATGACAAATGATTCTAGCAAAGAAGCGCACAAGTTGAACTCATGCCGTAAATTGTAAGTAACGATTTTATCTATTGAAGTATTGTATTACTGTATATAGACTATGGTATTACTATTAATAATCAAAATCATATTTTGTATGCATGTCACGGGAAACGACTTTGAGTACAGAAAATGGCCAAGAACCATGACAACTGATGACAATTCTAGCAAAGAAGCATCCAGAAAAAAAGTAAATATTGTAAATTGTAAGTAACGATTTTATTTATCTATTACTGTAATTATCTGTTACCGTATATAGACTACTGTAAACTGCCGTATAAACAGCCTGGGTCTGGTACATTCCACCAAAAAAATTAATTAGTAAAAAAAAGAAAATTATTAGTAAAAATGAGAGGGGGGTCTGATATGTGGGGGCTGTTTATACAGCAGTTTACGGTAACTTCATATTACTAATAGAAATTTTCTATGTGGAAAACGACTTCAAGTACAGAAAACAGCACCCTAGACAAAGGCAAGAACTACAACAGATTCTAGTAAAGAAGCACACAAAATCGAACTTATGGTAGCATCCAGAAAAAAAGTAAAATTGCAACTTGTAAGTAATGATTTTATCTACATATTACTAGCTCTATTACTGTATATAGACTATGATTTAACTTACTATGCATGCCACGTGAAATTCCAGGTCTTGTTACATGAAAAATTCTGGGCCTTGTTATATAAAAAATCCCAGACATGTTGCACAAAATCCTGTGATATAATATAAAAATCCCGTGATATGTGATATGACATAAAAATCTTGCATTATGTTATACAAAAAAAAGGCCCAGTTTCATTTTAATCTGATTTCATTTTAATCTGCCACAAATATTAATAATAAAATAATAAAATAAAGAACTTACTGGAAAGTTCATATATGATTCGATAATTTTTTCTTTTTTTTTAATTTCTGCTCATAGAAGAATTTCTTTAATCTGAACTTCTGAAATATTTTTCAGATAATTTATGATAGTTATTAGTTGTGCTCTATCAGTGCACGAATATATAGCAGTCTGCACATTTGATAGGACATCTGTATTGTTATGTTCTAGATAAAAAAAATTAAAATTCCATATATGATTAATACTAACACTAAAGAAATTCAATCTGGGATTGTGCTTAAAATCTTACAAACATGTGGTTTTTAATATCTACCCAAAACTGTAGAATCTTGTAGTCACTATTTTCAATTTGGTTCTATAAATTCGAAATAGTTGTAAATATTAATGATATGGTAACGAAAATTTAATTAAAGTGCTGCAGTCAAAACCCTCTCATATATATTGCAATCAATAAATTCCTTTATATAATTTATTAAAATCTATAATGTGAAATTATAAAAGTATATTATCTTTTAAATCAAAGATAACAAACTTATCATGCAAATCATAGAAATTATAAAGGATATTGGATGATATATTGCAAACACCCAATTTCTTTTGACAAAAGCAACCAGTTTTTATCGCTTAGAATACACAAGATATTAGATAATATATCGCAAACAACTAAATCTTGATCATCTAATAGACTGGTTTTTTATGTTAAGTTATACAGTGAAAATTATATTGAAAATTATCCAGTTTTTTATTATATTGTAGAATTATGAAAGTTTATAAAGCTGAATTGCAATAGCTAGCTTATGCAAAAAATCATGGATATAATGCTATTTCTAATATAGAGGCTAAAGTTAAGTAATCATACCTGAAATATCTAAAGCCTTTTTTAGTTCTTTACTCATAAACTTTTTTTTCCACATCGTTTTTAAATTATCACCTAAAAAATTCAAAAGGTTACCTACAGTACATATCTTTTTATTTTAGCTTGAATAATCGGTATATACCTAATATTGTTTCTTTCAGCTTATTACTGTAAAGCTGATGCGCTAAAAGTTTATCTTTGTACACTAATTGCCTTCCTTTATTGGCAAGTTTAAACTTGCAAAAGTTCAAAAAGTTAATTAAAGAAATATCGCTGAGCATCTTCACTTTAAGGTTAGAAAAATCATCAATCAACTTTGAACTTCATCTTTATATAGCATTTTATATATACTACGATAAAAAAAAAGTGTAATAGGATAAAGAACTGAAAATATAGCAGTAATATAAATTTTTTATTGATCAAAACAAAAAAATGAAGATGCAGATCAGATGATATTGATAGTCATATGATAATTGTAGTTCATCTGACCAATAAGCTTAATTTTTTATTTATATTTTTTAACATAAGATTATTGAGAAAATTTATTTTCTTATTAGAAACAGAGTTATACACTTTATTTCAAAAAGTCTTCTGCCGAATGATTATATTTCCACGTTGATATGCTATCAAGAATGTTTATAATTTGTACCCCTTAACATGTATATGTGCTAACACGTTAATGTGTTATGAAGATTTTACAAAAAGGGATGATTAGGCTACGCAAAGTTAATTTTTCGATTTGCATAACCTGGTGTTTCAAAATTTCAGTCAATTTTTTTTAAAAAAATAACTAAATTAATTCATATTCACATCTAAGGTCACGCAAAGCTAATTCTTCGGTTTGCATAATATAGAATCAGAAAAATTAATTTTTTTTTATTGGACCTATCGGGTAATTCCAGAAAATCAAAGTCATCATTGGGTGGCACTGAAAAAAAGAATAAATGCCAAAAAATAGGGACATCTAAAGCTAAGCAAATCTTTATAATATATATTTTAGAGAATTAACTTTAGGATTAGGGTCACTATATATTAAATTAGATAGATTTTAGGTGGTTATATATAAGCAAAACTGCCTTCTCGACATTTTAATCAATATACTAAGGTAGGTTTAGACTACTGTTTTTTGTATTTTTTAGGTTTTTCGCTTTCTTCTTTGTCGAAGATTATCACATTTTCTATTATTTGATTGGTCATATGTCATGTGATTTTGCTCTGCTTTGCCAGAATAGAATAATTGGTACAATAGGAATTTAAAAAAAATTTTTTTTTGGAAAAATTGGGTCAGTGATTATGCCATACAAAAAATTAACTTTGCATGGCCTTATATGTTGATCATTAAGTTTTGAACCAATATTTAATGAATTATACAAAAATAAAAATTAAATTATCTATACAAATGTGAGAGTCAAGAATTTGAATCTCTAATGTCACAATTTTGAATTTGACAATACATATATTACAGATTCAAGTTTAATCAAGATCCATATTCACATGGAGAAAAATAACTTGTAACTAAACATATTTATATTCACATAGTAATTACGCAATCAAAATTGGTTTTTTGTTAGATAGAGCTAGGTTGGCATTAAACAATACTAGCAAACTCAGCCTTTATTAGCTGGCTACGGGCTATGACTTAATTAGTAAAGTTTTTTTAGCGGTCTTGACTGGAATTTTGGAAATCATCTTGTATGGGCTAATATAAAAACTGGTTTATTATATAGAATATCAGTTAAGTGATAAAATGGGTCAAAAATAACCAACAAACAAACCTTTTGCTAAAGGCACTTCACAATTTCTTTGAAGATCTCCTCTGATTATCATTTTATCAAATAAAAAGAAATAAAAAATATTATATTTTAGAATATAATTAAGCATAGTCTGGGGTATAATAAAAATAGTAAAAGAGTACATGTTTAGTATATACTAATATCGCATTTTATTTACATTTTGCAAAAAAAAAAGCTTCATTTTCTTTACTATTTTTATCTATTTTTCTTTATTGTTTTTTTTTACAGTATACATATAACACTTAAAAATTTTGAAACTTTTTTTTAAATCCTCAAAATAGGCTAATTCTGAATTATCCAAACAAAATATTACAAGTCACTCCCGTTATAGTGAACTTTCGATATAGTGAAGACTAATTAAAATCTTGATATAGTGAAGTTAAGCTAAAGCCAACTTATATAAAATTCTCTCGATATAGTGAATTTACTAATAAAACTCTCGATATAATGAATTTTTTAAAAATTTTTATTAATGGAACGGATCACTTCACTATAACGAGAGTGACTTGTATTATATCTCTGTATTTACTAGTATGTGGGCATGTTCTTAATTCAAACTTATCTAATATAGCTAAATCTAATATGATTATTGTTATTCAATTTATTGAAATTCTGCAATTGGTTTGATCTTTAAAATTTCCTGTATAATCTCGAGAAAATAGATTTGTCCTATTACCTGTTCCTGGTTTGCATAACTGTATTGCACAATATATTATAAATTGCTTATGTAACTATTTATAGAGCAATTATATTAACTTATTAATATATATTTCTTTAATAGTAACATTAATAAAATAATACATACTAGGTATCAGAGCTTATTTTGATATTTGTAAATATTCGAATATATCAATTAGTATACATAGCTTTATAAAATAAGATTTTAAAAAAATTTTTTTAAAACCCTTCAAACCCAAACTGTTTGCAAACTTTCAAATCAAACTCAAACCAAATCAAACTCAGCTAAAAAGTTTGTCTTCAAATCAAACTCAATATTTTTTAACAATAGTTTGAGATCGAGTTTGATTTGAAAGTCAAATCAAACCCAAATCTGGCCTAAAGTTTGATTTGATTCGGGTTTGTAGGAACCCTACTATAATACTTTGTATAACTACTAATTTGTAATTCTAAATATCTTGGAATTCACCAAGCTAATTTTAATAATCTAAACATTATTAGAACTAAAAAGTCTTTTTTACAACTTTAATTAAAAGCCCAAAAAAGATTATCTTATTAAAAATTTCTTTAATAGACGATTCTCCAGTTAACTGGTTCAAAAATTTTTTTTTTATATATAAATTTTACTATAAGTGCAAATGCACAGCGTCTCTATCTAAACTTTTTTTATACTAAGTTAATCACATTCTGGCCTAAGAGACTTTTGTAAAGCTCATTAAAATCCATTTAATGGTGGTTAGAGCATCAAAATCAGCTTGGTGAATACCATGGTATCTTTAAAAACCTTTCTTTTACACTAGTCAAAATATTGCCACTCGTTATGACGAATGTTATAGGTTTTCAAGCCAAATGTACAACGATTTTTATTGCCTTTATTATAAGTCGAATTATTGCCATTTGGTGGCAATCGCTGCCACTTGGCAATCATTCGCCACTCTAAAAATCGCATAAAATCGTAAATTGGAATCGAAATAGAATTTTCGCAACCATTCATAAAAAAATCGTTAAAAGTAGCACAGTACATTTGTTTTAAATCGTTAAAATAGCCATAACATTTGATTATTTAAACATCAAAATCGATAAAAAATCGAAATAGAATTTTCGTAACCATTCGTAAATAAATCGTTAAAAGTAGCACAGTACATTCGTTTTAAATCATTAAAAATAGCCATAACAATTATTTATTTAAACATCAAAATCGATAAAAATTGAAACAAAAAATTTCGTAACCATGTTAAAAGTAACACAATACATTTGTTTTAAATCGTTAAAATAGTTATAAAAAATAGTTTATTTAAACATAAAATCAATAAAAATCGTTAGAAATCGGGGTTAAAAGATACTACTATATAAATCATTATAAAATATATTAAAAAACAAAAAACTAAAAAAACCGATTTTCAAAAAAAATTATTCCTTAGGTGCTTCTTCAACAGATGCCACAGACTCATCGTCCGAATCTTCGCTTGCATATTCCACAGTGTATTTAAGTGTGCCACGAATCTCGCTCATACTTGCAATTTTGCCGGTTCTGTACTCTCGTTTTCTTGAGTACAAAACTTGTTTATCATAGTTGCCACTATTAAATCAGCCTCTTTTCGCTGGTCTTTCCACAGGGGCATCTTCCAGTTCTTTTCTTTTTTCTGGTTCTTTTCTTTTTTCCGGTGCTTTCCCTTTTTCTGGTGCTTTTCCTTTTTCTGTTGCTTTGCCTTTTTTCATTGTTTTGGCTTTATCAGTTTCTGTACTTTTATCAGTTTCCGTGCCTTTATTGGTTTCTGTGCCTTTATCCGTCACTTTGCTTTTTTCCGCACCTTTGCTTTTTTCTGCCGCTTTGTTTTTTTCTGCTGCTTTGTTTTTTTCTGCTGCTTTGTTTTTTCTGCTTCTATGCTTTTTTTCGCCGCTTTGCTTTTTTCTGCCCTTTACTTTTTCCGCCGCTTTGCTTTTTTCTGCTTCTATGCTTTTTAATGCTTCTTCGATTTTTCTTCTTTTTTGTTCTTTCATACGATCATGTGCAATTTCTTTTTCTTCGGAAATGTAGGCCCAATCAGGTAAATCTTCAGGTCTAGCTACATCTAAAAAGAACGCATTATCGTCATAAAATCGTTTCCTCGTTTGTTGCGATGATGAGATCTTTTTTGCTTGTTCATCCAAAGTTTTTCTTAGCAAATTTCATAACTATAAAAATATCGTTAGTATTATTAAAATAGTTAGCATGATTAATTGAAATTTATGATTTCTATGATTGTTGAAATTTAGCAATAATTTGATCAAAAATTAATTTACCTCGTCAGAATGCCACGTATAATCATACACATTAGCATTTCTTTTTTGTTGTCTTCAGCATCGGTCTCACTTATTTCTGGTGAGTGTATTTCGGTCCTTGAAAGTAAATTCATCAACCCTTTTCGCTCATATTTAATGATTCGCTTTGCTTGTTGTTCATATAACGATTGTGCACCTTTAATTCTTCGTGCTTTTTCCTGTAAGCAAAAAATATATAAATGCATTAAATAAAAAATAAATATAATATAAACAGTCATGTTTCAGATTTTAATATTTATACTTACCGAACTTAGCTGCAGGTTAAGTTTGGTAAGTTATAAATATTAATATCCAAAAACTGGGGTTTTTTTTAAAATAATAACGTAAAATTTTCATACTTCATTCATCCTATTATTGGCATGAAGACGTCGATTGTCTTCATCTATTTTTCCTTGCTCAACTTTCAGATACCGGCCCCTTTGGTGTCGGTGTAAAGCACCTAACCAATCCCAAATCTCTTTTCGGATAGGAGTGAAAGTCGGCACCAACAATCGTTCTAATTCCAAATTAGTTTGTTAAGAATTTGTTTATTGTTCGGGCTCAAAAAAACTTCATCAATGTTAAGTTGATATTTGCGCGGGATCGTTTTTAATAAAATTTTCATCTCAGACTATTAAAAATGAAAAAAAATAATTAAATCGAAAAAATGGAAAAAATTAAATCGTCAGAAAAACATTAAAAAATCATAAAAAAAATTTTTGCAAAAAATTATAAAAGAGAAATTGTATAAAAAATATTAAAAATTTGCAAAAAAGAAAAATCGTAAGGTTAAAATCATAAAAAAAAATCAATCAAAAGATAAAAATAAATTATTAAAAGGAAATAATTGCAAAATGGAATCGTAAAAATTTTAAAATTCGTAAGAAAATCAATAAAGCATAAATAAAAATCATAAAAAAAAAATCGAAATAAAATATTAAAAAGAAATTGAAAATCGTAATAATGAAAAGATATAAATCGTAAAATAAATTAAAAATCATAAATAAATATAAAAAAATCAAATTGTTAAAAAGAAAAAAAT
>QKWP01000086.1:370209-479287 GCA_003550325.1 Gigaspora rosea | reverse complement strand
CATCAGGAAAAGGCTCTTGAATGGAGACATTGTAGTTCTGATGCTGAAAGAAAGCGGTTTGTTAAAGACAATAAAGTTCGATGGTCAGAATTACTTCGTCTAAATATTTTAATCCTATTCGTCATGTTATCGTTGATCCTATGCATTGCCTTTTTTTGGGCATTGCTAAGTGGATTGTTAAGCGAATATAGATCGACGAAGGCATATTGACCCAAAATATGCTTACACAAATTCAATCCAAGGTGAATAGGATCCAAGTTCTATCAGATATCAGCCGGATTCCTGAGAATGTGAGCAGTGGAGATGGATTTTCGAATTTTACAGCTGATCAGTGGCAAAATTTTTTTACAATTTATGCTACTGTTGTTCTCTGGGAACACCTTTCGAATGATGATCGGCAAATTTTAACACAATTTGTAAAAATTTGCCAGATCTTAGTATCCAGAATAATGGAGCGCGACCTAATAAATGAAGCTCACGAAAGGTTGATCAATTTGATAAAACTTATAGAAAGAAAATATGGCCCGAAAAAATTACTCCTAATCTACTTCTTTCGCTACATTTATGTGAATGTGCACAGGATTATGGTCCACTATATTCCTTTTGGTGTTTTTCATTCGAAAGGATAAATGGAATATTAGGGTCTTTGCCAAATAGCAATCGAAAAATAGAACCTGAATTAATACAAAGACCAATGAATGATAGTCGCATTGTTAGCTTAACAGCTGCATCTGAAGTGGAAGGACTGGAATTGTTGCCAAATCGATCAGAAGTAGGGTCACTTTCGGATGCAAATCAGTTTTCTTCTGATGAAATGCGTAGGTTTTTATTTAATATGTATAATATTCAAGAATTAGTTATTACTGGCCGAAGAAAAACTAAAAGCTAAACAAAGTTTAAATATCAGCCTTTCTTTGGAAGATTGAGTAACAATGGGGGCTTTGCGAAGTTGACAAAAAGATTTACTCTGTACCTTAGGTCAGAACGATTTTCTGGCGAGTTATTACCACCTCAACGGCAAAAGTTAATAATTCCTGCCGATTTATTGGACTTGCTAGTAAAATATTATACTGCGACTTATGAAAATTTGAGTTTTAGAAACCCTTTTGCTGACAATCTTGATGACTCAATTATTGTTCTTAACCGGGTGGACCAATATGAAAGATGCAGAATAGGATCAGAAATATTTGGTTCTGACATATCTTCTCGGCATGTAAAAAGTTCGTTTGTTTTGGCCAGGTTTGTGAATCAAGATGGAAGTATTGATTTGTATCCCGGACAAGTCCAATATTTCATTAGTTATTCAGTAAATCTGCCGAATGGGTTTATTGAACACAAATTGGTATACATCAAATGGTATAAACCTGTAAGTTCAGCGGCAACTCGATTTCATTTTAGCAGCAATGATGATGCCGAAACATGTAATGTCGAACTTTGGGACACTCAATTTTATCCGATTTGTCGTGAATGCATTATTCCGGTACATAACATTTTTAGTCGATTTATATTATTCAAGAATAAAATATCAGATAGACAAAATTCTTGAGAATATTTAGCTGTAATTCCTTTAAATCGTAAATTTAATATTTAATATATTTAAACTAAATTTAGTAATTAATAATGCGATTTTTAAACCATTTTTACCAATTTTTTAATTTACATTGCCTTATATTGTTTACAATTGATTGCAATCATTCAAGTTCACATCGATAAAATCATATCAATATCCATCTTATTTAAAAATTTCTTTGATATATGTGAATTATATGTTTTATTTAACGAAACTTATATGAATTGTTAAAATAGTCGAAATTATATGATTTATATAATTTAGAAAAACGATAAGATTCAGCTGTCGATTTTTTCTATTTTTGCCGATTTTTGCCGATTTTTATTTATAAAAATCGGTAAACAAACGGATATTATACCAAATTTGCTTTTTAAACATTCGGTTATAGCAGAATATTAATTGGTTTCTCTCTTTTAATGCCGATTTGTATACGAACCTTGTAGTGCCGAATTTTGATATTTCGACTAGTGTTACTATATACATTTCTTTATAAACAATACTATTGTTTACAAAGAAATTTACATAGTAAAAAAAAGGTTTTTTAAAGATATCCTAGTATTCACCAAGCCGATTTTGATGCTCTATCTACCATTAGATGCATTTTAATGAGCTTTACAAAAGCCTCTTAAGCCAGAAAGGTAATTAATTTAGTATAAAAAAGGTTTAGATTGAGATGCTGTAAATTCGCATTTATAGTAAAATTTATATATAAAAAAAATTTTTGAACCAGTTGACTAGAGAATCGTCTATTTTTTTTTAATTGGCGATCATGCCATACTTTTATTTATAAAAATAGTTATATTATCTAATGCTATCACTATTTTTGGTACTTTGTACCTTACAATTAAACTACGGCTTACCCAGTTACTCGAGGCACCTGTGTGTAACCTGCTAATTCAGAATTCGTCTCCCTCCCTTATCGAGTAATTCTCAATGTGGGAGTTCACTGACTTGGTTCTGTGGCCCGTTATGATCGCATTAATTATTGTTCCACCAACTAAATATACCTGTTCCTATCCACTTTTTAACATCATCACAAGTAATCCTGAAGCATTCTTTCCACTCTCCTTTCTTCGCTCCTTGGATATCTGAATTCTTCTTAGTTTGGTATTTTTCGTTTTCAACGTTGCTAGATTTTTCCAATTTACGGGACTTTCTCTTTTCACTCTTTTTTCTTTTGTTCTTAGTGGATATTCCTACTTCTTTTTCTCAGTTTACCGTCTTTTCGCATCTTTCTTTTCATATCTTTGTTTGAAAACTCGATGTTCACTCTTCTAACCATGAGAGTAGTATCTGATTGATCATTTTATTACCCAGGCACACTCTTATAATTTTCTTCTGGCTTTCAGTTTTATAATATCTCTCGTTAGTAGGATTCTTCTTTGATCAGGAGGTAGATCTGTTAGTCAAGATCTTAGTAGGCGCTGCCAGCTTATCTTCTGTTGTTCTTCGCTCAGTAATAAGATCCAAATTTTCTTAATTAATTTTGTCTCCTCCTGGTCCCAAAATTCTAAGTCCGAAGAACATGTGGCCAGTTGTTCTGAAGTTTCCTCTTCTGTCATACATTTCCAACACTTGTTGCTTGGGTACAGGTTGAATTGATTATGTGATCTTTTTACCAGGGTAGGAAGGGAACCGTTGATTGCTTTTACCATAAATGTCCATCTTTTATTGTCTTTTTTATTAAAAGCTTTTGTTTTTCAGATGTTACGCCATAGGCTTCTAAAGGTTCTCCAATCTTTATGTTTATCCCTTCTGGTATGTGATTCATCTTTTTGGTGTCTAAAGAATGTCCATTCAGCCTTATAATATGTGTTTATCATTCTTTTGACAAATTTTCTTATTGGGACCTCTATTCAAAAGTCTTGCCAGATAGGGGTGTATAGAAACCCCCTCGTAGCTTCCATCCTTATTACCATTTGGTCTGGTAGCAATATCACCTCCTTTGCCAAAATGTCTGCTCTTTCATCCAGTGATATTCCTAAGTGCGCCTTTACTTTATAGGGTTAGATTCAGTTTTTTGCCTGTTATGTTCTCTTGAATCTTGTCTAATAGACTGCTGTTTTTAATCTTATACCAGCTTCTGTATGAATCGAGACTTTCCAAACCTTCTATACTTTGGATTGCTGCTTGGCTATCTATATAGATATCAACAGAGCTTGAAGTAGGAGAAATTAGTAGGACTTCTAGAATACCTGTTAGTTCTGACCTTGTAGAGGAGAACCACCCTTCAATTCTACCTTTCGTTTCTCTAACTATTCTATTTCTCATCTATTTGTACATCACTATAACCTGCCTTATAGCCTTTCTCTCCTGTATTTTTAAGTAAGCCGTCCGTGTAGAATGAGAGCTTATTAAATTTCCTGTTAAAGAGCAGTGCTTCTTCAAGCTTCTGTTTTTTCTTTTCACTTGAGACTGTTTTTCTTATGCTGATAATATTCCAGGTTTCTAATCGTTTCATATGCATCATGGTACTTTCTTCTTTACTTGGTATATTTAGATCTTGTGTTTCTTTTAAGTTATCTAGGACCATAAAATCTGCCAGCTGCCGGTTTCTCTTTTAATCCAATTATCAATGTTGTTTATCTCCTTAAGGCTTAGTATTGTTCTGTTTTGGTTCATTTTCCTTTAATTCTTCTTGTAGGATTCTTCCTTTTTGAGCTCTGCTGATTCTCTTTGTCATTCTCCTTCCATTTCATAATTTCGACTTGCAAATCTGGGCGCTTGTCTATAACTCTACCTAGTATCAGTTTATTTTCTTTCTTGTCGACTCCTAGGATCCACTCCTTTTCCGAGTGTTTCATTAAGATTCTTTTCTTTTTTTCCTGTATCAAGAGGCCATTATTACTAGGAGGTGTCTGGAACTCTGGCTTGATTATTCTTGTTTTCTTATCTGTTAATACTATTTGTTCTACCGCTTGGAACCAGTTTGGGATTCTTCCTTTGGTTGGGTGATTCCTAATTTTCTTGATTTGCTGCCAGGTTAGTAAACAATGGTTCTTCCTTGTTGTAATAGAGAATCGTCTATTAATTTTTAAAAAAATATATATATTATATTTAATTGAAATTTAAAGAAGTTTTTAATAAGATAACCTTTCTTGGGCTTCTAATTAAAGTTGTAGAACTAACTTTTTTAGTTTTAATAGTGTTTAGATCATCAAAATTGGTATAAATATATAGTAGTATTATAAACTAAGTATACTTTATATAACTACCAATTTGTAATTCTAAATATCTTGAGATCTACCAAGCTGATTTTGATAATCTAAATACTATTAGAACTAGAAAAATCTTCTTTACAACTTTAATTAAAACCCAAGAAAGGTTATCTTATTAAAAACTTCTTTAATTTTTAAAAAATTAATTAAGATTTAAAGAAGTTTTCAATAAAATAATTTCTTGGGCTTCTAATTAAAGTTGTAGAGCTAAGTTTTCTGGTTCTAATAGTGTTTAGATCATCAAAATTGAACTAGTAGATCCCAAGATATTCGAAAATAAAGATATGAATATAGTATTATAGACTATAATACTTTGTGTAACTACCAATTTGTAGATCCTTATGTTTGTGCCTTTAATCCAAATATTTTGGAATCCGCCAAGCCAATTTTGATGATCTAAACACTATTAGAAGCCCAAAAAAGGTTATCTTATTAAAAACTTTTTTAAATTTAAAAAAAATTGGCTTTTAATATAAAAATAAATAATTAGTATGATCTACAGTTATACAATTGAATCAATAATTTATACAGGGTAGTCTAAACATTATCTTGCAGCTAAATATTACACAGGAATGTTTTTATAATATAGTATAGATATAAATATTATGATATGACTCAATACTAAAGTTGTAAAAAAGCTTAAAAACTCTGATCTTTGAGTTAACTAGACAAGGATTTTTTAAGATCAGCTCAAATCAACTTCAGACAAAGTCTGACTAGAGTTTGGAACTGGGTGAAAGATTGTCACCCGGGGCACCTGTGTAACTTTGAAATCGGTTACTCGAGTGAAATAGGTTAGTATAGGGTAGATATAAAATTATTCAAAATCGCATTGGTTCTACGTCAACTATTATTTTTTTTAGCGATTATATAAATTTATTACAGCAATATGCCTATTATTATATATACATCGGCCAGCTTTACTATATTTTGAAGTAATATTTGAATAAGGTTAAAAAAGTTAAGCTAGTTTTTTATAATTAAATAAAAAAAATTACAATCGGTTTAAATTTAAAATTTAACGTCATTTAATGATAAAAAAAAATAGAAATAATGCCAGTTTTTATAACCCTTATATAAAAAAAATGCTTGTAATTTTGTAAATATATTGTGTAGTTGGATTTTAAAAAACTTTGAAAGAGAAAAAAATTCGATCTGCGAAGTTTGGGCAATTATATGATAAGTAATAGTTTACACTTTTTTTTTTTTTGTCTAACAATTTTTTTTCTGATTTCTAGATAATAAACCTAAAAAATTTGAATTATATCAGAATTTCTCTTCATAAACATAATTTTACTTACTAAATTGGGATCAAGTTGAGTACGCTTAGCAGTAACGCAATTGCCCGCATTCAAAAATAACTTTTCACTGGGCACAGAGGCGTGGGAATAGCTAAATATTTCCTAGCTAACTTAGCTACATTAGGAAATTTTGTTTTCCAAACTGCCCACCACTCAAACGGGTCTTTAATATCTTCAGCAATGGGAGTTCGCATAGAATCGAAATAAAATTCTAATTCAGCTAAAGGATTGGATGTGGTGTTTCTTGAAATTGATGAACCAAAAATTGATGAATGTAATCGATTGTGGTGGGTAATAATATTTTTTGAAGTAACAATTTGAAAATTGATATTTCAATTCTTCATTAGCCCTTTCTCGGGTTTCTTCATCCCAGTTAGAAAGTGTTTTGAGCTGGGGATCCAAAAGGGATGCTAATAAACTGACCATTATTAGTTTATCTCAATAATCAAATAATGAATTATAAATGATATCACGCATTGACCTAATAATCAAGGAATTTTGTGAAGAACCATCAGCTGGATTAGTGGTAGCAACTGTATCGTGATGTGATAAAGGTTCAGAAATATCATATTCCAAATCTTCACTATCATCATCGGATGACTCTTTATGTCAGAAATTAGGTATATCTATAGTAAGCAAAAAAATGCAATTAATCGATTAATCGATTAGTTATAAAATTGACAACTAATCAATTTGAGTTTTGCAGACCCAACTTAGTCGATTAATCGACTTTGCTAATTTAAATGTGTTTTACTAATTTTTATTTATTATTTTATTCAACTAATTGATTAGTTGTCCTTTTGATTAGTAAATTAATCTATTACTCGACCAATTGATAAGCTAACTAATCGATTAGTCAATTAATTAATTGGTCAACTAATCACTTAGTTGAATAAAATCGATTAATACGATTTGCAAAACAATGTGAAATTTGCCGATAAAAAATATCAAAAGAAAATCAAAAGAAATTGATGATTTCTGATTTTGATTTCAGATTTATTTGACTGGAACATCTTAGTCATTGCTTGCTCAATCAAGAAGGTTAAAGACCTATTTAACCTATATTGATCGACTTCCCGAGAGATGTAATTATGAAATTGAGAAATCGAAGATGCAATAATTTCATCATCTTGCATAAAGTATATCTTTAGTCATTGCTATCAAAAAAGGTAAAGACTTATTTAAATTGCAAATTCATTATTTTGTAAATATTTGTTCTTTTTTTAGGCCGATAAAATTTACTACAAAATCGAAAATCAGAATCAGAAATTATCGATTTCATAATTATGGAATTTAGAAAATCAGTTTGGAAAATTTGTGAGTTATCCACAATTTTTTTTTTTTTTTTTGTGATTAGCAAGTTTCACATATTTTTAATAACTTGCACTATTACCTTATCTTGTTCTTTATTTTGTTCATCGCTTGCAACCTCAAATCCAGCAAATGTGATTTTAGAGCCTGAATTAAAGGGTATATAATCGATAATGTAGTGTATCGTGAGCCGCTAAAATAAGTAGTGGCATCATCAAATGGTTCTAACAAACCAATAATTTGCTTTACTAGATCCCATTCGTGTGGTAAAAGAAGTAGTTTTTTTAGTTTTTCACCATCTGCTCGATCATTTGAATCGTTAGATAAAGGTAACGTCAAATATAACCATTCAATCACTTTGCGCAATTTAAGTAGCCATTTCCACGAATGGTATTTCGAATTCCATCGAGTTTTTACCTCAGCTATATTTCGTAAAACAGGTTGTTCAGAATCGATGGCATTTTCTGACTGTGAACCGTTTGAATCGCTATTGTCAGAATTTGATACATTAGTAGAATCAATATTACTTTGAATTTGCTGTTGTGCTTCATCAAGACGTTCACTTTGTTTCGGGGACTCGGTGAAAAATTTAACTAATTTTTTATTTTTTTTATATAAAATTTTTTTTTTAAAAGCATGAGCAACTGAAAGTTGCAAAGTATGGGCCGCGCAAGGTAAATGTTCAACTCTTTTCCACAATTAAATTGCTTTAACCATATTACTCCCATTATCTGTTGTAATGCAGGTAATTTTTCCATCTAACCCAAATTCAGAAACTTTTCTTTTTAAAAGAATAACAATATTTTCAGCTGAATAGGGATACGTTATACGTTTTACACACAAGAGGCAGTCATATACTTTAAAATCACTAGACAACCAATGGACTGTTATACCTATATATCCGTGTTTGCTTCGGGTGGTCCATAAATCGGTTGTCAAGGATGCTGATTCACATGTGTCGTTTATCAATTGCTTTAAATTTTCAACTGCCATAGGATAACCATCATTAATTATTTTTTTAATTCTTTTATTCGAGGGAACTGGGAAGACTGGATCAATGATTTTCATCATCTTTCTATAACCTTTTCCGTTAATTACATTAATCGGCAAATTATCAATGATGATCCATTCAGTAATTGCTTGTCGAATCTCTTGGTTCCGTGGTTCCCTATGTGGCTTAGTTTTTGCCTATTCAAAAGATTCTGATAATGTTTGTTGAACTGTACGGTCTTGGTTCTATATAAGTATAATTATTTATTATTAATATTAATTGCGTTATATATTTAACAATAATTAATAAAAACTAACTTTATTTTTATTTTCATATAAATCATGTTTATTTTGAAGATGTCTACTCATATTTTGAGTACTACCATTGTGTAGATATTTGTGTCCACATTTAACTTTTTGGTTTTTAAATTCATCATTTCAACATCACATACATCGTATTGTTTATCTTTGCTCAACTTAAAATATTTTCACATCCAGCTAATTTTTGTATAATTCCGTATATTTGTTTTTCTTTTTTTTTTAGAGGTTGATTGTCTACATGAACTGCAGAAACAGCTCTACTACTCAAACTAATCGATAGATTGGAAATTCGTCACCCTCAGGAAATTCATAACCCTCAGGAAATTCATAACCCTAGGAAATTCATAACCCTCAGGAAATTCATTACCATCAGAAAATTCATTACCCTCAGGAAATTCATTACCGTAGGAAATTCATTATCCTTAGCATTCTCAGGAAGTTCACTATAGATATTTTTATCATTCATTATGAGGTGAATTTTTCAAGACGGGGTATATTGCAAATTTGCTTTTGATCAAAATACATTTTAAAAAAAATCACTTTCAAAAAAAAAGAATGTGCGACTTTATTAAAAAATTTAATTTACGCCTTTTTTTCAAAAATAATGCCTTTTTTTATTTATTAATTATATCGTAGTATATCTTTTTAGAGATATCTTGCGTAAGAAACATGCATCAACGTGCTAATTACAATTGTATAAATATTACATATTCAGAAGCCTTTCAAAGGCAATGCATATATGAGTGATGCAAAAGGGAAAATGGGATCACTATCAAAAAATCAATCATAGCTAGAATTTATGCCATTTAGGTTTGTCATCTTGTTGTTCGGAAGTTTCAGTAGCAATTTTACTCAAATCAGCTTTATAGCGTAAAATATGCTAATAATTGATTGGTTTTGGAACTGAAATCTTGCTAAACCTATCCTGGATTTTTTTCAAATCAGTCATTTATTATTTAAATAATCAATGTCCCATTTTCTCTTGCGTTGCTTATATAAGGTTAGGAGCATTTTAAAAGTAAAAATGCATAATGATTATATTTTACAAATTGCTATTCAAATGCCTTTTTGCCATAAAATCTCAAAAATAATATGATTGGCGTTATTTTAAAAGCCAGATTCTTAAATAGCCTGTTTGATTTCGAAATAACTCCTACAGGCATCCTAAATTGCGCAACGAATTTGTAATTTAGGGGCAATCTAACGCGATGCTTAAGTACTTTATCACGAATGATATCGAATGTAATGCTAAAAACATGCAGGTGATTAAAATAACGTATAAAATTCCTGTTATTTCGAGATTTTACGAAGCACTTAGCCATCGTTCTCCTGCTTAATTAGTGCAAATTATAATGTTAGGGATATCAAGTGTGCATAAACCGGAAAACACCTGAAATGGGTGTCATTACGCAGAATTATTTAGATCGCAATGATAATAATGCATATAATAAAAATTATTGCCATTAACAGCTAATTTTATATCAATTTGGCGATTCGCAATCGTTAAATTTTGCTTAGCACTATTCTTACCTGTTTTCAACCGGGTTGTCATAGTATCAACCGGATGAACCTACCAATTGCGGTTGACTCGATTTTGCTTGATCCGGTTCCAAACTCTAAGTCTGACTACATATCTTTTGTTCTGAGATTTGTTTGTTTTAATTAGCTAATTTATATTGTCAAACAAAGTCTGACTATATATGTTTTGTTCTAAAAATTGTTTATTTTGATTGGCTAACTTAGAATACTACAAACTTGACTTGACTCAAGAATTGAGTTCTGATCAAAGTCCCTATTTGAGAAGTTCAGACAGATAGAATCAGACTTTTAACAGCCCTATTCAATATAATACAAATTTAGTTTTTGTTTCTTAGTTATTTTTAGTTTAATACAAAATGAATTTAGCTTTGCCCAATTAGTTATTTTTAGTTTGCCCAAAACAAATCTGGTTTTGCTCAATTTACACAATTTTTTCATAACTTAGTATGAAGTTGAGTTTTGCTTTCTTTTATTTACTCCACACAACTGACACCAAGAATTTCATGACAAGAGAGTGGCTTTATAATAAATTACCAATTTAACTCTGATTATAAGCATTAAAATCAAGAACCACTTGTTTATTATCACACACAAGACACTAAAAGTACAACAAATACAAGTGATACAAGTGATACAAGTAATAACTATATACATGCGGATATTTCACCGAAAAATAGATTTATTTACACTAATACAAAAAAAAAGAAGTATCTTCTTAACAAGTGTACCTAGTAACTAAGAGTTTTCTAAAATATCCCTTATTCCAATTAAACTAAATATATAAAGAGGTACTTTCTAACTAGTATCCCTATTTATATACATAATATTATTAGACTTAAATTAGCTATATACTATTATATAAATATAGTATAACAATATAAAAGTCTAATTAAAGTAATCCTGTAACTACACTAATCTATAACTATAAGGTTACAAAAAGCTTATTTATAAACGTTATAAAATTACTAAGATAATTATCATTACCTTTGACCCATTTTAATTATATATACTTAGATTTAATTATGATATATAAATTGTACTGTACAATAATAAAAGTTATATTGATATTAACATCGATATGTGATATATTCGTCAAATGACTATCTAACCCGGCTAGACAATTAATACTCTTAAATTTTGGTGTACAGAAAAAATCGGTCCAGACGCGCTATTATTCATTATGATAATTCAATCGTTACTAAAGATAATTCAGCAATGAAAAGCCTGTATATTTACATGCAAATTAAGTACGCAACAGCCTTCTAGTTGAAAAAATAATATAATAAATAGAGCTATTATTAACAACCCTGAACTTGCTAGATAAGAATTTGGATATAGAAAAAGGATTAATACATAGCTTGTCTTAGAAATTACAATGCAAAGTCACTAGATATGAGAGCTTCAAGCTTAAAACGTAAGAGAGCAATATGGACAATTAAAAATTCTTTATAATTTTGGTTAATTTGTTTTATGCGAAAAACCACTAGTTGATACTGTGCATTACTAAAGCATTAAGTTTAAATTTTTTTAACTTTAAATTTGCTCATAATTAGCCATTTACCTTTTTTATTATTTTCATTTTTTCTTTTAATATTTTATTAACGTTATTTATATTTATCAAAAATAGAGTTTTGCCGGAAACAGATATGATCTGTATATAGCATTGTGATTTACGATTCCATGATTCTTACATATATTAGTTAGCATAATCTAGCTCTTTTTATAGACATCTTCAGAATCAGTTGAAGAGTTGTGCATTTATATTTTAGAGTTCTACATATTTAATATATAGCAAAATATGAATGGTATGTACGAGACCAAACTTTTGATGTTTTGCATTTAGAAAAATTGATTTATCGAGTCTAGTATATATTTGGGCCAGATTTAAACATTGCATTTAGAGAAGTCTAACTGTACTGTATTGCAGATAGCGCTATAGCAATATAGCATCATAATATTTTTTAATGATATTTATATAGCGCACATTATTTAAACTATTAATAATATATTGCTAAAAAAAATATATGCGTTCACAGCACATTACTTTCAAAAAATTATGTGTGCTTTGTGCACAGTTTAATATTCTTCTTTGTGTGCAAAAAAATTTTTACGTGCGAAGTGCACATACGCACATCAAATTTTTCTTATTGCCTAGGAGCACTAATTGAACCATCTAAGCTCTGGCTGTTTTGATCTTTATCATTGCATTATTTATTCTGTTGATATTTATTGTTATACAGTGTAACCAGTATATAATTGTGATATCCATTCTTATTTCTTGATTATTTTCGTGCAATTTGCTATTAAATGAAATTATTGCTACTTTAATGGCATTGGTGTCAAAAAGATGAAAATAATTATATAATTTTCAAAAATATGTAACATCTTTAAAATAAATTTATGTATTTTCAGTATTAGGACATTTATTTAGAAATATTTATTCTGGAAATATCATTATTCATTATACAGTAAATCAGATTTTTATTGCTGTTTTAACTCTTTAAATACATTATCAGGTTTTGAATTTTGCTACCTGATAAATCAATTCTTGGTTTTGTTATCAAATTGAAATTGGAGTTGAAAGAAATATGAATATAACACACATTCGTGTTCAAACATATAAAAATAATAGAACCACTATAAAAACAAATCACTATATTAGACAACTGCATAAATGTGTAACATGAAATGTGAGAAGGATCGTTTGAATGATGTTGCTTATGCTGACTATCGTATTATTATTGTTCATCATAGAACCTGTTCGTTCTGAGTGAACGTACAGTTTCCGTGACAAACAATTGTCACAATACTCGAATTATTTTTGATACTTTATGGGATATGGTCGTCAAGTAAGTTACTATCACAGCTATTGCTGATTTTTTTGACTTTTCAAGTGCGTTGGACATGAATGTTGAGCAGCGAAAACAAAAACAAAGAAACGCAAAAATAATCGAATCACTTAAATTTTTTTACAGATAGAACTTACACCATGCTTACAATTATTATGGCCCTTGCATAATCAGTGTGTATCACTTTGTGATGAACAACACAACTCCTTTTTATTTATAACGAATCCTATAGAAAATCAAAATGCTCAAATGCATATTAAATTATTCTTCATTTTTAAAACAACCAAAGGTAAAACACATTACTTGTAAACCTTTTTTGATGTATCCACTGGTGACACGATTCTTGAATTCCCTAGCATTATGTTATTCACCACGAAGTCAAGCAAGAATAATTTGAATTCGTAAAAAATTTGTTGAATAGCTTCTAATTAAATTCCTAAAATCCATAACGCTACTTAATCGTTGATAATACCGTAAATGCTTGCAATAAGTACTTATAAACGAGACTGTAACAAAATCAAGATCAATGACCACCTTTCTAATGTAAATTAATATCCGGTCAATGTTTGGGCGTGTCTGGAATAACAATTTAACATATGAACGATTCTTCAATTTATACTTTACGCACACCTATAGATAGTTACTTAATGAAAAAATTTCGTAATTATTTGGCATTAAAAATTGGTGAAATTAGTGAAATTAGTGAAATTAATTTATTACTATCAAAAATTAATCGAAATCAAATACAATAGTTGTTTTATAATTAATTTATAAAAATATTAAAATATTAATATTTTGGTTGAAATTGTTGTTGAAATTAAAAAAAAAATTAAAATGAATTTCATCACTATCTATACGCTCACCAGATTGTGTAGAAGAGATATTGAGCTCTGTACTCCATCTGAAAAACTCGATAATTCGTATGTAAATAATTTATTTCATATTAATTAATGACAAGCATTTATATATGCTAATTTTCAGCACCATTGAAACTTTCCAAGGTCAAAAATTTACATGAGCAGTTAAGGACGAATAGAGATAAACTTCAGATCTAAGATTACACCCTGTAATTAGCATTGACAAATAAAGTATATTATTACAGTCGTACTCCTCTATAATCACTCAGTTTGTTTTATGCAAAAAAATGTGATTATAAAAATTTTATTATGATGTGTTTATATAGAAGCATTTTTATAGTATATTAATGAATTGTTTCAAATTTTAAGGATTATGTGAATTTTGTGACTATAGAGGAGTACGTCTGTTTATAAAATGAGTAATTACCAAGTTTTGGGACACCGTCTTTGATTTGTTAACCGCAAGGTTAAACTTGAGAATATTTTGTCTTTATATATTGTTCTATTGTCACATCGATTTCAATTAGGGAATATCTGAAGCTTTATGCTAATAAAACGAAAAAAGAGAATGGATGTATATTCCCCATATTAGGAACTAATAAATTGTATAACTGAATAAAGTTTTAGCCCATCTCTTCTTGAAGATGATCTGCATAATGCTAAAATATTACCGGTACATCGCTCTCTTATTACTGAATACTGGAGAACATTCCGTGTTGCATGTGTTCTTAATCAAGGAATTCTAAAGCCGTATGCAAATAAATACGAAAGAAAAAGAATTGAATATATTAATCAATATTATTATTCAAGGAATGAAATAAAAACGAATAAAAGTTAAATGGATATATTAATTAATCCACTACAATATTGTATAACAAAAACATGACTTTATTTATCCCACTTTATTTACATAAAGTTCTTAAGAGAACGTTTGTGCAACGTATGTTATCTTATGGATCTTAATCAAGGAATTCTAAAGTCATGCAAAAGAAGTGAAACAGTTGTCTAATTATATTAGGACACTACTGAATTGTAATGATCGAACATTTGTAGCCACGATTTTTTAAATATGGGCATCTCATGCTACATAAGTACGTTATTCTATTGTAATCATTGGATTTATTTCTAAGATAATGAATGCAGTATTTTTATCTATGTATAAGGCCTAGCGATTTTGCATTATTCTTCAAAATTTAGCATACATTAATATCTATTAAATAGATAATTTTAGTATAAATAATAATATACTAGGAAATCAGGATCTGATATAAGTCCGAAGCAAAAAAATGAAATTCTTTATGTGTAATCTAGAGTGAGTTACACTGATTGCTGATCATCACGGGCCCATCAATTCTCAAATTCTATTGGTTCTTTCCGCCGGACATTGCATAGATGTGCATTCCTCGCTTTAATTCGTACAACAATACATATGTTGTGCCCCAGATGTCAATCTTCCCAGATGACAATCGGGCCAAATTAAAATTAGGGTTAGGGTAAAATTAAAGTAAAATTAGAGATCAGTTTAGGCCAATTTTTATTTTTGGCTGTAAAATTGACATCTGGGCCGTCCCAATTGACAATTGGGACAAATTTAGATTTGGGGTACAACATATATATACCATATATTGTTACGGGGAGAAATGGACAAAACTTTATATAATGGGTTAAAAATGATAATAAGGCTGTTCGCCAGAGGCGTGACTTGGTGATTTAATACGATTTTATATAGAAACAGCTTATATAATAATTATTCTGTTTATTATATATTTAATTTAATTTAAATATGGGTAATCCGAAGATTATTCTTTACAAAAGTGAAACTGCCTCTTTTTTATATTTTTTCCGAAAACTAGAGAATTGGAGAAGCTAAATAAAAATTTTAAGATCATAAGTTATTTTACCTCACCCAACTTTAACATGCCATGCACAACACGCGATTTATGATATGTTATACCATGAGATTGGGAATTATCATGTCATATGAATCACCTCAGTACAAGGTCAATCCTTGTAATCAAAATCATTCGGGATTATTCACAGCAATGTCACGAACTCACTTTTTGCCTATAACAATATATATATGGGCGATGGTTAACTATCGGGTTGGAAGAGTTTCAGATAATTTGGTTGCCGGGTTTAACTCAGGATAGTTAACGGATATAGAAGTAAGAGAACGTGTGTGTATATAGAGAGTCAAAAATGACATGATGTTAATGTGTAGGTAATTTTGTAAATATTACGATTATCAATTAGAGAAGAAAAATATTTATTTTTATCTCTCAATGCATCTGAAAAGCTTACTAAATTTCTCGATGGTAATCTTTTAATAAATGTCATAAATCCTTCAAGATCATAAAATACAGCCATTCAGCCATTCAGCTTAAGAAATCTTGGAATATTGACATTAAAATTTTCCAGTATCTCTTGTCGGCAGAATATATGTCATACTTTGTAGTTTACATCATAGGTGTTTTAAACTACGGATCCAGTATATAATTAAAATTCAAGCTTTAAATTAAACAATAAATTTAATATTTTTTAGTTTATTTGTATTAGTTTCACTTCACAATAATTTGTCAAAGAATTAAACAATTTGCACAAGAAGTTTTTTAATTCAAGTGTGACAAAACCAATCGTCACTAATAAATTTCTTAATCAGATTTAAGTTAATTTGATTTTAATGACAAGACTTCCGGAAGGAGACTTTATTCTCTTAAAGCCTAATAATATTCTGAATTGGATAATATTTCTTAAAACGTTATACGTAAATGTAAAAGAAGCTTTTACAAGCACATTAGTGCCACGAAAAGGTACTATAATTTGCTGCAATGTAAAGGCAAAATTCATCTCGTGGAAGTAGCTATCACTCCAATTCAAGTTAGTAAGTGTAATTAATGTAGCTATAATATATGTAGAATATATGCATAAATAGCTTTGTGATATATTGAATTTAAACGCTTTTAATTTTACAATTGAATATAAAGTAAGTCAACTTTGAGTTAGTTCGTTATGATTGAGTGGATTTAAAATTGTTCAGTGTTTAAAATCAACTTATGCTGATTCTAAATCTACGAAGACTCTATTCCGACATACAATAGAAAAAGAATTTTTATTATGCAGTAGCGACTTTAATAAATATTAGAGCAATATCTACTCTGAATTTTACTGCAAAATACTTGTGACGCCAATGTTATTTAAAATAGGAAGTATTCTTAGAATTTATAGATTGAAATCATTAAATTATCTGTTTAAATTATGAGAAAGTTTATTATTGATTAAGTCACGATTGCTAATTTTTTATCATGGACGAATATGATAGATATGTGTGAAGATAGATTTGTAAAAACTTTTCTAAAGCAGAATTTGGATAAGCATATGAATTTCGAATAAAATTGAAAGTTAAGAATACTCGTGCTTGGAGAGAATTAAATTAACAATATAATTTAACATTTTTGTTACAAGCATTTATTAACATAGTTTTAATTTCAGAATCAAATTGATCATTTGTAAGATATAAAGAAGTTAAAGTTGTATTTTTGCAAAGAGATTTTGCTATCGCTTTTCCTACTTCCGAATCAAATTGATTTTCACTGATATCCAGAGTTGTTATTGTAGTGTTTTTGCATAAAACTTCAGCAAATACTTTTCCTCCTTCTGAACCAAATTGATTGTTTTCAAGATCCAAAGAAATTAAGGTATTATTTTTACAAAGAGCCTCAGCTAGTGCTTTACCCCCTTCTGAACCAAATTGATTGTTTGAAAGATCTAAAGAAATTAAAGATGCATTTTTACAAAGAACCTCAGCAAATGCTTTTCCACCATCTGAACAAAACTGATTATTTCCGGAGCACAATTTAGTCAGGGAAGTGTTTTTGCATAGGGCATTGGCCAACATTATTCCAACGACCGGTCCAAGTTGATTATTATGAAGATTCAAATAAATTAGAGAAGTATTTTTGCAAAGAGCTTCTGCAATAGATTTTCCTCCTTCTAGACCAAGTTGGTTATGTGAAAGGTCCAAAGAAGTCAATGTAGAGTTTTTGCAAAGAATCTCAGCTAATGCTTTTCCTCCTTCTGAATCAAGTTCGTTACTTTCAAGATTCAGAAAAGTAAGAGTAGTGTTTTTACAAAGTGCATTTGCTAATACTTTTACTACTTGTAAACCAATATCATTATATCCAATATCCAAAGAAGTCAATGTAGAATTTTTGCAAAGAGCTTCTGCCAAAGCTTTTCCACCTTCCGAACCAAGTTCATTAGAATAAACATCCAAATAAGTCAGGGCGGTGTTTTTGCAAAGAGTATCTGCAAATGCTTTTCCTCCTTCAACATTAAGGTAATTATTTGAAAGATTTAATGAAGTTAGACTGGTATTATTTAAAAGTGCATTTGCTAATGCTTTTCCTTCTTCGGAACAAAATTTATTAACAGAAAGGTCTAAAAAAGTTAGAGTAGTGTTTTTGCAAAGAGCTTCTGCCAACGCTTTCCCTCCTAAACCAAGTTCATTTCCTTCAAGGTTCAAATGAGTTAGGTTAACATTCTTACATAGAACTTCTGCTAATGCTTTTCCTCCTTCCGAACCAAGTTGATTGCTTCTAAGCTCCAAAGAAGTTATGGTAGTATCTTTACAAAGAACCTCCACTAGTTCGTTAATTTTTTTATTAGGACCAATATTTTTACAGGAAAGATCCCAATCCAAACTTGAAGCTTTTTTCCGACTTTTAATATCATTTTCATATTTATTTAAAGATGAAGATTCATCAAAAATGGCAATTTCAACTAAATCAAGATTTTGAACTGATTCAATAAGTTGACTTAAAATCTCATGAACTAACTTTGTTTCTGGACGAAGGGATGGAATTTGGTCCCAACATTGCTTATAAAGTTTAACATATTGTAATGGTGTGCCTTCTATAGGTTCCTCCATAATTCCTTGAATTGCTTGAAAATAAAGCAAGTTAGATTCAGAGGATTCGTATGGCGGCCTGCCACTTGAAATTTCCCAGAGAATTACTCCGAGGCTATATGTATCTGATTTTTTATTGCGTTCATATTTAGGAACAAAAAGACATTCAGGATCTATATAAGCCAACATTCCATGAATATCTGAGTTTGACCTCAATGATACCTCGTCTATTTGTTTTGCTAAGCCAAAATCTGTAATCTTTATTTGTCCTCGATGGATTAAGATATTTTTTGAATGCTATAAAATTAAAAGTTATAACTTATTATGGTCATTGATTAAATTATACAAATATTATTGTACTTACTAAATTTCGGTGAATAATATTATTGTCATGTAAATACAAGAGACCATTCACTATTTCCTTTGCGATATTTAATTTATCAATCCACTGTAATTTTACGAAATTTTTCCTTAAATATTCTTGCAAATTTCCATCACTTGCATATTGTAAAATCATGTTGTAGTGCCCTTGATAATCTATTTATAATAAAATTATTTTAAATAACTTTTCTTAACATTTAAATAATTTAAATCTTCAAAAGTAAAAATATACACCTTTTGTAAATCCGTAGAATTCAATAATATTTGGATGGTAGGTTTTTTGTAATAGTTTAAGCTTTTATTAAGAATATAGCTTATGATATAAGTATCAGAGAATAAATTTCAAAAGCAATAAAATGAATGAAATAAGCTAATACATACCTTATAGATAAATTCATGAATAATCTCATTTATATCTTTATCTATTTTAATGCGCTTAAGGACCACTTTCATTTCATTATCGTTACCTTTCCAATCATAACTATATACAGTTCCAAAACCCCCATCACCAATCTTAACAGCATTAGTAAATTGCATATATTCAAACTCATTAATATGTTTATCGAGAATAGCTTTCGTTAGCAACTCTTCCAAGGGGTTTGCCATATTTTGTAAGAAATACATAAAAATAGTAATGATCACTGACAAATAAATAAGGGACTTAAGTGTGTTAATCTTGTGATTTAAATAATAAAGACCACACCTAACTCTAGCACCCTAATTTATTCACCCTAATACGTATCTTGTCACGGGAAAATCAAATTGATTTGGTATTTGGTAAATCTGACATAACATACACGTGCTTATGGACACAACAATGACCGACATTACTAAAATACACGCTAACCTAACCCTAACTCAACGTACAATTCTTGGACAATGCAATGTGAGTGTTTGCATGATAAGAAGATTGTAAGGTAATGGACGCCTTAAAGTGATTGCATGAATGCCTCAAGATAAACAGGACTAAGATTAAGAAATTTTCAGATAAAGCCGATAAGTATGTAAAGACGTTTTCTCGAATAGGCAGATTGAGCTACGCTAAAAAGTAAAATTTGCCTCCTGATAAATTAATATGAAAAAGAAACATTAATTCAATGACTTAATTCCTTATTATCAGTAATATGCAAAATTATGCCACCGAGCACGTTATTAATGAAGATGTGATAATTATATAATAATAATTGTAAAATTTTAAATAGATGAACAGCCAGTTATACTGCCTGACTTAATTTCTTCACTGAAACGTTAAAAGATGTCATTAAGATCAACAGATTGACTTGAATATGTTATGCGTCATTTTTAAACTCTTAATTGACGCATGTCATTTTTCAATTGAAAAATGACATGCAACATTTTTCATTCGGTGCAAATTAGGAAAAAACTACGGAAATATTTATTTATATTAAATATTTAAGAACTGATTTGACACAGTTATTCAAATTTATTAGTGGAACTAAAAATTTTTGCAATTTGTTTTTCGGCAATTGTAAGAATCTAGGCGAGGTTTTGGCTTGAACCATTATTATTTGTACCGTTACTTTCAATTCAAATTATATTACAGTATTAGTAAAGTTTTAATTGAAATAATTGAAATTCAAAATTTTTTCATTTACTTACTTCATAAATGTATGTGTTAAGCGTTCTTTGATTGAGCATTCTTGTGTTTGGTATGCTTGACTATAACATATAATAATTTTTTTTAATTATTTCACTTGCTTGAACATGATTCAGGAAGCCTTGGAAATGATTGGACGCATTAGTGGGATTCTTTTTGAAGCACTTTAAGTAACCATACGTTACATACATTGACTGAATTTTCTACCAACTGCTGAGGAATATAAAATACCGAGCATAGTTCTATTTATGATTAGATACAAAATTTCATTCACTTGATGAGTAACACAAATTATTTCATAAAAATTTTCAAGGGTGGACACACTTGAGTTCCCAAATTATTTCGGTCTTGTTTACGTATTTGAAGTTCTGCAGTGCTAATACGATGAACTTTAAAGGTATTAATAGTCCAATGTTTAATGTTTCTGGATGTTTTAATATATTAAGACATTATTGTGGTGTTCTCTTTCCATCAAGCTTCGTCAAAGATCTCACGGGTCAGGAACGAATATTTTCAGATCCATTAGTAGAAAGAAAAAAAAATACTCGATGATAAAAGAATTCTTAATAGAATCATTTTTTAAAGAATAAATCTAACTATAACTGGTGTTGATCATCACCAGGGTACTTGTATCTCAAAAACGATCTAAGTAAACGGGATCAAGTACTCTAAGTAAAAATGCTCAGGTCCTTGAAAACCTCACGAGAACTAAAATCGGGATCCAATATCTAATCTATATACACTATATTTTTAAAAAAAATAAATAAGTTTCACCCTAATCCTAAATATATTTAGAGGTGGTGATAATCACTATAGGTCATTTGAATATATTTCTTTTTTAAAAATTTATTTATTTAATATCAATTTAATATCATTAATATCAATTTAATTTATAAGCTAACATTGTTATTAATTTAATAAACTTTTGTATAGTACTAAATTTAGTACATTTTAAAAATGCATTAAAAATTTAAAAAAATTAAAAGCTTAATTCTTTTTATATACAAAAATCTACAAAAATCTAATACGTATTCAAAAATTGTTTAGCAGTATTTTTTTTAAATTAGTAATAAAATTTTTATAAAAAAGTTTTTTTTATATATTGTATTTTTTTGTAATTTTAAATGTACTAGATTTTGTACATTTGTAAAGTTAATTATAATTATAATTTATTAATATATTTTGCAAATTAAAAGTTTTAATAAATAAAAATTGTAAAGGCTTGTTATAAAAAAATTATTATTAGTTAAATTGCAATAATTATTACTTATATATATACTTTATATAGTAAGCTATATAAGTTTAACTAGAGTTTAAAAAATTTTTACTGATTAAATTTTTTATATTCTTAATCAAAAATTATTATCTGATTTTAATTACAAAATTTCTTTGATATTAAATTAGTATATCTTAAGTTATATTACTTTAAATTTTAAAAAAATTATATCTTGTTTTTATATATAAATTTGGATATAATATTTACTAGCAAAAATTTTAAAAAATTTGAAATTTAGATTACTTCTTATATATTAATCTAATCTTAATAAAATTTAATAATTAAAACTAATAATAAAAACTATAATAAAAACATATAACTTTACTAAAACTTTAAGCTCAAGATTCCTTTCAACTTACATATTGACTTTTTTTAAATTTTAGAGTTAAACATATTGAAAATAGTAAAATAAAATTACTTAAAATAACTTTTTAAAATTTTGCAAAAATTTAAGACTTTGCTAGTAAAATTTTATGAAAAAAGATTTACTAAATTTGAAAATACAATTATATACAAAATTTTATACTAAACATGTTTATTTACATGATAAAAATAGAATATTATAGAGGGTGTGGCGACTTAGGGAAGTTGGTGAGTTGTCACCCCCCAAGTGGCAGGTCTAGAGTTCAAATCAAATCCCACTTGCGACGCTTTTGAAAAATAGACCTGTGTTCCGGTAACTGTATCTTGTCGATCAGTTGGGTACACTACCTGTAGTCCTTGGCTACCATCTTGAATGGGAACTTTCAGGCGAAATTGTATCTTGTTACACAAACAAATCCAAGGAACTGGAAAAACAGAAACCCATTTGGCAAGTCCCGAGTGGAGAGGTAGCTAGACTTTCGACGGTATGCAGAAAAAGGATCTTAGCAGTGACTGACCGTAAAACTGGATAGGCAAGAGCCCCTATAGCAAAGGGGGCCCACCAACCTGGCTGCCAGAGTCGTACCAAAGGTCATGTGTTATAGAAGCATGAACCAAGAAAAGGGAGACCTTAGGCACCTAAAGCCTGGCAGACTGATCCTTCTGGGCCAACTGGATTGGTAGTCTGGGATAACTGAGAAAAAGGATCTAAAGAAAACTGACTGGGTACTGGGGTCTAGTAAACTCCACAAGAGCAGTAGTAGGTAATGGTAGCAGTTGCAGGGTAACCCCCTGACTGCAAGTTGTTTGCCTCGGTGAATGCATAAGTTACTGAAAGTGTAGGTGAATACTTGTGGGGGACAGGTATCACTCTACCAGGTTTACCACAGGGGCAAATGCCCTCCAATAGGTGTTTGGCTAAAGCCTCAGGGTACTTTTAATAGTGAATTACTCGAAAGGGTATATTGGAAGGAACATTGAACATGGGTAGAAGCCAGAGAGTTTAAATAGGTAATCCCCTAGTTGGGTTGCAGGTATGGCATCTAGTGTAGAACCTTCGGTCGGACTACTTAAATTAGACAACCAAAAGTTGTACATGTGGCTAGTTGTACTCTCGTTATACAAATGTAATATGTGGCACAGTCATATTGACCGGGCCAACCCGCTTGGACCAATAAAGTGCTAGGGTACCTAAGTGGTCACCTTAATATTAAAAAAAAAAAATAGAATATTATAGTAAAAACTAAGTTTGCTATAAAAAAGTTTATCTATATAAACTTTTTTTTTACTAAGATAATTTATTATTATCTTCTAACTTTTTTAGTACAAAATTTTACATACTTTATCCTGCCAAAAGTTAATTTTCAAGCTTTTTGTTAGAGTTAAATTATATAAATTTTTTTTGTTTAACAAAAAAATTTATAATTTTAACTTACTTTTTATCTAGTAAAAGGCTTGAAAAATAAATTTTGCCAAAATATAAAGTACTGTATAAAATTTTGTGCTGAATAAGTTTACTTAGAAGGCAAAAATAGATTATCTTAAAAAGTTTTATATAGATAAACTTTTTTATACAGTGCAGGACACTTAAAGGCAGAAATCACATAACTTGTCACATTTTCAAAAAATTTATAATCAAATTTGATGTTTTTTTAAAATCCTGTATTTTGATTGGTTAAAAATTAATTTTAAAATTAATTTTTAAAATTAATTTTAAAATATTTTAAAATTAACCAATAGCAGTGAGCCAAAACACATGACTTGTGGGAGTTTATTTTTTCTGTATCATATAAAAATAGCAACTTTGAAACTCATATATATTAAAAATATATAATAAGTAGTGCTTCGATCCGTATCTGATTAATTCGGATAGATCCAACAATTCGGATTAAATTCGGATATCCGGATTCATTAATTTTAAACGGATAGATCCATAATATATATCAGATTAAGGATAAGGATTATCCAATTTGTAATCCTAGACATTGTTATGATAACTGCAGAAAACTGAGTAAGAAAAGTAAATTTTAAATTATTATTGAAAGTTTAAGGTAACACTTCACTAAAAAAAAAAAATCTATTAACGTTATTAAACAAAAAATTAAATTTAATATCGATAACACAAAAATAATATTTTTTTCCAAGTTTTTTTTGTTTGCCTTCATGTTATGCGCTGCACAGATCACTTAATAAAAATTCTCTATTAGGTTTCTCAAATTATTTTCATCTTATTTAAAGTAAATGAAGCTCTTCTGTTATACTGATACGAAGTATCTTAAAAGTTTAGTAATCTAGTATTTTAGCTTCTAATTGTGCTAAAGGCTTGAATTTTTTAATTTAAATATTCATTATAGTGATTAATAACCATTAAGCTTCGATTAATTTTTCTTTGGTTGTCATATATTCTATCGAAGGATTCACGAGACAGAAAACTATATGTTTGCAGCTCCATAATATCAATAAAGAAAAAAAACCGATTCATGAAAGTAATTATAAGAATATTATTTAATGAACTTCAATTATTAATTTATTTATTTTTACTACAATTTATTAATACATTATTAAACATTAAATTCCAGCAATAACTCGGGTTATTGATGGATTAGTAAAAAATCAGTAAATAAACATACGTCAATCCCTGAATGGCAGGAATCAATAAATAACACATAACATACACACCTGAAATAAGCAGGCATATTTAGCTTGTCTCAAATGTGTTAAATAACTTTATTCTATATGAATTAATTTGAGTTCTTCACGTACCTATACTTTTTTTACAGATTAAATCTGAATTTATTCAATTTGGATTATATTCGAATTTAACCGGATGTGTAAAATAAAATTCAAATTTAATCTGAATGGCCCCAAAAAAGTAGGATCGAAGCTCTAATAATAAGTTTTAAAAGTTTAGAGCCACTAAGTTGTAGTAAATTAGTTAAACTACAAAATAGTGGTCACATTTTTTTGATATTATTTTTATATTAAATATTATTAGCTTTTAAAGTTCAGAAAGCCTTTAAGTGTCCTGCACTATAGCAAACTTAATTTTTTACTATAATATTCTATTTTTATCATTTAAGTAAACTTGTTCAGTATAAAATTTTGTATATAAACATATTTTCAAAATTAGTAAAACATATTTTTATAAAATTTACTAGCAAAATTTTTAAATAACTTTGTTAATAGACATTCTAGCTAATACTAAAATAAGATAAATAGCTTACTCTATATATATCAAAGAAAAATTAATGCAAATAAAAAAAATTAAAAATATATAGTTTTTTATCATTTATTAAATATACTTACAAACTAATTGAATAAAAGAATTACTAATTTTAAGCATTTAGATTTGATTTATTATAGGTATATAAATAGTGTTATAAGAACAAATCAATATAAACAGAATACTTTATATTAACTTACATTAGAAATTATAATAATTCATTTTAAAATTGAACAAAACAACACTCTCTAATAATTCCTCATATAAAACTTTCAAGAAGACTTATCTATGAAAACTCTATAGTTAGTATATCTAAATATAACAAAACTCTACCAAGCTACTTTAGATACAAAGTTCTTTTTTGAATATTTGGTATTTAAAATAGAGATAAAAAAGACTTGTGAACTTTTAAATAAGGCATCTTGGTGGGCTATGATACTATTGAGCAAAGGATAGTAGAAAAACTTTAGAACTTTGTCAAATTCTATAAACATGATTATAGAAATAGAGGCTTGGTTGGATATAATTTACTATATAGCATAACTCTTACAAGTTTCTTCAAGTTGGTACTCTCTTTTGGCCTTGTTGGTCTTTGAAATTTCAACAAAGTGGATATTTCAGTTTACTCTTTACAAAAAATTAGTAGTGTTTACTTCTTTCTATTCAGGTCTTGTATTATAAAATAAAACAAATATTGGAATTAGTAGGGCAATAACTAGAAATTTCTAAACAAAACATGTATTGTATTGGGTGCAGTTTCTTGGTTTTTCTTATTTTGATATTTTGTCTTTTGTTAGTTTTGGTTTTTTTTTATTTAGAATATATTAGTATTTTCCACCTTTTGGTTTTTTTTTTTATATTTTTATTCCACCGAAAAAATTTGGAGAGAAAACCTATAGATAGGCAGTTTTAACAACATCTTATTACTGTAGATGCAAATTTTTGTACTAGATGTGGCAGATCATATTTGCATCAATTTTGACTATTGAATAATATTATGTAGTTAATAAATTAGGATTTATTCCTTTTGTATAAATACAATAGTTAATCTTAATAAAATACTAGTAAGACTAGTGTTCCCATTGTACTAAACCAAATCAAACTTTACTTAAGTTTAAGTTCAGTTTGATTTTTAAATCAAACTAAGACTCAAACTTTTTTGAAAATTATGTTTGGTTCAAGTCTGATTTCAAACTTATTTTTTTGTTTAGTTTAATTTGAATTTTGGTCTGAAGTTTGTGGATTTGATTAGTATTACAGAATATTATTGTCAATTTTGAAAAAATGAATATTTATATAAATTAGCTCTAAAATAAAGATTGTAGACATCTATTTATTAAAACAGAAATATTTATTTGTTACTATTTACTAATTAGAAGATTCAATAGTATTTCTTATTTGTGCAAAGTAATAGGATATAATGTGATCAAAAAGCCGAACAGCTACATGATCCTTTGCTCAAAAACACTATTACAGATATAAATATCATATCTGATAATCAAAAAATAGTATATAAGAAAAGAACAGTATGGGAATATCAATAACAAATAAAGGTTAGCATATGCAATAGTATAATGCATAAGGTAGCTGCGCGATGCAGTCGCACCAAAACTAGGAACGTAAACAACGGTTTCGTAATATGACTTTTAGAATATTATAAAGTTTTTCTGTATTTCCAGAATGACACATAGTGGTGTAATTTCGAATTTTAGCCTATATTAAGAATAATTCAGACCAGTAATGTTAAATGACCTCCAAATGACCTTCAAATGACCTCAAATGACCTCAAATGACCTCAATTTTATTATGAATTTTAGTCTGAAATGACCTAGGTCATTTGAAAAAAAGGCAAATGACCAGGTCATTTAACATCACTGATTCAGACTACATTTTAAATTATGTTATGGACATTATTATGCAACAACACAGTAATCTGATATAACAATTAAATTAATTCGGAAAAAAGAAACGCATTTTTATATATGCTATTACCAAATAAAAGAATTATATTTAGAAATGGCAAAGGTTACGACTGGTCATGACTGGTTATAACCGTAATTGATACAGTTAGAAGTTCCTAACTGATTGGTTAAAAATCTGAGCAATAATAAAATTATTATATCATAGCTTTAATATTTGTATGGGAACCACTGATCAAAGAAAACTTCAGGCAATGCAACGATGATCAGGAAGTACAGTTAACATTAAGGTTCAAATATGCTTCCAGGCGGATTAATAACAAAAACGATTCTTGGCGCCGCAGAGATGGTAAATGACCTGAAATGATCTCTTGACTCAAATGAATAATGATCAGATGTTGGTCATTTCGAAAGGTGAAATGACCTATTAGGTCATTTAAAATTTTATATTAAAACTAGAGATATAGTAATTTAGTTGGTCACAACTTCTTAATTGGTTATTTAAATCAAACATGTGTGTTATATATAATTAACCAGGGTATTTCATCGTATTAATATATGTAAATGCAAATAATTTTTATGATTCCAACTAACCGGATGCAAATAAAACAAATAATTTTTATGCTCCAAACTAACCGGATGCAAATAAAATAAATATTTAAATAGTCATGAATTAACTTAATAGTCAAATTAATAAAAATTCTTTATATTTACAACATTAACATGATTAAATAGTATTTCTTATGAATAGCTTATTTTAAACGTTTAGGTTAATGAATACTTACTGATTGAAATTAAAAGCAATATTCATGAATACATTATTTTAAATACTTAGATTATTGAACTTTGTTTATTTGGTAAGTCCAGGAATACAACATAAATAGCACTCTATGTTCGTCATATTTTATGAAATTTATTTATCTATAAAAGGGAAATAAGATAAATAATTAATTGAGTTTATGAAATGTAATGAAGTTGAAGTGACTACTTAATTATAATACGGGACTCTAAAAAAAACACAGCCAGTATTTATGAAACTTATTTTCAATAAACATCCTTTGTGGATTATTATGACAAATGTTTGCGAATAATTTATTTTAGATTTTAGATTAATCAACGTTTTTTATACCACTAAGTTTCATAAGTGAAATTAAATAGCAAATATCATAACTTGAATAAACTATTTAGACCTAGTTTATAAAATGTTTTTATATTCACTAAGTGTTGTAAAATATATTAAAATTAAATAATAATATTCATAACTCGAATGGCTTGTTTAAATGCATAACCTCGATAAATATTATTAAAATTTGTAAGCCTCTATATGACCGTTGACCCGGGCCATGACTTGGAACATATTATCTGACTGGGTTGGGTCTCTAGGCACAGTATCCGATCATACACAAACATTAAATGACCTACCGACTCGGCCTTTCCCAAATGACTTAAGTCATTTGGTCACAAGTCATTTTCAAATGACCCAGAATTTAAATGACCGTAATGACCAGTCATTCAGAAGTCATTTCAGGTCATTTGCAAAATAGGCAAATGACCAGGTCATTTACCATCTCTGTGGCCCATCAAAATGCATTAGGGTGTCTAGGATTATGATGCGAAGTTAGCCTGATTATAAGAATTTTGAGTTTTTAGCCAATAAAAATTACATGGACACCATTTAATAAATTTTGTTCACATGCTGCATGAAAGTGAACGGATTATGCAATTTCATATAGAAAAATCTCAAATTATGCGCATATTATGCCGCTGGATAACCATAAGGCCATGCAAAATTAATTTTTCGCTTAGCATAACCAGCTGACCCAATTTTTCCAAAAAAATTTTAATCTCTATTGTGCTAATTATTCCATTTTTGCCATTTAATTTTTTATCCGGTGTTACCTGATAATGACCTTAACTTTCCGGAATTACTCGATAGGTCCGATAAAAAATTTTCTGATTCTATGATTTACAAACTGAAGAATTAACTTTGCATGACCTTAGATGCGAACATGAATTAATTTAGGTCATGCAAAGTTAAATTTTTTTTTTTAAAAAAAAAAATCCGACACCGACCGGAATTTTGAAACAGGTTATGCAAAATGAAAAAAATAACTTTTATGGTCTAATATTAATCACATGACCATTGAAATTTTCTCTGAATTATCCGATACTCTATGGAGCTCAGAATCACTGGACCGAAGATCGTTCTATATCACTAATCAACCTTATCGTTATGACTTCTCTATTAACTTCCATATTTAACAATTATGAGATAATCGTCAACCCCAAACAGGATTCATGAAAATCACATTTAATAAGAATCAAGATTTTAGGAGATGCCGTGAATGAAGTCACGGGGCACCCATTTGTTACGAGAGTGAGTATCAATTTGATTGGTCTAGTGATGTTTAAGGGATGGGATTATGAAATCATAGTAAATGACTATTTAGGAAGGGAGTAACAGAAGTTCGTTTTCCCTTTTTGTCTTTGCTGCTAGCTCCACCCACCGCTGGGAAAAAGTATTTAGTGTACAGCTCAGATATCAAAGAAAGATAGGTCAGTTTAGTGATGCTAGGACAGCAAGGCGATATCGTTGTGTCTGGTGACAAAGACAATTCTGTCAAATCATAGATTAAACTATATACTTCGTACTTTGTACTATGTTCCTGGTAAGAATCGTCACCTAAGTAAAATCATGTAATTACGTCATTTGCTTACAACAAAATTGGCCTAAACTATATTATCACCTAACCCAACACTAACTCTAACTTAGGCTGAATTATTAATCATATGAAGTGATGATTACAAAGATATCATTGGGTTCACTGTTCTTGAAGCTACCTAAACTCACTATTGCGGTGTAGTTGAATTAGTTGGTTTTGGAATCAACTATCTTATTTTCTAACATAATTTGCTGTTACAAAACTTGTTAGCTTTTGTGATAACAAGCAGTATTGGAATTAACAGTTGTGGTTTCTACCCAATTTATTGTAAAATTTTACAAAACTTAGCACTATTGTGATTTATTGTAAAAAAAAAATTTACGTACATATGTACATACGTACATTAATATTTGGTTGATTTACCTTAAGAATTTTTGCGTGAGTGATGGTAGATCACACGATCGAAAAGCATGGGAGTCACAGACCTGCGCCATAGAACAAGCGTCAATCCGCAAAAGGAAACTGATTGAAGGCGAAAGATCATATATGTGCATTACCGGATTTAACTGGACCACTGCAGGCGTATCCCTGATTAGTTATCTTAAATCAGCTGAATTTTGTAAATTAATATTCTACCAGATTTTGTATACGAACACAAAATTCGAGTAGAGCCATATACACTTCGTACTTGTTACTGGTAAAACTTCATACATGCACACTAAAAAATAAATTTCTGCATTGATATAGCCCTCCTTTGGGCATGATCTTTACCCAACGCAAGATTTTGTCACTTTAAAAGCATCATACACATTCCCTAGCATAGATCATCTTAGAGTTTGGAGCCCGATTCAATTTTTTTCATATGTCAAAAAACCAGTCTTAATTGGATTTAAACAGTATAAAAAATAAAACCGGATCCAGACTCTAGATCATCTGATCAGTGCTGTGTAAGGATATCGATCATCACATTTCTAATGTAATACATAAAATTGGAACAACCAATAAGAGTCAAGATTTTGTGGACGAATGCGAAATACGAATTGAACTATACGCTTCGTACTTCATACTATGTTCCTGTTATAGAATTAAGAATTAGAAAATATTAAGTAAGTATAAGAATTAGGGATAATATAGCCAAATCTGCAGGTGCTTGAACTTAAATTTCATAACCTGCCCAACTCACTCCAAAATAAAAACACATTATTCTATTATTTATTTATATATTTCTTTTAAAAACTTTTCTTTACTTACAACTAGCTTGTTTTAATAGTAAAAAAATAACCTTATCAGCTTCAATTCTATAGCAACTTCCTGCAGACTGTTAATGCTAATCTGGCCAATATAGTCAGCTTTTCAACTATAATTCTGCAAATTTTAATAAAACCATCTCTAGCCTAAATCAATACATTATAGCGCAGTTGTTCGTCACTATTTGAAATTATATCATACTTTTTTTAATAATTTTACGGGCTGATCCAGAATAAACAAAATTTGTGCACGCGTTTATTTATTTTCGTCAATTCCGGATCAGCCCGACATAGATTCCGAACGCGTGCAAATTTGTGCACGCATTTATTTTCGTCAATAATTTTACGGGCTGATCAGAAATAAACAAAATTTGATGCACTATGTTGATTTTTGAAAAATCTTTTTGGGTTGGATTAATGAGTTTCATTTATTTACAATTACAATATACCAGTACGATCACATGAAATGTGTGAGGGATCTTTTTTTGGGCGTGGCCTATGCTGATTTTTGCAGAATCCTTTTTTAGTAGAAGTAATGGTTTTCATTTATTCATTTTTGGAAGGAGTCAACATTTTTACATATACTGAACGTCATAAGTCGATTATGCAATATGATGCAAACATGATATTATTAATTATAAAATTTCCATCTAAATTTATAGTTCATCCGTTTAAATGTTTTAATTGGTTACCTGCGCATTACATCATTTTAGAGCATTCAAAATTTATAATAGTTACTACGGAAATTTGTAACATATTTTGATATCGAATCTGTGATTAATGGAGAATGAATCTGTTTTCTCGGTGTTAATAGTCACCTGATTGAGCAAGAATAAATAAAGCACGTTATAATTGAAGCACTCAAACTAATGGTTTGCCTTTAATTAATTTATTTTTATTTGTGCTAAATGAGCCAGTATTTTTTTAAAATGTGACATGGATAAAAAGTTATAGTAAATTTAACAAATTATTGACAAATATTAACATACATTCTGAACTTAACGCGCGTGATCGTGCTGGTCCTGCACTGCATCACCAGTGTCTGAAATTGGGTTGCGGAGTCTGCAGACCACACCAAATTTTAAATTTCTGCAACCAAAATCTGAAGTACATGTGCAAATTCCGCATATAAATTTGCAAATTTTACTTATAAATTTTGATTAAATGCTTATACGCACAACTAAATTTTATAAATTCTTATAATCCGCAACTATTTTTTTATTTAGTTGCAGCCAGCAACTAATTTAAAAATTGAATTTCAGACACTGCGCATCACACGCTGCGCAGCTACCTAATTATGATAATACTTTTACATAACTATGCCATTATATTATTATAATGCGTACTGTATATGACTGTGTGTAAATAATAATCATGAGAAAAAATACCCTTCTGAATAAGAGTTCACCTATATAATTTTGAGACTTTCTTAAAATGAATTAATAAAAAAAATCATTATTAGGTGACACAAATAAAATTTACTGGTTTTCATATCCAGCCGGGTCAGAAAATTGCAAAATTCAAAATTTTTTTTTATGCCGTAGTAGGTAAATAGCCAATCAAATAATGCTTTATTATAATATGTAAAGAACATCATCTACATTTAACCGATTTAACTCTTAATAATTACTAGAAAGATAAGCTTCTGGTTTGCTCGAATAAAGGTCTCCTTAGCATTACACTAGCTTACTTCCTTTATTTTCTTAAATAAAATCGAATGTTGTTTATATACATTTGAATTTAATAGTGTGTTTAACATGCTACGCGCTATTCAACAATGGTACGACTAAGCCTAACACGTTGACGTGCCTAACATTTATGAATTTTACAAAAATAGAAATAAAAGTTATCTATACTAAACAAGAAACACGTCAGCCAAATGCAATGAGCTAGCGAAATATTGTATCAAAATATTAGAATAGAATTTAGTGTAGATAACTCTATAGCAAATCAGTGTAAGTTTTTGGTTTTTTTTTTTGCAACTACTTAATGCGGGAGATGTATTGTAAATTAAAAAATTTTTCCCATGCTTGCTAAAATATTATTTTAAGCAGATTCTTTAAAAGTAACAAAGTTCGGGCATTCTTAGATAAATTTTAAAGCCCTTATTTTCTTATGAGAAAATGTTGAGATAAAATTCAGAGAAACGTTCATCTCTTTGTGATTTTTGAGAAATTGAAAATGATAAAAGCGTTTTATTAGAACTTAATGAATCCAAATCATGTTCAAAGATAGAAGTAAGTTCATCAACACACGTGAAATCACCAAAAAGCTATCTGAAATGCCTGTTTTATGTTAATTTTTGTATCTGTACAAAAATAGATATAAATAAGTTTTTTTCTAATGAATTTTTGATTGTATAATACAGCATTTTCATATAAGATTTCCTACATCATAATACCAAATGAATAAATATCTGATGCTATAGTTTATCAAAATTTTGGTGGAGCTATCGTAAAATTTGGTTAAAATCAGCAATATTTTATAGTTATTGTATGGGTTGTAGTGAATACCCAGTTACACACGGGTTTCACGGGTTCATATTCCATGGGATTTAAATATGAATCCGTGTTATTCAACATACCCATATAATAACTATCTTATTGCACAGTAAAAATTCCGTGCCAATAAGTAAATGAAAAAAGCACAGGTTGTCACTTAAGACCTGTGCAATAAATGCATTTGGCTATTTAACAATATATTTCCATTATGTAAATCCTGATAAATACATAAGATCATGAAATAGTATAGATATACCAATTATTTTCTTATATTGTATCCTGAAAGTATAAAAGAGCTGCTATTTCACTCTTCAAATAAATGAGACTTCGATATTTTTAATAATGTTTGTTAATAAGAATCAATTTCTGTAAAATGAATTATCTAAGGATCTAATGCAATACATTTTCAATAGATTTAATTACCAATCTATTTTTGAGATAGTATGAAAGTTTTGACGCAAAACTACCATATTGTTTGTGCATAATCCATAATAAGGATATAATTTCCTGTAACTTTATCTTTGGATATACCAAAAATTTTGAATCGTTAAGTCTGATATCACAATATGCATTTAACTATTCATTAAAAGAAATTCATATTAAAGGTATTAAAATCACAAGCGATATACTAAAAAGATTTAATAAAGATTACCTCTTTTATAAATTCTCCATGATAATTATTTAATTTATGAAGCAATTTAAGCGCAAAAGTTCTGTTTAAAATTTTACTTTTATCAAGTCACTCTGCTGTGTATACACAAATCTTTTCAATAATTTTAAAATTGTGCTTTATTTGCATGAGTATATATACCCGTATGAATTAAAATTCTTATAGCAGGTAGTTTAATCTAAACTTGATTTTCGAGTTTTGGATCAAAATATATTTTTAATACTGTACTAAAAATAGATTTTGATTAAATCAAAAACTCGAAAATCGAATTTTACTCAATTTTGACTAATTTGGCTATTACAGTATTATAAAAAATTTTACATATATAAAAAAAACCTCCGGGCAGCCGGGTCTAAAAATTTTTTAAATGTTATGTAAACCATTAAATTTTATTTGTATCACCTTATTTATTTAATTTGTATATAGTTTTAAAAATATTATTATTTAATTTTATTTAATTTGTAAATAGTTGTAAATAGTTGTAAATAATTTTAAAAGTATTATTATTTAATTTAATTTATTTTTATAACTAATAAAAAAATAGTATAAACCTTTAATCTAATAATCATGAGGCCTAAAATAAGCATAAGGCCTATAGGTTAGGGTTAGGGTCAGTTTCATTATGTTGAGCTTTAGTATAAACTTTTAATCTAATAATCATGAGGCCTAAAATAAGTATAAGGCCTATAGGTTAGTGTTAGGGTCAGTTTCATTATGTTGAGCTTTGGGAGAAGGTATCAATATATATAACTTTAAACTAACAATCATGAGGCCTAATAATAATCTTGAGACCTAATAATTAGGGTTAGGGTCAGTTTTCATTATGTTGAGCTTTGGGATGGGGTTTTCATATATATATAACTTCATTTTAATAACCTGAAAAACTAAAATTGTATAAAACTATTAGAATTCTATATACTAAAAAACTAATATAAAAAACTATTAAAATTCTAATATAAAAAAACAATTAAAAACTATAAAAAAAACAATTAAAACTTCTAGCCCACGGCAACGCCCGGGCCCCTAACACTAGTTATCTGCTATTATAGCCCAAATAATTACTGTGTATTGTGTAATGTGTATGCTTTTTATAAACTAATATAAATTTATCAATTATTATTATACCTTATTATACTTGTAATTATTTTATTGGTATTATAAAATTAGCTTGCTATTGGTATTACATAATTACCTATATAGTGATCATGTATATACATATGTACATAAATATATAATAACTGTGCACTATAGTTGTACAAACCAGAAGCAGAAAAACTATAAAATTTAAAGTAAGCTTTTGAATTGTTAGACTTATACATGTTATAGATAATATTTTTGTTTTGACAAATATATTTTAGTATTAAGTTTTGATATGAAACCTTTAAAATATTGCAGCAATCTCATATTAAAAATTTTTGCCAAAATACTTTACTATTAGCTAAGCTAGAATAGTTTACAACTTGCATAATTAGGCCTAGAGCCATAGGCATAGTTTTATAATTTTGTATAATAATTATTACAAGTTTAAAGAACAACTGATTTATAATCAATCTATTAAATAAATATAATAAACTACAAACATTCAAATAATATTCTTATTTAAATACATTAAAATAGCTATTTTTTAGATAATATACTCAATTAGGATTAATAGTTGTCTTGTAAATTATATAATCAATTAAGCAATTTAACTTAATTTGTAAAAATTGTATAAAATATGATTGGTTTACCTAATTGTCAAAGGCTATTCTATTGAACCCAAACATGTTTGTAAACTTTCAAACTAACTCAAATCTAGCTTGAGTTTGAATAATAAAGTTTTGAGTTTGAAAATCTGCAAAATTTATAGTTTGTATATGGGTTTGATCAATATCAAACTCAAACTAGACTTGGAAATACTAAGCAATACTGCCTAAAATATTTTAAAAAAATTACTGTAATATATATTATGATTTTTATTTATTTAAAACTAAATTAGTAGTAAGTATAAAATCATTTAATATATTAATCAAATCAATTCAAGTATAGTGTTTTATTGTCACTTGTAATTTATGATTTTTTGATATGTAAAAAGTTGTTGGTAGTTTGATATTTTTTATTTTGATTCTTATTACAGGAATTACAAATGTAATTTAAACTGAGTTAGTTTGTATTAAAATTATTATAGTTTTTCTTATAAGTTATTTTTTATAAAATTATTTGCTAAACTAGTAATTATAATATAGTTAAGATTAAGAGTAGAGTACAACATCAATCATTTTCATATATGATCATTGTACAAAAATTTTTATATAGGGGCAAAAATACGCCACTGATAAGAATTTTTGAGAACGCAACCAATTTTAGCCAAAATTTTGTGGCATATAGGTCAAAGCCTTCTATTTATAGTAGTAAGACTTTAAAGCCACATATCATATTAAAAAATTCTACTTGTATATATCATCAATTTGCCTAGGACGATTGAGATTTGCCTAGGTAGTACAATATAAATAACATACAATAACATATGATCATCACCTGATTTCAATTGATTGTTATTGTAAAAAAAATTAGTAACATGATTACTATTAAAATGTAGATCGTTGTACTCTACCCTTAAGCAATTTTTTATTACAATTTATTGTAAAAAAACCTTAATTATAATTTTTAAGTTTCAAGAATTCCTATAGAACTTTTTAATATCTTGATAATTACAATATTGAGTTAGTATGTATTAAATTATTATTGATATATAGAAGCTAACAAAAGTTGTGCCTGATTGTTTTTTTATCCTTTGATAGACTTGCTGATATTAATTTAATATGTATTTTTATATGCCCAACTATAATTGTTCATATTATTCTAGCTATTAATCTAATATCCTCTATCTTGCATTATGCTGCCCAGAAGCAACTGTTTTACCAACTACTGCAGTAGTCAGAAGATCTCTCTAGCTCTATTACAGACTGCTGCACTACAAGTTCATGCAGTATTATATATATTCAGACCTTTGGCCTTATATTATAGTTTATGAGTTTAATTATTCAAAATTGGTAGCTTGGTACAGTTTTTATAAAGCCTCAAAATAGTTACAAAAGGGTAAGGTACTGGTAAGGTTTTACAAAATTACTAAATATAGAAAGATCTACAAAAAAGGCAAACTAAGGAAACTAATTATCATAAAAGGAAACAATCTGTACAAAAAAGGCCAAAAATAAGCAAACTAAAACTCTATTCCTCTTTATATATTTCAGGGTCCTGTTTTTATCACTGTAACCTTGATCCTGTACATTACTGCCCATTTTAGGAATTAAGTTTATCTGTAAATATTCTAGGTTTCTAGTTTCTATAGTGTTTCAGTTCTCTAATTGACCTAGTTTGGCTAAATATTTCTAAAAATTTAGATTTAATTTAGCAACCTTATGATTTGCAACCTGGGAGCATAATTACTATAATATTGACTGCAGGTCTTATGCCTAACTTTTGCTCAAGAAATAAAATTTTTATTTATTTAATTTTGGCCACAAACATATCAAAATTTTTTATTTATTTAATATATTAATAAGTGACACTTTGAATCTGTAATAGTCTTAGTTTTTTATATTATTGAATCTAAAACCATATAAAAAACTAATATAAGAATAGCTGCACAATATGTGATACCATGCAGGACTAGTACAATTATGCATAAAATATAAAATTTAAAATATAAAGAATAGTTGTACAACATGTGATGCTATATATAAAACTAGTTCAGGTTTTTGCTCAAGCATCCTATGTAGACTCATAACAAAAATATAATCTCTTTATAATCTTAGTAATTCGATTTCATTAATTATATGAAATTATAACATTAACCAGAAAATACCTGTATCTAACAAGATATTAGAAGGACCTGGCATAAACTATAAAAGTCAAGATGACAAATCAAAATGTAATTCTATAAAATCTTCTAATCTTATATTTGATAAGCCCTTCAAATTAGACATACAAAGTTAATTTTTCATTTTGCATAACTCGTTAGCCCAATTTTTTAACAAAACATTTTTTGTTTTTAAATTCCAATTGTGCTGATTATTCTTTTTATTTTTTTATAAAGTTTTCCCAATAGTGCCTTAATTTTTTGGAATTATTTAATAGTTCTAAAAAAAATCCAAAAATTTCTGTTTCTGATTTGTGATATGAACTGAAAATTTAAAACATGTGCTTATTAATTTATAGTAAATAAAAAAAATTTTGACCCACCAACTAGAATTTAGGAATACTATATTATAGTCAAATCTTAATAAATACAATTCATAGAGACAAACCTACATTGTGCATTTAGAAGGTTTGTATTTAGAGAGAGCCAATTAAATTGCAGCTTAAAAATTAGATTATTAAATTTGTATAACTTTTACTAAACTATATAACCTATTTTAAATACTAAAATTTAATTGGCTATGTGCATTTAGAGAAGTTAGTGTGATATAAAAAGTTATTTAAGAAAACATGCATTTACAGAATATAGAACATGCATTTAGCAATAATAACATCTTATGGACAAAAAAAAGTGCATTTAGAGAGGTATTGCATTTATAAAAATTGCATTTATAGAGGTCTAACTGTATACAAAATAAAAAATTAACTTTGAATGGCTAAAATAGGTTATTAAATTTTTTTTTACTTATTAAATAAGGTTGAAATCTGTTTAATTATTGAAATGTTAATGTCTAATTCTACATATAAAAAGTGAAGAGATTTGTTTCTTTGAGATCTTGCTATAGTTCAAAGTCATAATACCAAGTTTTTATAGTATTGCTTACGCATCTTATGATTTATTACCTAGTAAAAAAATACTATATAGTAACTGGAATAGTAGTAAAACTATTTGCTAAGTGTAGTTATTGCTATTATGGTAATATACTTCTTTCTACTTAGTATTGACTATATATGTTTTAATACTTGAAATGTTTGTTTGTGAAGCAGCTAGAAATCTTATATCTTAAAGTAAAAAAATTTTTTTTAATTCCAATTGTGCTAATTGTTCTGTTCTTGCTATTAATTTTTTTTCTGTATTGCCTGATAAGTGATTTAATTTTTTGGAATTACCTGTAGATCTGAAAAAAATCTAAAATTTTCTGATTCTATATTATTCAAACTAAAAAATTAACTTTGTATAGCCTTATATATGAATATGAGCTTATTAATTTATAGAAGAAATTAACTTTGCTTGGCCTTACTGTAGTTTTTGATAATTGTTTATTATAAAAAATCTGTTCATATTAACAATCACTTTAAAGACACCAATCTCATTGACTCTTATTTCACTAACAAGCTTCTTTTACAGATAATTAATTTATAAACAAGTTTATTTCATAAACAACTAATAGTTGATTCTAATTTTAAACTTAATTCTAGTAATAATGACTAGAACTACTTTGCAAAAGTAAAATATATTGCTTACAAAATAAACTTGTCCATAAATTGATTATCTGTAAAATTGGCTTACTAATAAAATGTGGCATCTTTAAAGTGATTGCTAGTTGATCAAAGCAGGACAAAACTAGTTACTAAGCTAAAAATAAAACCCAAGCTCAAAAAAAAAAATGGCAAAAATTTGATAAAACAATAGAGCTTCAACAAAAATACAAAATTCAAAAATATTAATTTAAACAATTCAATGAGCAATAGCATTAGTATTGCATCATTTCTTAAAATTAATAGTTACTGTTATTAATAGTATAATAATAAATTGAAATTAATAATTTTTCAATTTTACATATTGATTGTTAAAAATAATATTACATTATGATATTAGTTAGATTTAACAATCATATGCATTTTCAAGAATATTGCAAAAATTATCTACTGTATTCTCATGAAATAATGGGTGGGTGTTATTTTGAATAATGGCCTGAATTAAGCTTATTTTAGGCCAAAATTCATAATTTACCCTTGTGCATTATTTTGCAAAAATATAGTATTTAAGATTTCAAATGATAAAAATATCATAATAGAAAATGCACAATAATCAATATTTGAAGTGCCCTTACTTTAAATAACAAGTAACAATAAAATCATCATATATATTAAAATTGAAAAATCAATTCTTTTCAAAAATGAACAAACAAAAACTTCTACTGAAATAGATTTTTTTTCAAAAATAAAGTAGGCATGGGTATTATGGCGCAGTACCAATTATGGCGCACACGTGATATCTTGTGATCCAATAATTGGAATCGGATGATTTTGCTACCATTCGATTCGTTACGATGTGACAAATCAAATAGTAGTAAAATCATCTGATTCTGATCACTGGATATTGATACTTAAATAAAATAAATAAAAATTTTAATTTTAAGGTTTTAATAAAACCTAATCGTAGTATGTTAATAGTGACTTTTTTTATTAAGTAAATCGACCTTCATTATTAAGACAATTTTGTTTGTCATTACAAATTCTATCTACCACTAAATTTTTATTAAAATCAGATAATTTTTTATTAAGTTATTTGTAAAAAGTATACTTGCGCCATAATAGGCTCTTTTTGGCACAAAAACATATTTTTCTTCGTCGGGCTGATCAGTATCGATCAAAACAAACAATTTGATTGTCCGGAGCGAAGCAGAGGACCTCTATTTTCATGTCATTAGCAATTTTTGTCCGTCTGTCCACCCACATGATCAATGATCTGCACATACTAGAGGTATTATCAAAATTTGTCCATCTGTCCACCCATGTGACCAATAACAACTTTTTTTTTAATACGCTCCGGACTTACAACAGCTCCTGTTTTCCTAGTATAAAAATCAATTAATAAAAAATTATCCAATTTTTATGAAAATTTTGAGGTAAGTAGAACGTATAATGATTAATAAAATTGTCTTATTAATGAAGGTCGATTTACTTAATAAAAAATTTGTTAACAATGCATTAAAGTTATTTTTTTTAGTCTTTTAAATTTTAATCTTTTATTGCTAGTAAATTGTGATGTAATGATTAGAATAAAATGAATTCTGGTACAATTCAACTCATCTCACTAAGACGATTCGAATGGTACCAAAATCGTTCGATTCTGATCGCTAGATTACAAGATATTACATGTGCGCCATAATTTGTACATGTACAATAATTTGTTGATTTTTAGCTTTTTTTTAATTTACAATATCGTGTGATCTAGTGATCAGAATCAAATGATATTTGGTATCATTTGATTCTTCTCGATGCAACAAATCGAATGATAGCAAAATCGTTTGATTCTGATCATTAGATCACGTAATAACGACCGTTAAAGTTACCTGCGCCATAATACCTATACTTACCTTATATATTATTATCTTAAAATATAACCAGAAAAAACAGAGATAACCATAATACATTCTAAAACAGAAAAAATATAGTGTACCAAAACATTGAATAGAACTATTTCTCACATATTTTATATGATTATACTGGTATATTCAAATTTGATTATGTTTTTGTTAAGCTACTTTAAGCACATATTTTTTTTTTGAAAAGTTTTTATAGTTCTGAATATTTTTTTTTATAATCTTCCAAATGTTTTAAATAAGGTTAAAGTTAGTAATCATAAAGGCCAATTTATATACCAATAACATGCTATAATTGATCTACTAAGTCTATTTCTAACATAGCTATTTGATTTTTCACCTCTTAAAACTGATACAAAACCTGTTTACTATGCATACTAATCTTAAGAGGGTTGACTGTAATTGATTTTTTTTATTTAAGCCAATTTGACACTTTATAAAATAGTTAATATCATGCTAAAAATTGGATAAAATCAAGTAACAAATAAGTAGCAATTATAAATAGTAAAAGGTGGTTGGTTATCTAGAACCTTGGTATAAGTTTTTTATTAATTTTTTGCTTGTTATTTTTGTAATTATTCAAAAAACTATAGGATCTTTGATAGTAATAATATAATATAGCTAAACTATTACTATAACTTTTTCATTTCTAAAATTAAGTTGCAAGTATTCATATTTGTATCTTTTATTTGCACTATGCTATACTTGAACTTGGTATAATTGCTTATCTATTTCTATACTAATTTTATTAAAAAATAATATGCTTCCAATAGTAAGCATTCTTATCTATATGTTGTTTATACAATTTTTTATATCTGTCTATATTGCCTGGTAACAAAAAAGAGTTTAAAATAGCAAGCAATACATGAATAAAGCCCAATACTATAAAGCCCTATCTATATATGCATATTGTATTAAAAATTTAAATCCTTTACAATTTTGAGCAGAGCACATATTTTTCCTTTAATACTTTTTATCATAGTGGACTTTTTTTGCTTCTTTAGAGTAGAAAACATCTGAACCAAGATAAATTTGCAATATTTTTTGTCTTTTTGTACTTTATAAGAACCTTTAAATTGTTGTTAAGGCATGTCCAAGCTTTTGGGCAACTTGCTTAGCACTCTTATACTAATATGAACAAAAACTATTTCTTTTTTTTTATTAGTCATTTGTTTGCACAGCATTTTATAAAAAAATTTTTTTGTTTTTGAGCTTGTTGTTTTGATATAAAAGAAGCAAAAATAAAAAATTGCTCTAAAATATATTAGTATTGGATATACATAGCTCCTTTATTTGCTAATATGTAATAATTTGCAAATTAGATATTACTTTTGTTGTCTACTGAACCTATATAAATTTAATTAATGATTAATAAATGCATTAGCATTATAACTAGTTTGATTATTGTAATTTTATTGTGCATTGCTGTTACTGTAAAAACTTTAGTAATAATAATATTTTAATGATTCTAATATATATAGTTGAGTTTGTATTAGAATTATTATGATTTCTATATGCTATATTTAAGCTTGAGTTAGTTTAAATTGAAATTACAGTACTGCAATTTCTGCTATAGACAATTCTGTTACAGAAATTACTTGTTATTCTAATAACACAATATTTGTTAAAGCTTAGTTAGTTTATATAAGATTTATACTATTAAAAATTTTGTTGCAGAACTTTCTTTCTATTTTGATATATAGTTAAATTGCATTAGAATTATTCTGATTCTTATGTTAATACTAAGTTAGTTAATATTGAAATTATTATGATTTTTATTTTAAGTTGCTGCAAAAAATTATGTTACAATACTTATTATTCTAATAGCTATAGTATATATATTCTATATATAGTTAAGTTAGTTTGAATTGGAATTATTATGATTTCTATATAATTAAAGTTGAATTAGTTCATATTAAAATTATTCTATCACAAACTTATATATATTTCAGAAACTTTAATATAAAATTATAGTTGAGTTAATTTTTATTAGACTATTGTCACTACATTATATAGTTAAGATAAGGTAGTTTGTTTTGAAATTATATTACTATAAAAATTTTGTTAAAAAACTCAATTCCTATTCTAGCAATAACAATACATAGTCTTAATTAAAAATTATTTGATTTTTATTATGAATTTCTATAAAAAATGCTATTATAAAAGTGATTGCAATATGTGATAAGTTTAGTTTGCATTATAACTACATGAAATAACCATAAATAGTCTATTACACAACTAGGACCCGAAATATACATAGATAGGTCAGATATGAGTTTGCTTATTTTTGAGGTTTTTATGCAGATCTTTTCTATTTATAAAGGTAGACTAAAGCCAGATACATCACGAAATTACCTGATATATAACCCAGATCAGTCCAAACAAAACGGCAAAGACAAAAACACGAAATATATAAAAATAGCCATTCAAACTGGTTTTGGTTAACTAAGTAAAAGTGTCAGAAATGTGATTTTACTATATATAAACTACCTTCTAACCTAACACTAACCCAACCCTAACCCCAACCCTTAACCTATCCTAATATTAATTAAAAATTGAAAAATCAAAAAAATCAAGTAATCTTGTGATATACCTGACTTTAGCCATTCCCTATTTATAGTAATTTTTGCCTATTTTTGAAGTTTTTTGCAGATCTTTCCTTTTTTAGAAGATGGCTAAAGCCATGTACCTATGTAATTTTTTGAAATTTTAGTTGAAATTTGTATTAGAGTCTGTTTAGTATTAGGGTTGAAGTTAGAATTAGGATTAATATAGGTAAAATTACCTTCTTAACATTTTTTATTAATGACTCAAGATAGGTTTAGAATGTCATTTTTATGTTCTTTTTTGCATTTTTTTGTTTTTTGACTTCTTCGGGCTGATCCATGTAAACAAAATTTCACGACTCCATTTGGTTGATTTATACAAAAATGTCACATGGGTACATGGCTTTAGACGATCCCTTTTTTTAGTAACTCTATAATTAATCTGACCTATCTATATATATTTCAGAGTTCTACACAACCTATTTCTATTTCAATAACAAATAACAATTAAATATTAGATTAGTTTTATTAGTAACTGCTAATTTTTAAAATAAGTATAGTTTGATCTTTCTATAGTCACACTCTATATAATCACACCTCTATATAAATACTTAATATTGTGCAACAGACTTAGATATAGTAAAAATTTTATTATAGTTACAAATTATCTATAATCACTATTACAAAAAATTTTGATTTTTATTATTTTTATTAATAATAAACATTGTTATAATTGCAAATTTTGACTAAATTTGGTTTATAACATCTGATTGGCCAATATTTATCCAAGCAAAAGCAGATATGCATTGAAATAATAGAAAAAAAGAGAGCTTAGCAAGCACAAGCACATACAGGTTGAGGACCTCCTGTTGGAAAAAAGGGTTGTAGGGTTCTGGAAAACATTAATTGCACACTTGAACCTCTTACTTAAACAAAAAGAGAAAAAAAGAATAAGAGGTTTTATCAAAACTCGCCATGACATAATTGTTAAAGACCAGAAGAAGATATTGGTGAGCTTGCTAGATAGACTTTATTGAAAGATCAAGCTTAACAAAGTTATAGTTCGGGATAAGGTTGATAAACCGCGGCTAATTAACAACCCAAAAGAAGCGCTAGAGGCAGTATATATGCACTTTAGTGGCCAGTATATAGAAAAAAGACACAAAGCTAATGATATGCCAAAAAGCTGGAAGTCAGTTTATAAGGCACGTGAAATCATCAAGACTGAATAGTATAATGAAATAGGAAAAAGTGTCACAATAGAAGAGTGGATGAAGCTGTAAGAAACACAAAAAATAATTCAGCTTCTAGAAATCTGGGATTACGTACCCATTATTAAAATGAGTAGAAAAAAAAGCCAAAAAACTACTACTGGCAGTACTAGCATCAGTGCTTAAAAAAGGGCTAATACTAAGAAAATGGAAGTTGGAGTTGCTATATTCGATTCCAAAACATGAAGACTGGAACTATAATTTAAATAATGGTAGACCAATAGCTCTTATTGAGGTTGTAAGGAAATGTACAGTAAGAATCCTAACAATTAGGCTGTGTAAAATATTAAAAAAAAGAGACATTTTGCATGGTTACAACTTCGCCAGACTGCCAGGAGATGGCACAGCTACGCCAATTCAAATAATTAACAACATAGTTGAAAATGCAAAAGAACAGAGAAGAGAGTTATGAATGGCTTTCCAGGACATGAAGAAGGCATTCAACTTTGTTAGTTTAAAAATATTAAAACTAGTATGCATAGAATTAAAATCCCAGAGTGCATAATTTCCTTTATAATAGAGCTATTTGATAAACGGAAAATAGAAATAATCACAGGAGTTGGAAACATGGCAAAGTTCCAAGCTATGGACGGTATAGACCAAGAGGAGGTGATTTCTCCCTTGGTCTGGCAAATATTTTATGACTCTCTTTTGACAGTAATACAAAGTAAAGAAGACCTAGATTATGAAATTCAAGTAGATTGGCCTACAGATATCTGCGAGCTAAAGCTCAATACAATAAAGTAGAGGCAGGCAATCTTGGCATATGCTAACAATACCGTGTGGTTGGCAAAGTCTAAGGGTGAAATGATGAATTATTGAAATATCTGAAGAATTTTTCGAAATCAATGACATTAAAATAAATGGTAGCAAGTCTGAACTAATTGTTATCAATTCAAGCATCAAGAAGTCCAGCTCACAAGAAAAGGACGAGATACAAATAGGAGGTATCACAGTCCAAGCAAAAGAAAAAGAAAAAGCTATCAGATATCTAGGAATCTGGTTATCAGAACGAAAAGGAAAAGAAGGCTGCTCCAAAATTGTCAAAGAGAAGTTCAGCAAATCACAAAGGCAATTCAGAAAAAAAGAATGATGCTTGGTTAGTTAGTTTATATAAACACAGGGTCCTGATACCAAGGTTAGAATACCGGCTGCAATACCGTTTACTGTCCAAAAATATATGCACAAGATTACACCGCCCGATGATAATAATGATCAAAAACAAGGCGAATTTAGAAAGACCCTGGCAACGTCAGTTATAACACACAAAAATTTGATAGGCGCTAAGACCCTATGGCAGAACCAGATTGTGCACTACTTTAATGAGCTAGCAGTAAGGCTTAATGATGATAGTGCGGTATGACACACTACATGGATCAGAGTTATATACTCCAATTTTTGGAATTTATAAAAAAAGCTTATTTTTTTAAAACTTTAAAGCTATATAATTTTTGATCTACTGGTCCATTTTAAATAATTATACTACCAAAATGTTCATCTCTTTGAGACAATCCCAACAAGCCTAAAATCATAAAAATCCAATCACAGGGTCATAAAAAATGCACTATCAAATAGATGATGCACCTGAAATTGGTTTGATCTATGTCAAACCAATTTCAGGTGCATCACCTATTTGATAGCACATTTTTTATGACCCTGTAATTGGATTTTTATGATTTTTAGCTTATTGGAATCATCTTAAAGAGATGAACAGTTTGGTAGTAAAAACATTTAAAATGGACCAGTAGATCAAAAATTATTTAGCTTTAAAGTTTTAAATAAATAAGCTTTTTTTATAAATTCCAAAAATCGGAGCATATAGTAATACAAAGTCAACTACGTTGTAAATGCACAAAAAACATATTAGAAGTAAACAGTACAAGACTGGAAAATCACTGTATTAAAAACAATTTGTTATACAACATAGTCAAGTTGGCTAAAAGATTTAGACTAGAAATTAGGAACATCACAAAAGCAATATGCTAAATTTTGCTACAAGTGATCTAGAGCTAGCAAATTGTTGGATAAATGTAGCTTAACGAGTTTCTGTAACGAAAAGAAGTTGCACCTATATATGATAGGGCAGCTGTTAAATCCAAGCAGAACCAAGTTGCTCACATGACATCAAGTCAATAAAATAAGAGGACAAAAGTGTAGTAGAAAAAGGCAGCCTGGTTCATGAAACTAGAACAGAAGTTGTTAGTAGAAAATACAGAAACTAGGAAAATTAAAGAAATTTTTAAAGTGGTAGAAACAAACAACATGTTATATAAGACCAATCTGAGAGAAATCTTGAGTGACAAAAGAAGAAAAAAGTGGATCGTTTTTGGCATGAGAAATTCACAGAAAGAATTTGAAATTGCAAGAAGAATTCTCAAAAAGAAGATGAACCAAAAACTACTTCTCCAGCATTGGATAAGCGAAGAAGGCTCTAGGGAAAGTTACGCTCTATTAGAAAGTGCCAAGGCTGCGAACTTGCAGATGATGCAGAAAAGGGAGAGTGCATCTTTTTTAAAGCGTTCAGGAGCAACAAAAGGGTGATTGACAAAAAACTTATACGGAGAAATAAAAAGGGTAAAGAAGAACGATACGAACTAGAGTGTACTGGGCACAGTTGGTTCCATTCGCAACAATGAGCACAGAGAAAGATGAAGAAGTAGAAGAACAACCATCTCCAACAGTGATAGTGAAGCCAGCTGAAGAAGAGTTTATAGAAGACCAAATTGAGGGGACAAAAGCATTAGAAGGCTAAAAAAATTGGGTTTAAGATCAAAAATGAAAGCCGATTTGATGTATTCTCGAATGGATCACTGAATTGTTCGGTTTAGAAATAGGAAAAACAGAGTTAGGAATTGGCTGAGTTATTAGTAAAATAGATAGTAGAGTAGAAAATATAGAATTTAGTAGTAAATTTAATGACTGGCCTGCTTCAACGAGAGCAGAATTAGGTGTGATTTGGACAGCCTTATTAGTTATACTACAGGAAGCAGAAGTGCACATTCACACTGATAGCACAGGCATCATTAGCACTATTAAAAAAGGGAAAAATTATAAGAACTCAGGAGGATCTGAAGTTCAAGAATGGGAGCAACATGAAAAGAAGTCTTGTTTGGAAGTACTGATAAAAAAAAGAAACAAGACAAGCTGCGTTAATTAGAAAGTATATTCCAAAAGAAGTTGATAAGAGAATCAGACAAGTTATTTGCGGAAAGAAGAAAAAGAAAAAAAAATTCTCTATGTTTTAGTATGCAGCTTCTGGAAAGTATTTTATAAACGAATTTGGTGTTTTAGATGCGAAGTCTTCAACAAATAGGAAAAGGCAAACGGAATTTCGCTAAGACTGAAGAAGGGAAAACAAGACGAGAAAAGTAAGAAACCAGAAAAAAGGAAAAGGGAGAAAACATGTACAGAAGAAGATAAAGAGAACAGCCAATTAGGTAAAGAAGTGAGTAATGAGAAAGAAAAAGAAAAAGAAAAGAAAAGAAAAATCTTAGGTGTTGCGAAAGAAACAATAAGAAACTATATTTCTGGTTTAGTAAACTGGCTTGGTTGTCTCTCATCAAACTGGTATACAAGAAGGATAAAAACATTAACAGCTAATCAGTTTTGACAAGGCTAACAGCTGCCACCTGATGATGTTTAAATAACTCTCAGTGAGTTGAGAGCTTTAAAAAGAGGGAAACAGCTGTCATGGCAGGTCACACCTGGGCTTCATTGAAGTTGAGTGAGTCTTTATTAGATATAGAAAAGTTTAAAGTATATAGTATATAGAAGTAAATTTAGTGCATGTATATGTAATTCTTGTTAATAAAGGCAGGGCCACTAGTTAAAAAAAAATTTGCCGCCATGGTGATGTACCACCACCCATGATCAACCAATTAAATGCAGGATCAGGTGTAATGTGAAATCGAAGCAATTATGATTTTTTTCAAAAATCGGCTATAGCATGAAATTTTGCCTATGAAATCATCTCTAATGCACTAACAAAAAAATTCCTCTCGAAATTTTGGGTTAGCATCTCTTTGCTAAATCGCCCTACTCTAACCCTATCTCTTACCCTAACCCTATCCCTCACCCTTACCCTAACCCTAAACTAACGAATTAATTTATTGTTTTGATTTCACATTATACCAGATCTTATAGAGTGCGGTGTATCGCATATGCGAAAAAATCAAAAATTCATTTATTAATCTATGAAAATTTAAAATTTAGTACAAATTTTAAAGAAAAAAATTAAATTGAATTAAAGCTAAGATAGATTAAATCGAGATTAAAGTTAGAGGTAGTTTATACTAAAATTTACGTAGATTTTTTTATTATTAGAACTTGAAAAGTGGTTATTAATATACCCTCGTTTCATACATGGGTGTACAAATAAAACTTGGCTTAATATACAACATTTATATAAAATTTTTATTTAAATTTTACGATATATTAAAGTTATATAATTATATATATAAAATTTATTATTAATATATAACATTTTATATAAAATTTTTATTTAAATTTTATGATATATAAAAGTTATATAATTAAAATATATAAAATTTATACAAAAAAATTTATTTGGATATTTATAGTATATAAAAGTTAAGTATAATACATAAAGTTTATAAATACATAAACTCGTTACAATAAATCTGCAATATATGAAATCTCAATGAATATATCAGATTTGAATCAAATCTGTTGATACGTTAGTTAGTCGTAATTAATGATGCCTGACGCAACTCACGTGACCTGACGCAACTGCTCACGTGACCTTAAAAGCATAATGGCAGGGAGGGTGAATAATATCGATTTTATTTTGCAAAAATATCGATCGGTATGGTCAAAAATATCGATTTATATCGATATACTCATGATTGGCCAATTAAAATGCAAAATTTTGTACAACAGTTACAGATAACGTGATATAACGTGATCAGTAACTAAATTTCTTTCTTCTTTTGATTTGTTTGTTGATTGTCTATTTTACCGAAGCTTATCAACGGTTCAAGTTAGCAAATTTATATTGCCTGGCCCGAATTATACTTTTAATTTTGCCCAAGTGCATATTGTTACACTGCATTAACATTTGCGAAAATATCGATTTCCCCATGATTTGGCCTAAAAATATCGGTTTATATATTATCGATACAAATCGATATTATTCACCGTCCCTGCATAATGGTTTCCGTTTCTGCGTCATGCGTCATGCGTCAGTGGCGCAACTTATGGTTTCGTCAGGTTGCGTCAAGGTTTCGTCATTCTTCATCAGCTACGTCAAGCATCTATAGTCGTAATACTGTAATTATCTTTCATGCAAGTTTTTTAAAGTTGACAAATAACCACGAAGGTTTCAATTAAACATTACTTTGTATTAATATTTTGAATTAATCCATATATTTAAGTTTATTGCCCATTAGTCTACAATTTGAAACTTATTAAATAAATAAGTCGTGTAAATACTTTTAAATTAGTTTAAATTAGATAAGCAAGATTATTATAATTCTATAAGTCGGAATCTTTATAATTCCGAAAAACGAATCATTATAATTCTTAATTCCAAAACCGGTAAACGAAAAACAATTTATGCCGGAGAGAGAAACATATACACATATACAGTCACTTACTGAACCAAGTATAGTACAATTAAAACTTTACCTGTTTTCAAACAAGTTCCGATGATTTTTTATGAGAAGTAGGCTAATTAATTATCCTTATGGCAATTTTGCCGTAAATTCATTGTGTAAATTCCTGTGAATTAAGTTTCAGATTTTTTTTCAAGATTTAATACGGTGAGATCAATATAATATTATCATTATTTTATTTTATTAGTCATCAATACAAATTTGATATTTTACTTTTTGAAAAAAAAATAATGCTTTCAAATCACATCTTTTGTAAGATCGTTGAAAACAAATTTAGACGGCTTATTAATCCGAGTAATTGCTAAGCATTTAGCTATTACAGTATTAGCAGCTATTAAGTACTGTATTCTGTAGGTCGAATTCTCCACAATTCAAAAATATGTGTGTATTGAAAATTTTCCAGTATTTGTAAGAAAACCAAGTTTATTAAATCTGGATAGTATAAATTATCTTAAAACTCTAATAGATTAATCTAACGACTATTTGGATTTATATGTAAATTGGTATTAAAAGTTAATTGAGACCCATGGGTCGATAGCGTAGTGGTTGCGCTCCTGTTCCCCAGTAACAGGAACAAGGAAATTCTGGTCGCAAATCAGGAAACTACAAGAAAAAAGAACAGTTCCGGTAAAATCCGCGGTTTTAAATAAGTTATCCAGTAAAATTCGGTTGTAAATTAGAATATTACTGGCAAAATTCCCAGTTGTTACGTAGCGATTAGGATTAACAAAATAGTTAATGCACATGAATATAGTCAATTAACTCTGTAATTCATAAATGTAAGGGGATTTTACAAATTTAGAAGGCCACCTAATTAAAAATGAATTATAAATAAATTGTACGCCCTGCGGTGATCATGCCAAGGGTATAAAAAAAATTTTTTTTTTAATTGAAAATGTAGATATCAAAGCTTACAAAGGAAAGAAATAAAGTTGATATGGGTAACTTCATTTTGTGAATGTCTCAATATACATAAAGTCAATTGGACATTCAAGAGACAACTTGAAGTAGGTCGCCATCGTATATTATTAATTATTGCAATACGAACTGTGCGTACGTACGTACTTATATATCTGATATAATAAAATAACTTTTTTTTTTATTAATTAACAAAAATAATTAGACTAGATACGTAATACTTAATATCACTCAGCTAATCATTACTTTTTTTTATTAGCATTATATAAGCCACAATAAATTACGATATCAGATTACTTAAACATAATCTACTTAATGTGTTAGTCTAGAACCATATTTATGTTGAACAACGTAAATTAATACTTTTTTTGGATATATCAAATATTAAATTGCCTAATTAATAAATATCCTAGAATTAAAAGACATGTACGTACTGTACGTACAGTACGTACAACCAACACGATTTACTTATTTGCCCCAGTAATACAAATCACATGCTAGCACTAAATATTTATTTGTTGATATTTCGCTGATCGCATGAGATTGGAACGACGATATTAAAGTTTAAGGTTAAGGTTGGGATTAGAGTAAACTGATCTATAGAATATAGTAAAGTTTCGCAAGGAATTTTTTTTTGCTAGGACGCAAAAGGTTTTTTTTTTCTAGGTAAAATTTTGAGTTGATGACGATTTTTTTGAAAAAGTCTTATTTCACGATACACCTAAGTTACACCTGATCTTGCATCTACCTAGAAAAATTTCCTTCTTAGGTTGTATCACTGGCGCAACCCTTACAGCGTGCGTCGTAACATTGATATTGGATTACTAGTGTAACTAGTGCTTTTGACTCGAGTTAACTTGACCTAACTCTAATAAGCCGTTAGTTCCAATCAGAATTTTCTAACTCGAGATATACAATCCTAATTTTAAATTTTGCCAATATCAACTAAATATATATGTATATAAATATATATATATATAATATCATCTTTATACTATTTATTTTATTTATATCTAAACTATAACCAAATTATCAATAGATTTGTTTAATAAATAATCTTTATGATAGATTTATTCATATAAAACAAACCTAATTGAGAAATATAATGTAAAAATAAAACATAAATAACTTAAGAATGCAATAATCAATAATCCTCAAAATATGATTTATATTGGATATATCGATCTTATAAATTATTTATGTTTTTTTTTTTTAATTGTCTACTAAATTAACGCAAATGTAATGAACTTAAATGAGAATATCCTGTAAAATAAACTTGAATAATTAAATTTACTTTAAATACATCTATTAATAACCTTGATATTAGAAATTAAATGTAAATAAAAGAAAATTACTACATTATTTATAATAATAAGTATCCATGAATTTAAATTTTTACAAAAATGTCAATCCGTGTTTTCTAATCCATTATTTGTCCATAAATGTTTGCATATTTATACTTTAAATTGTGGAATTATTCGGCCTATCCAACAATGCTGCAGAATCACAGAAATATAAGGAGAAATATTCGGATAAAATTATTAAAGGAATAGCTTACATTAGTAATTAGAAAATCATTCTAATAATAGTATTCTAAATTTTAAACGGATTGAATAAAAAATTAGTTATATTATATATTTATATTTAATAATAGTTAATTTATAATAACTTTGTTTTTTTTTGAATTTAAAAACATTAGTATGTGTAACAATGTATGAGATAGTTTGAATTGGAAATTTTGACTTAGTAAATACCTTTTAATTCAAGTTAACTCGATTTAGTATTAACCCAAGTCAACATTCGATCTATATTCGAAACTATAAAATTTTAATTCATTCAGCTGTAGCAGATCATCTGGTTGATAATTTGATTGGTTCATTTTTTGACATGATATTGTGTGTGAATCCAATTAGTAATTAATACACAATGATAAGAAAAATATATTGCTTAGTGCGGGACAGCATAAAATATCCAATCTTTTTCTTAAATGCACAAATTTGGGATTATATAATCAAATATGACTGACTAATTTTTGTGTAATGAATTCTAATTGATTATAATTGATTATAATTGATTATAATTGATTATAATTGATTATAATTGATTATAAATAAAAATATATTTAAACAATTATTAGACGCAAATTGTTGATCTATTCTAACAGATGTGTAGCTTAGACTAAAGTAATAAATCTGTAAAACAGATTTTTTTTAAAGTTATTTGTTACTGAGTTGAATTATAACCATTTTATATTTTAAATATAAAAGGAGGTCATTTTTTGGTGGTGTTCGGTACTGTAGAAAGTTTTTTCTTTATTTGAATGATATTTTTAAAAAGAAAAATTTTCATAGTCGTTTAACGTATAAAAAAATAACAAATGTCGACTGAAGAAAAACGCGAAAATGATGCAAATATGTCAGTAGATACAAATGATAATATATTAGAAAAAAGAATTGTTAGAAAGACTGATTTTTTCTTGCTACGTAAGTTTCAAATATATTTCAAATATATTTCAAATATATTTCAAATTTATTTCAAATTTATTTCAAATTTATTTCAATCTTTATATAAATAATTTCCTGATCTAATTTAATACTTTTAAATATATATAACCCAACTTGTTCTTCTTTAAAATCTTTCTGAAATTAATTTCTTAATTAGCAATATTGATCACAATAAACTTGCTGGGTATCATCGACCTAAATAACATAGGAAATGCTACTGTAGCAGGATATAATTACATTTACTTTAAGACCACACCTTATTATTTTACTTTAGCCATATCAGCCCATTTTCTCGCTTATATCATATTCACAACCCCTTCATGCTTGATAACAAATAGATTAGGATTTCAAGTTTGGATGCCAATCTTAATGGTGTGTTGGACAGCAGCGTCTATGAGCCAAGCTGCATGTACAAATGTGGTTCAGTTGGGCATTGTTAGATTTCTTCTAGGTTAATATCATATTATTAATTCATAATATTTCATAAGATTAGGTGTAACATGAAATCATACAATGTTTAGTTTAGAGTAAAGGTTAAACCTTTGCTTGTTTATTTTGTCGATCAGGGATTTTAACCTATGGGGCCTCGTACAAGTTAAAATAAGGCACAAATAATGTACCTGATTTTAAACTAATAGTTCTGCCAAAATTGATGTTGATTTATGTTTTTATATAAAATTGACATTATAGAGTAGTAATCGATTAATACGTAATAAGTTTAAAATTAAGTACCTAATTTATGTCATATTTGCAATCTTTTAACTTATGTCGTCATTCATAAGATCATATGTGACATAAAGAGTTAAAGAACAGGACTAATGCTGGGTGAAATTTAGCTAAAAAATTTTATTTTTATTGTTTTTTTTTTTAAAATGCAAAATGCAATAGAAGTAATTGTTTTCGATTTCATGTTACACCTGCTTTTAAATTTAACTAGGGTGCAGTATAACACTATTTCGAAAAATTACAAATTTATTAAATTTATTGTTAATTAAAATACTTTTTTTTGATTAATTTATTAAATGCAGGAATGTTTGAAGCAGGGTTTCCTCCATCTAATACAGCGTATATTGGTTTATTTTATGCCAGGAAAGAATTAACTTTTAGGTATTCCATTTTTATGGTTATAACCACCATTAGTGGTGCACTTAGTGGATTCGTTGTAAGTTTTTTTTTTTTAAAGTTTTAACATAATTGAAAGCGCATTAAATAATTTTATTAATTCTTTATGATTTTTATTAACTTATTATTAACTTGTATAGTCATATTTCATACTTCAAATATCTGGAACTTCATTAACTGGTTTCCAATGGTTATTTATAATTGAAAACATCCCAACTATTTTTTTGGCCTTAATCATTGCCATATGTTTGACTCGTGGTCCTGGAGATGCCCGTTTCTTTACACCTGAGGAACGTGAATTCGCTGTTGAACGTCTAAAATCAGAGGGCGGTACAACTATTAAAGTTGATAATGACCTTGCCAAAGCCCAAATAAAACTTACGTTTGCTGATGTTCAAACCTACTTTTACTTTTTTATAGTTTTAATTAGCGCAATTCCAAACTTTGTTCTTAATTTCTACCTTCCAACTTTAGTTAATCAACTTGGATATGATGCTATACAAGCTCAATTAATGGTCATACCACCGATTCTTGTTTCAACTGTAGTTACGACCTTTAATTCTTGGTGTTCTGATAGGTATCAGACAAGAGCCTGGAACATATTAATTGGGTATTCTTTCTCCATCATTGCATTGGTGGGAATGATAGCAACGCGCGCCGATGATCCTAGTTTATTCAAATTAAGATATTTTTTCCTCATTCTTTTGGCATGTGGGGCGTATAGTGTATTGCCAATACTGTTCAGTTGGTGCATATGTAACAATCGTTAGTATCATTTTTTTTAAAAAAAATGTATTATATGTTAATATTGTTAATACCTGTTAATATCGTCTAATTTTATTCTTTTTAAATTTTAAAAAAGTCGGTCAATATAAACGTAGCACGGCCCTCGCAATGATATTCACTTCTGCTCAGATGGGAGGTATTATTGGGATTCTAATTTACCCAGCTAATGATGCTCCATCTTTCATTATGGGAAACTCCATAGTTTTAGCTTCAGTTGTCTTATCAGCTATTTTAGTTACTGTATTAAAATTTTATCTGGAATCATTAAATAAGAAACGTGATTTAATTATATTAGCCAATCATGACTACAAGTTAAATGATAACGATTTGAAGTATAATAATGATAGGATTAGAGAAATTGCTATGAGTTTGGTGGAAAAGGAACCAAAGTTTGATGAAGTATTGTGTGATAAACATCTTAATTGGAGATATATTACTTAAGGGCATTGGTAGTAAAACATATGTACTATAAATACTGAAATATATATTTAATATGCGAATATTACGGATAATTTATTTGAATTTTTCATATCTATTAATACGATTAATATGTATATGTATATATCACCATCTGTGATAATATTATTTTAAATAAAAATTAAATAGGAAATAATTGGTTGGAATTGAAGAGAGCAAAAGCTTTTAACGTCTTACTCTATGAAATTTTCCAAAAATGTCAAGTTCCCAATTTAACTGACACGGAATTAAGTTCAGCATCCAGAAACTAGGGATGGTATCGGCTCGTTCGTCTCTATTCATTAATTGGTTTTTATATATTTACTAGAAACTGAACCTAAATTAAATTCAATGTTTGTTAAACTAGTTAGTTAGTTTATCGACTACATCATTTTGTTTAATGGTTGCCATATTCTATCATTATTAAGCACCTCTCCAGCAATCTCATGTTTTTTAACTTTAACTTAAATTTTTTTATTAATAAACTAGCAATAATATAAATAATTTTCTATTTTCTATTAAACTATTGTTAGATATTATACATTAATAAATTTTATTATACTGTATTGTATATTATATCATGTTAATTATATTTTTCTTCTTATTAATACTAATTCTTTAGCTCTTTACAATCAATTAAAAAAACAAATCCTTTTTTAGCAGTTTTTCTTGAACCTTTTATCACAAACTAAAAATAAACACAGCAAAATAGGGACTAAAATTTTATTTTTTATTATATATTATTTTTTTTTTGTTTTTTTTTTAATTATTTGTTATTTTTTTAATTTAATTTAATTTTATTTTTAAATTATTTTTTTAATTTTTTTTAATATTTAATTTTTATATATTTTTTTAAATTATTTTTATTTTTTTCAGTTTTTTAAATTATTTTTATTTTTTTTTAATTTTTTGTTCATTTTTTTGTTTTTTTTTTAAAAAAAATGTTTTAATTTTTTCATTTTTTTAAATTATTTTTTATTTTTTTTGTTTTTTTTTTAATTATTTGTTTTTTTAATTATATATATGTGCCTGAAGATACTATACCCGCATCATGTGATCTAGATCGCTGCCAAAATTCAAGATTAGGTGTAATGTTACATGATCAGAAAAATTCAAAACAAAAGTTCGTTTTGACAAAAATTGCTTATTTTGCAAGAAATTACCTTTTGTACATTAATAAAAGATTTCCTTGAGAGATTTTACTATATAACGGCCCAAACCCAAACCTAACATAATCATTACATAATTCTAACCTAATAAAATCAATATCAGTATTACTATTTTTGGGGACCATTAAAGCCAGGTACCTTTATATGTTTTTTATTATTTAATTAAAATTAGGTAAGAGTTAGTTAGAAAATAGGATTAGGGTTGTCTTATGGGTAAAATTGCCTTTTCAACATTTTTTTATTAATGCTCTAAGACAGGTTTAGACACTTGTTTCTTGTATTTTGGGTGTTTTTTCTCATTAGGGCTGATTTGTAATAATCAAAATTTTACAATTTAATTGGCCATCAATCACATGATAGTGCCTGGTCTTAATGGATCCCTATTTTTGTATGTAATACCGTATAATCAAAATAATGGGTATAAAAAATTTAATGTACCCTACAGGTATATTTATATTAAGAAATAATTTATACATCACATGTATGATATTGTCGCACCTACTGCAGATTATAAAATCAGGTTAATAATCAAAACAATTAAAATAACCTGTTTTTTTATTGTTTAGGGTTAGAGTAAGGTATAGATTGTGTATATGGGTGAGAGAATGTTTTATAATAAAATTTTGCAAGAAATTTTTTTTATTAGAATCCTACAAGTAGTTTATATACTTAATTTTAACTTATAGAAAATTTTTAAAAAATAAATGTTTGTTTTAAATTTTTTGATCATGTAACATTACCCCTAATCTTGAAATTTGATTGAGAGAGCAACATATAAAGTGCATTACATGAGTCAATAAATAAATTTATTTTATTTTTTTGGTTTTTTTAAATTATTTTTTTGTTTTTTAAATTATTTGTTATTTTTTTACTTAATTTTATTTTTATTTTTAAATAATTTTTTTTATTTTTTTAATTTGTTTTAATCTTTTATTCATTTTTGTTTTTTTTTTAATTATATGTTTAAGTTATATTTTTTTGTTTTTTAAATTATTTTTATTTTTTTTATTCAGTTTAATTTTTATTTATTTTTTATTTTTTTTAAATTATTTTTTATTTTAATTTATTTTTTAAATTATTTTTTTTATTTTTTAAATTTTTTCCCTTCTTTGATAGTCTCATCAGTACTTTATTATGAAACTTCTCTTGAGTAATTGTTCATCACTATCAATTTAGACTTGCTACTGTTGATTTGGATATTATTTAGCTTAAAAAATTTATTAGTGATCTCTATAATTTCTTCTATTTGCTTTTTATTGCTTGCAATCCAAACTGTAATATTAGCATAGGCCAAAGTTGTGATTCTAACATGGTTATAATAATTCCTGTTTCTACAAATATCTGTAAGTATCTTTACTTTCATAATATATTCTAGTCCTTGGTTTTCTTGAATCTTGGTAAAAAGCAGATTATAAAAGATTATCCATAATAGTAGCAAAAGCACTTCCTTTTGCTCAATTCCACTTTCTTTACAGAAATTTTCTGTTAATCCTTTTGCAGTTATTATTTGAATATTCCTATTTTTAAATAATTCTAATATGAATATATAGTATTTAAAAAATTTTTAAGTCTTTTAAGGGCTAGTTTAAGACCTTCAAGCAGAATGAAGTCAAAGGTTTTTTTATATCTTGTAGTAAAAGCCAGATTTCTTTTTTTCTTCTTTTGCTTCTTCTATAAGGCTATTAAGAATTTGAATAGGAGCTTCTGTGTAGTCACATTTAAGTTCTGCAAAGTTCAAACCACCAAGAAGTGACTTTTCGATGCAGATCTTTGAAAGCCTTTTTGTTAAAATCCTAGTAATATACTTCCTATATAAATTTATTAACGCAATTGGCCGCACGTCATTGAAATTGTATAACTAGTTAGAATCTTTGGGGATTAAGTAAAGTTGTATTAACTTCTATTTGATTGGCATCACTTCTTTAACTATATATTCTTCTGCAAGCTTAGTTAAAATCCTGTATGCATTTTTATTTGCATGCTTTATAATAGTATAGCTAATGTTCAAGATTCCTGGGGCTTTGCTACTTTTTAATTCTCTTAATACTCTTCCATTTCAACTGGTGCATTTAACTATTCAAACTATTCCTTTTTAATATCTACTCTTGGACAGTAAATTTCCTTTCATTCTAACTCTAATTTTCTAATTTTAGTTCCTTGTTTTTTAAACTAAGGTCAGATCTCTATAAATGCAACCTCCATAAATACAATAACTCCCAAAATGCACATTTTTTTCTATTCCATAAAATGTTATTAGCACTAAATGCACATTGAATATTCTGTAAATGCATGTTCTCTTAAATAACATTTCATATTACACTTAAATGAACTCTTCCTGTCGATCATTTGCACCAAAATTTTAGCTAAGAGACTTGGTCATTATACGTTAAAGTGGTATAGGAAACATATCAAGTAAATTTAAACAAACTTAGAGAAAATAATTTTTTGGCATAGGTTATATAAAACTAAAAACTAAAAAAAATTATAGCGACCAAGATTTTTTCAAAAAACAATATTTTAGAAAAATTTTCGACAAAAAGTGGGCAATAGCAAATACCCATTGTGTAGATCTCTGCTTATAATATCAAACACGTAAATCAAAACAAACAAACAAATTTGGTCGTATAAACAAACAAACACGTCATTTGGATTAGTTATTACTAATAAGTACTCAATAAATAAGTAAATATTAGAAGTTAAAACAACATATAAGAAGGAACTTTCTAGAAAAATAGAATGGAAGATCTAGGAATATATAGAAACATATTCACCAATACAGAAGTGGATCTATGGTACCAGCTACAAGTACTAAACAAGGAAGTGACAAATAAAGACAAAAACATAGCCAAGTGTTTGAATTAAGCAACCAAAATGCAGTATGCTTAATAAGGAAAGTCATTGAAACATACAAATAGATTGAGTATAAAAAAGCAACCCACCAAGAAGTTTGTGGAGAGGAAGAGTTTCTTGTATTAGCCAAGGAAAAGAAACAAAATTCTACATACTCCCAAAAGGTCAAAGAAATTTTAATCGACACAGAGTATGGGGTCTTAGATTACGGAACGGAAAAAATTCTGGCAAAGATTGCAACAGTAGTATACTGGTAGATGCCTTACAAGAGCCAAGTGACAAATACTTGAAAGTAAAGAAAAAAGAAAGATGGAGCAGGAAGAAAACAAAATGAAAGTGGACATGAAGTCTAAAGATAAAGCAATGTCAGCAACTGCAAGTATCTCAACAGAGACAAAGACTCAGGATATATATAGCTCAAGATAGGCGCCTTCAACAGGAAAAGAGACTAAAGAAGACAAGAAAGAAAAGAAAAATAAAATTGGCCTGACATTATGGGACATTCCAATATTTACCAGAGTAGTACAAATAAAGAGAGCTCTTAGCTATTATAGTAAGATGATTACTTATAGACGATGCATATGGCAGAACCAAAGCTCTTTATATAGAAATAGAACTGAAGAATAATAAGAAGAAACTGTTTTTAGAAACTACATGGTCATTACACTTTGAGCTAGAGAAATTAGTCAGGTTAACACAAGGCAGGTTTGACAAAGAAACCCTCATTGATAGAAACAAAATTAAAGGTATAATTAGAAACTTGCCAACATTAGCAATAGAATCCGCATTGTTCTGACAACTAAAAAGGTACAATGCAAAAGCCGTCTATATTTCGCAAAACAGTAATGGAAATCAGAAAAAAACTGCTAGTATGTACTTGGAAGCAAAAGAAGACCTTCAAAATGCAGTAAATAGGCTAGTATGGTACTATAATACTAGATTAAATTAGGAAAGAAAGAGTAACTACACATGGCATGACGGATATAGAATAATTTTATAGGAAAAATCAAAAAATGACGAGACAACAGAAAAGGAGGAAAGTGGAGATTTAGGGATAAAGGCAAGAACTAAGTGATAGAAAATAAAAAGAAGCAAGGCATTGCTATAAAGAATAGAGGAGTCAAGGAACAGGGTTACAAGGAAAATAAGGCCAAGTATAGGGCGACAAGAAGCAGAACAACAAAAATCAAGCAATGGAAGATAAGACAATTGTAGATATACAGGCAAAGAGAAGTACACAAAAAGAATGAGAAAGAACAAATAGAGAAAGTCTGGCTCCAGAATTCATTGAGTCAATCATTGCTTCCGTTTCAAAAACAAGATCTATGAGGAGATCCAAAAAGTGAATAGAGCACAGAAGTGCTCTAAATGCTCCTAACAGTCGGCCCAGTTGAATCAATGAACATCTGTGCTAAGAGTAAACATCTGGCACCTCATAGAACTGAAGAAATAGAAGCCAGAAAAGAGAAACCATAGTTATACAAGAGGATATAAATACTGATTCGGTATTAAAATTTGGAGTACATAACATTAACAGTATTAAAAAAAATATGCAGAAGCAGCAAGAAGTGTGTGACTATGGCAAAGAACAAAAACTAAGTATTATTGGCTTGGTTGAAACAAATATCAGCGAAAAAGAAGCGAAATTTATCAAAATCCTAGATTCTATATACCAGGGGTACTGGACTAATGCAGAGCTAACGAAGAGAAAAGGGTCAGGTATAGGCATATTAATTGATAGTCATTGGAGTAGACACATTACAAACGTAAAAAGACTGAACCCTTATATGATCGGAATGGTCCTTATTTTTAAAAAGAGTGCTTTTAAAATATGGATAGTGTACCTTCTACTAAATGATAAAGAGAAAATAATGGAAATACAAAGGCAGCTAATGAGGAACATAGCTGCAGCCAAGCCTAATATGCATCATATCCTGGGAGGTAATTTTAACAAAATCTTAGACAAAGAGTTAGACACGTCGAATCGGAAAGGCAAACAAAAATCAAGAAACTGCCTATAACAAATGAATAGAAAGGCTAGGCTTTATAGAGAGCTTTCGACATTGCAACCCCAAGGATAAGAAGTTTGCATGGACAACCGAAAGAAGTCAGACTAGAATAGACCATATATGGGTATCAAAAGAATTACAAGTAGTTGTGGAAAAGAGTGACATTGAAGACATGAGTTTAGGGGAGCACTATTTATCACCTGATTTTTAGGTAGGTGGGGGTAGAGCAATTATCAGGTCCTATATATAATTTAATATATATTATATATAAATATATATTTATATATATTATTATATATATATAATTTTTAATATTAAATAACTTTTGATCCACTAGTCCATTTTTGATGATTTAACTACCAAAATGTTTGCCTTAGTGAGCTGATTCTAACAAGCCCAAAATCACTAAATTCTAATCACAGGATCCTAAGATCAACAAAGATCTGTATTTTATAAACAATTAATAATTAGATATGTCTAATTTGGTGCACCTAAGTTCTATAATGAATACCATGTGCCATATTGATCAGAATCATTTTGGTACCATTCGATTTGTCTCATTGAGACTAGTGCTCCTAGGTCCAGTCTGGGTCTGGTCCGGTCCAGGTCCGGTCCGGGATCAGACCAGACTCAGACTCTAAATTTTACTAATTTCAGACTTCAGACCAGACTCAACTATGAGTCCGGTCTGGGTCTGGTCCGAAATCTGCAGACTGGTCTGAGTCCAAATATAATTATAAGTATTTTTTGGCACTGAACGAGTTTACTTAGTGCATTCTGTTAGAATAAATTAGTAAAATTTTATGAATCATAAGATTTTATAGAATTTTATTAATAAAATTCTATAAAATCTTATAATTCACAATTTTTATTAATTAATTCTAACAAAATGCACTAAGTAAACTTGTTCAGCACCTAAAAATACATTAAATCGGCAGGGTTGTTTTTATTTTACTTGAAATTTGGAGAAAAGATGCATAATTTTGGATTTTTGATCAAAAAAGTCAAATTTAAGCATCTTTTCTCCAAATTTCAAGTAAAATAAAAACAACCCTGCCGATTTAATGTATTTTTAGGTGCTGAACAAGTTTACTTAGTGCATTTTGTTAGAATTAATTAGTAAAAATTTGTGAATCATAAGATTTTATAGAATTTTATTAATAAAATTCTATAAAATCTTATGATTCACAAAATTTTACTAATTAATTCTAACTTAATGCACTAAGTAAACTTGTTCAGCACCTAAAAATACATTAAATCGGCAGGGTTGTTTTTATTTTACTTGAAATTTGGAGAAAAGATGCATAATTTTGGATTTTTGATCAAAAAAGTCAAATTTAAGCATCTTTTCTCCAAATTTCAAGTAAAATAAAAACAACCCTGCCGATTTAATGTATTTTTAGGTGCTGAACAAGTTTACTTAGTGCATTAAGTTAGAATTAATTAGTAAAATTTTGTGAATCATAAGATTTTATAGAATTTTATTAATAAAATTCTATAAAATCTTATGATTCATAAAATTTTACTAATTAATTCTAACATAATGCACTAAGTAAACTTGTTTAGCACCTAAAAATACATTAAATCGGCAGGGTTGTTTTTATTTTACTTGAAATTTGGAGAAAAGATGCATAATTTTGAATTTTTGATCAAAAAAGTCAAATTTAAGCATCTTTTCTCCAAATTTCAAGTAAAATAAAAACAAACCAGCCGTTTTAATACATTTTTAGGTGCTGAACAAGTTTACTTAGTGCATTTTGTTAGAATTAATTAATAAAAATTTGCGAATTATAAGATTTTATAGAATTTTATTAATAAAATTCTATAAAAACTTATGATTCATAAAATTTTTTTTTTTTTTTTAGTTTAGAGGCTGTGTGCTATGGCCGGGATTTATTATGAGTTATAGTGACATAATATTTGTTACATAAATGAGGATACAACTAGCCACACGTGCACTTTTGGTGCCTAATTTAAGTAGTCCGCCCGAAGGTTCTACACTAGCTGCCATACCTACAACCCAACTACGGAAATTGTCTATTTAAACCCTCTGGTTCATGGCCCTCCTATTACTACCCGATGTACTACATTTATGCAGATATTGTAGGCCACAACCCTTTTAGATGTTGACAACCTAAGGGCTACTTTACCCTCGCACAAGAGCCTACCGGAACACCTTCCATGTTCCATACATGTACAATTGCCCGGATTTGGTAACTGAAGCTATCTGCCCTTATTAGGTTCGTTCCGATCATAGTATCTACCTTCTCTGGCGCATACCGTAAGGACCGATTTCACTACCTCCTAACTCAGGTCTTGCCAAACGGGTTCTTGTGGGTTTTTTCTAGTTCCTTGGATTTGTGATGTAACACATACATCATTGCGCCCACAGGCTCTCATTCAAGATGGTAGAACCAAGATTACAGATTTAGCGCCCAACCGCTCATAAGCCACAATCACCGAATGCAGATTTAACTTCAAAACATTGCCAGTGGAATTCAAACTGTCAACCTGCCGCTTGGGGGTAACACCTTGACCACTTCTCTAAGGCGCCACACCTTAATTCTTAAAATTTTACTAATTTATTCTAACAAAATGCACTAAGTAAATTTGTTTAGCACCAAAAAATACATATAAATATATTTGGACTCAGACCAGTCTGCAGACTTCAGACCAGACTCAGACTTGACTAAAAAGTCTAAATATAAAAATAAATTTACTTAGTAATTTTAAAAATCACTATTTAAATTACACAAAAGTTGAATAATATTGGGATCCTGCAATTGGATTTTGATGATTTTGGGCTTGTTAGAATCGTCTCACTGAGACGAACATTTTGATAGTTAAATCGTCCAAAAAAGACCAGTAGATCAAAAGTTATTCAATTTTTAATACATATATATATTATTAAATTTTAACCAATCAAAACTTAAAAAAATTATCAGGTGGGGGTAGTTGTTAGCTACTTAGTAAAACTCAATCATGTGATTTCTAGTGCTCCCCTTAGTCACAGGAAGTGATTACAATTTAGTTTGGTTGTTTTTCAACACAAGTGAACTCTTAAGGTTCAAAATAAAAACTAGAAAAGAGGAGAACATACCTAAACATTTTTATATGACAAGACCACAAATGAAAACTAGGAGGAATAACACGGCATGTTAAAAAAACTTTTAAGACAAACAGATGATGAAGAAGGAAAAAGAGAGTAGAAAAGAGATAAGAAAAGAGAAATTAATAAAAGATAAGAACTGATTGAAAAGGCAATACTAAAGGCAGCAAACCATCATATTTCTTCTAAATGGGTCAAAAGGAGGTTAATAAAAATGTAAATAGAAGTCCAGTCTACAAAGATACAAAAAATTTAAGGAGAATTGCACGTAAAGCAATAAAAAACATTGGGGAAGTTGCAGATCAAGTGGATAAACTACTTTCTAACTGCCAAATTCTGAATATTAATAAAAATAATAGTAGTCAAATACCTCTCATATCTACAGTATGGGAAAAAGAATGGTTTAAAGAGTTAAAAGAGTGGATAAAAATTTTAGAAAAGAGAGCTAATCTGGAAGAGCAAAAATTTAAGAAAAAATGTATAATAGAAAACATAGAAAAATGATACAGCTTAATTGAAAAAATGACAAGCAGATGCTAAATAGCATCCTGGGCGGCCCTGGCAAAAGATTCTAATCAACAAGGTGCTAAAATAAGATGGGTCAAATCACAAAGTTGGAAAATTAGTAACAGAACCCCATAAGATTAGAGAAGAGGTCAAAGAGTTCTATTAGGGACACTTTAAGAAGAGGAAACAAAACTTTGAGAATATATCAAAGGAGTGGAATGAGGAGTATGAGCCAAAGCAATGGACGATCCAACATGGTACCAGGAATAGAACAGCCAATAGAAGGACCTGAATGGGCTAAGTGCATAAGAGAAGCGAAAGCAAATACTGCACCTAGCATATCAGATATAAGTTATACTTTTATTAAAAGAGCAGGCCCTGTAGCTACAAGAGCCTTTGTAAAATTGAGTAACTTGGTACTAGACTTGGGAATCATGCCAAGAAAATAGAAGATAGAACAGATCTAATGTTGTTAGCTGAAATTGTTTTATACTTGTAGAAATATTTCGACATTTGATATTTAGGCTACCAAAATGTCTAAATATTGCCGAAATCCTAAATTATGCCAAAATGTCTAAATAATGTCGAAATGTCTAAATAATGGCAAAATGTCTAAATTAAGAAATGCATATAAAAAATATATGAGAGTTGGAGCTATTAATCAGTCCAACTAAAACTGCTGGTCCTGTAGTCCTCTTTAGAACTGTCTTTTTATAGGACAGATCAAAAAGACTATCAGTTCGAATATAGTTAGCTTTAAATTATTGTAACGAACATATGTAGCCTAATTTTTTGTAATATGCGAGGTTAATTTTTAGAGGCTTAGACAACAATAATAAATTTAAATATTTTAAATCAGAGTTTTTCTTATTTAATGTTTATTTTATATTTTGCGGATTATTAATTTGTCTTTGCTTTCAAACTAAACATTAAATAAATGACAAATTAGTATTAGCGTTAGCAATTAAGGTTAGTTATTTTGGTTTTGCTATTACTCGCCTTGGTAAAGGAAGGCTCTATCTCCTACCCACTATCCCTAGTCAGTTGCTGGGCTATGTGGCTACAGTGGCAGTGCAAGGACCTATTGGTGGATAGTTAGGCTCTGCGGCTGCAGTAGCAGCACACGGACTTTAATAGTGGATAGTTAGGCATCGCAGCTGCAAAGACCTTATTCATGGATAGTTAGGCTCTGCTGCAATAGCAGTGCAAGGACCTTATTAGTAGATGTTTAGGCTCCGCAATTGCATAGCAGTGTAAGGGCCTTATTAGTGGATAATTAGACATCACGGTTACAGTAGCAGTGCAAGGACTTTATTAATAGATAGTTAGGCTACACGGCACTGTACAAGACCTTATTAGTAGATAGTTAGGCTCTGTGGCTGCAATGGTAGTGCTAGGACCTTATTGGTGATTAGATAGACTCCGCAACTACAGAGACCTGAAACAGATGCTGAGGATAATACCAGGCGTATGTTAGATATCTTTCTTATGCTTGTATCTTTATGTATTAGTCAAGGTGTGGTTTAGGACCTTGGGTTTAGGAAATTTTAAACTGAGAGATCAGTAGTTTATACATTCAGCAGGTTGTGAGAATGATTGGTATGGGTTCAAATAATCAGTCCTAGACTAGAGGTTTTGTCATAGGTATTGATGTTAAAGTATGAATGCTTGAGCTTGTTTGGATAGCGAACCTATTCCCATTAGTGCTGTTAATCAGTATGTCTAGTCCATCTTGATCCAAAGGCTGGAAATCTGTCAAAAAGTTAGACTGGACTGTGGTCCAGGACTGATTAGAAATAACCAGTATGAGACCGGACAGACTAATTATTAGACTAATTAAATGTCTATAAATTGTATTAACATATTAATTTATTACTTGTTATTATTATAGACTTCATTCAAATGATTAATTTATTACTCCGTCATTACATAAAGCTATCTTTAAACAAATGTCTAAATCTGTCTATTATTATTAGAACTAGTATAATAATACGTATGTATTTTGAAACCATGCATATAATTTTTGCAGATATATTTTTATGTGAGTATGCTAGCATAATGCAGGACAGTTTACCTCAAGCATTTGGAAGTTCCCAACTAGAAAATTATTATAAATTATGAACAAGGTTAAGAGTGGAACAAAATTCATTAATATTCCAACAATAGAGTGTTTTTTATAAACCAGGTATAATACTGCACATTATGTGCATTATGTATAAAAAGCACTGTATATCTTATCACTAATTAAGATTAAATTTATACTTAGTTGTGCTTTGTCTTAAAGTTCAAATTGCAGTAGTAATAATATAATATTCAATTTATTTATAAAAAATTTTATTGTTTATATTTAATTTAGACATTTAGTCACATAGTATTTTATTTAGTCAACTATTTAGACATTTAGTCACATAGTATTTAATTAGTCAACTATTTAGGCATTTAGTCAAATTTAGACTTTTGACATTTCAAAAAAAAAATAATGTCATGTTGAAATATATTTAGATACTAATTGCCTAAATAGTTGACTAAATTAAGTATTTTGACTAACAACATTAGGCAGATCTTTCCAATACCGAAACTAGTAGAATGAGACTATGTCTTGGTCAGTACAAACCTATCATGCTTTTAGAGACTTTTAGAAAAACCCTAGTAAGAATTGTGCAAAAAAGGCTTAGTTCAGTGTTAACCTGGTACCAAATTCTAAAATGGCAAAACTATGCAGGACTCCTGGTGAGGCAACAAGCACTCCTATATATATCTTTAACAATTTAGTAGAAGAAGCAAAAGAAAAAAAAAGAGGTGTAGGTTCTCTTCCAAGACATTAAAAAGCCTTTGACTCAGTGCCATCAGAAAGTATATAGCAAGCCTTGCACAGAATTAAAGTCCCCAAAAAACATGTCGCTTTGTCACAGAACTATATGCAAGAAGAGAAGTTAGGGTTATTACAAAATTTGGAGTTACAGAAGGTTTTGAGGCAGAAAATGGCATTGACCAGGAAGAGGTCATCTCTCTGCTAGTATGGAAAATAATATATGACCCACTTCTATGCAAAATATAGAGCTTAGGTAAAGGTTACAAAATGGAAATGAAATGGCTAGCAGACATAAACAAAGGCTTAGTAAAAAAAGAAAGCATGAAAATAAGCTGCTTAGTCTATGCAGACAATACCACCTTCATTGGAAGCACTAAACAGGAACTCAAAGCAATTGCCAGAATAGCAAACGAATATTATAAAATAAATAATATAAAAATGAACCCTTCAAACTCAGAACTTTTGGTCCTGCATAGCAAGAAAGGAGGTAAAGAACCAGAAATAAAACTTGGAACAGCAGGAAAAATAGTTAAAATGGCATTAAAAGAGAAAGTGATTAGCTTTCTAGATGTCTGGATAATGGCAAAGAATCAGGCCAGAGAGTGCAAAAAAAGAATCCAGAAAGATGTAGCTAGTTTCACAGCACTTTTAAAGTTCAAAAAGCTGTCAATAGGACAGATCAAATACCTAAATAATATGGTACTATTACCGAGAATTGAATACAAAACAATGATTAACTTGATCCCAAGGAGCGTGTATAAGACCGTACATCAACCAATAGTTAAACTAGCAAAATGGAAAGCGCAACTAGTATCCATGGCTCCAAATTGCCTAGTCTCAAATCCAGACTTCATTGGAATGAAAACTTTCTGGAATAGACATACAGAATATATGGTTACAGAGTGGAGTATAAGAATCAATGACAATAGCTTATTAGGTAAAACAATGATGCTAAAATTAAGAAAAGCTCAACTAGAATACTGTAACCCTTTGCTGATATGGAGCTTTGAAGAAGCCAATTTCAATGAAGCAAGTATTAAATACAACCTGAGTACAAAAGTGCTGCAGCTAGCAAAAAAATTGGGGTTGAAATTGCATTCAAAGAGCACTTTAAAGATTGGCAAATTGGTGGAGCCAAAGTTGTAGTACAAAAATTATAAAGGTCTTACAAGAAGTGAACTAGAAGGGTAGTTTAGCTAGTTTGAAGAACTTACAGCTTTGTTATCTAGAACAATTAGTTGATCCAGAGGGAAGGTTTTTATTAACATGGCAGCAAATCAAAAAGCTAAGAGAATAGGGAGCAAAAGGTAGAAAAGCTTCTTGGTTCGCTGAAATCAAAAAGGTGGTTATGAAAAACAAGACAAGGGCTCTATCCAAACCAATCTTAAAAATGAACAAGAATACAACTAGTAAACAAACTGGCTAGTCTTTAAAAAGGTACTGACACAAGTAAGAAAATCACAAGGCAGATACATTAGAGACAATCAAGTTTAGAGCTTTAGGCTCAAAAGCTTCAATAGACTTCTGCCTATATTAGAGAAAAGATGTCACTTTAGACCAGATCTGTACAAAGAAGATATATACAGAAAGTGTAATTCCTCAGGAGAAACATTTGAACATTCAACTACATGTAATAGAGACATACAGAGGTGGGTACAAGCAGAAGAAGTAATGATCCAAAATGTATGGGAAAGCCTTGATGACAAAAAGAAGAAAGCAATTTCAAAAGAACAGCTTGGAAGGATACTTCGAGGGAGATATAAGAGCGAAGATATAGATGAAGTTCGACAAAACAAACTGGCAAGAGGAATCATACATAAAAAAGTAAGAGAACAGTTATGAGAACATGGAATCTCCAATAATAGAGCTGTGAAGCTGCTAGTTCCGTATATGCAAGATTGGCTCAAATTCTTCCAGGACAAAGTTTGGAACTCTCATTGCAAGGATGTGTCAGATTTGAAGAAGAAAGTAGGTGTGTGGAAGAAAAAAAAGTACGAGAAGAAAAAGAGAAAAATTAGAGAATGCAGAAGCGGAATTGAACGAAAAGGAAGAAAAAAGATTGTTTACGATAAAAAAGCATGAAGAATAGACAAGAAGTTTTGAAATAGCAACCAAGGAAGTTTTCACATGGGTTGAAGAGGGGATAACTTTCTCATGGTATCAAAATTAAGACTAGTTATGATAGGCTTCAAGTCCTTGCTGATGAAACACTTTCTAAAAGCCTTAACGAAGGCAGATATAAAGTGTGGAGGTAAAACCTTGCTATAGCAGGTCACATATAGGTGTCCAATGCGACAACTGGGTGGGTCATACTTTAAATTTTAGCTTTAAATAAAAGTAGTTATAAACTGTAATATTTACAAAATATGATAAATAAAGTTATGGCATAACTGCTAAATTAAAAAAAAACATTTTATATTACACTAACCTCCCTAAATGCACATAGTTAATCAAATTTTAGTATTTAAGATAGGTTTACAGTTTTAGTAGAAGTCATACAAACTTGATGATCTAATTTTTAAAGCTGCAACTTAATTGGCTCTCTTTAAATGCAAACCTTCCTAAATGCACATTTTAGACTTGTTCCTACGAGTTGCATGTATGAGGGTTGACTAAAGTGTTCTACCATTTCATTTTTAACTGCTTTTTCTTCTATGGATAGTAATTTCTGTCCACTTTTTTGTTTAAAAACTCTATCTAGTATTATTTTTTTATGGTTTCTCGAGCAGACTTCTTAACATCTTTCCTTAATTGTCTTTGATCATTTTATATTTCTTGTTAATATTTTCTTTTATCTTTTTTTTTATAGGTTTTCCAATTCTTCTTCTTGTTTTTTATTTATAATACTTAACCAACCTTTAAGGTCTACTAATTTTTCTATAGTTACTTTCCTTCCTATATATTGTAAATTCATATTTAGCTTGGTATTAATTTCACCAACCTTTAAGGTCTACTAATTTTTCTATAGTTACTTTCCTTCCTATATATTGTAAATTCATATTTAGCTTGGTATTAATTTCTCTCAAGACTTTATTTATATCTTTATATTCTGTACACAGAAGCTTATTTTTTCACAAATCAGTAATTTCTTATAATTTTTCTTAGGTTGGTAGAATACTTTGCTAAGTTAGTCATCTTGTCTAATTTATTTCTTCTATTGGCTAGAGAATTAAAAATTTTCTTTTTCGGGATTGCTATATTTGCTGCTTGAGTTATAAGGTGAGCTGTGATGTTCTATATTTCGTTTATAATATTGGGTTGTATATCTTCTATATCCATTAATAAGAATTTTTAGAAGAGGTTTTTTTCTATTAAACATCTCCGAGTCCTCTTCATAAGCCTGGTCAAAAAGGTAGCAAGTGCAAAAAATTATTTTTCCTAATTTTGCTCTATTTTTATATTCTACTAAATATTCTAATCCTATTTGAACCAAGATTATCTGTGATTACTTTCTGTATATATCTTGGCATCCTGTATTTCTGTACTTACAATGTTGGCAAACAGGTCCTCTGATGTCCAAATTGAGTCAATTCTGGTTTCAACTAGGTCAATTGTCTATGTGAATTCCTTAATTCTCTAAACTTATCTCAAAAATCTGATTTTTTTAAGCCATTTAAAGATCAGGCAGGGCTGTTTTTCCAATATTAATGTTACTATAATTAGTTCTGCATCTACTGTTTGATTAAAATCTCAGTTACTATAACTAGTGAACCAAGTCGACCTTAAAAAATCGACTTGACTAAGTCGACATAAGTTGATTATAAAATTCGGCTATTAACCGAAAGTTGATTTCTTTATTTGAACATATCACGTGACATGCAACGACCAATCACAGTCTGAGTTACACTTAGATTAACAAGTTACACTTAGATTAACAGTCAACACTTAATTTTTGAGTTAACAAGTTACACTTAGATTAATACTTGTTTTTTGAGTTAATATAGTTAATATCGATGTATATAATTAAACAATTTAATTTTATTCTACAACGAGTTATAATTACGATTTTTAAAATAATACAATTTGCACAATGTTAATTTTTTTCTATTTAGGGCAGTGTCATTAATCACCTGATTATTTTTTATCAGAGGCCTACCCCCCCTCCCTCTTCCTCAATATATAAATAGTCAGGTTCTTATATATAATTTCAACTTTTTTTACCCCCCTCCCCCCCTAAAAAATCACCTGATTTTTGTTACTCCCCTTACACAATATTAGATTGTTTTATTTAAACATGCTCTTCAATTTAGTATTAATATTTCTAGAGCATTGTATTAGTTTACTCAATTGCATATATGTCAATTGAAATTTTTTTGGGTAATGATTTTACCCAACTGACTAAGTCGGCTTTGCAAAAATTAGTTTGGTTAAGCTGACTAGTTAACTTAAGTCGATTTTACATATAACGACTTGTATCACTAACTATAACTGTATATTTTTGCCACTTTTAATAAGCATTCTATAATTTTACTTAGAAATGCTGTTTCTATTTCTTTGTTATTAGGTGGTATAATGCTATATACCGGTGCCCAATTCGGAATTGGGCTGCCCCAAATAAGAATTTTGTAGCAGAGTTAGGACTTTAGATGACTTTAGGGTTTGGGTTGGGGCTAGTATTAGAGGTAGGATTAGACCAGATTCCAAATTGGAACAAATTCCACATCCGGGTACAACATAGATATCAAAAAAATTATGAGTTCCAACTGCTTAAAATAAAATTTTGCTATTAGCATGTATTCTGATATCCTTTTTATTTTATCCAAATGTTTTCCTATTTTTTATTAACTAAGATGCCCAATTCTAAACATTTTCTTTTATTTTTATATATTTGACTAGAAGTATTTATAAGTTGTTTTGTTCAATAGTGCAAACTGAACTTTTTTTTCTAATATTTGTCTTAATTAAACCCAAAAAATCTACTTCTTCTGCTTCTAACTATTCTAATATTCCTTATAGTTTCCCTTTATTCTTCTTAATTCTATTTATATTAAAGCTTGCAATTTTAAGCTTATTAATTGTTTTTGTTTTAACCTTGCATTTTAATATTTTCCCTGAAGTTGTTTTGAATTGTTTTTTAGAAGTGCTAAAATCTACTATATTTTCAGGGTCCTTTTTTCTCTTTGATTTTGCAGGAATATAAGAGTTTGTTTCCATGCTTTTTTATTTTTTAAATGCTTCATATTCTCTTTTAATGAACCTATCAAATTAGGACCCCTTCTAGTGTATTATTTTTTGAAAAGATGCTATATTTTCTTGTACTGTTAGTACTTTTTTTAGAAGAGTACAAAATCTTCTCTTTTTTCTTTGAGATGCCTAGGGCAATTTTTAGGAGTGAAGAGCAGGCTGTGCCTTTTATACCTTTCTTCTATTCTAGCTAGTCTTTTTAAAATTTTTTCTAACGCTTCTGTGTTTAGATATTTCTCTCTGTGTTTCTGAAATCTTATCTGATTGTCTTTGTTATGTTTCTGTTAAATCCTTTTCTTTTTTCCATTACTTCCATCTTCATTTCTCTTGTTTACAATATTGCTAATTTCAGTTAATGGCATTTTTTCTAAAAATTACTATTTCTTTGTATAAAACTTTCATTGTATCTAGCCACTTAATTATATCTAAGTATATATTTATTTTCTTGTTTTTTTTCTAATATCAGATCTTCTGAAATAATAAGCTATTTTATTTAATATATTTTCCAGATCTTCTGCTATTTTGAAATAAACTGTTGCCAAAATTCTTTGATTTCCATTACTATTTACCGATGTGTATACCACCTTTGATTTAAACTTCTTTATTTGCCTAAATAGAGCAGATTCTAATGCCACTTTGGAACATTTTTAATGATTGCCTTATAAGTACTTCTACTTGTTAATATGACTATGTCAAACTTTCTGTGTATCAATCGAACAATCTTACTTGATCAAAATGTATCGACCATATTTTCTCTATGAGCTCCTTTTTGGTTTTATTATATAAACCTAATTTGGTATAAGCTGCTTCAATTTTTCTAAAGAATATATATTCTTTAACCCATACTATTTCAAAAGAATTTAAACATCTTCTTATCTGATCTGCTCTTGCATTTTTTGGCAGATCCCATAAGGTTAGTTCAATTTTAGGCTTAATTTTGTACTCATAATTGAAGTTTCTTGTATATATATAGATTCTGTTTAATGATTTCGTTACTGCTAGTATAACTTTTAACTATCTCTGTTTGTAATAATTTCATACTAGCTTTATTAGATTCTACTCTATTGTCTTGCCTGTCAACTTTATTTGAACTTTGAGTTATGCAATCAACCTGCATTTCATTATTAGTCGCAATTACTTCTACTTTCTCTTTTATTAAATGTTTTCTTGAACATCTTTTTCTACTAGTTTTGTTACTCCATTAATTGTTACTTTTTTCTTGAATATTTCTTCTCTCTGTTTTTTCTTTGTATATCTTTTTCTTTCAAGATTGCTTTTAATTTATTAGTCCTATAGTCCATAGTGCCATATTCTAAGTTTAATATTATCTTTTTTTTTTGACAATGTTACTTTCTTGCATTTTACTTTAGGTATCTTTCTATATAGATTTTTTAAACTGAAGGTGATTTTCTTTTTTCTATTGTCTTCAATTTCTATTTTTATAAATTGAATTTCTTCTCTGAGATTGTCATTCCTCTTGCTTTTTTGTGTTCTATCCATCTATAAGTATCTAGCAATTGTCTAATTATGTAGACATTTCTGCTTTATTTAGTTCTAAGAATTTCGCTATATGCTTGTTTTTTTTGAATACTCTATTTTCACTCTCAATTTGAATAAGTTCTTGTATCTTTTGTTCCTTAAAAAAAAAGTTTTAATATTTAATTTCTAGCACCATTTTTTGGGATAATACATAATGTAGATTATGCTAGAAGATTCTAGAAAATTCTGTATTCTGTTGAGATTTTGTTTTTGTACATATAATTAACTTGACAATTTTATGCATGTGTTTTGTTTGTTTACTTAATTGTTCAATATTTGTTTGTTTGTTTGTTTATGTATTAAACGATCATCACCAACGATCTGCAAACTGAGATAAGATAATTCCCCAAAATTTCAAAAAAAAAATTTCATCAAAAAATACTTTCTAAGGCTCTTTGAGTTTTTGTTATTGAGTTTAGGGTGAATAGGACCTTGAAATATACATAAATAGGTCAGGTTAATTATAGGGTTACTAAAAAAAAAGATCTGCAGAAAAAACTTCAAAAATAAGCAAAAAAATTACTATAAATGGCAAAAATCTGTATAAAATCCTCAAAAATAAGCAAACTCATACCTGACCTATCTATGTATATTTTGGGGTCCTGGTGAATATTAAACTACTTTTTATTTTTAGAAATGCACTTTTTTGTTTAGTCGACCTAAACTTGTTTCTTAGTAAGAATTTATATTTATGCCGTAGTTTTTTTCTGTAACATTTTGGTATAGATGATCATCAAAAAGAGTTGCATTTTATATTTTTGCATTTTTTTTTAAATTATTTTTCATTTATTTTTTTTGTTTTTAAATTATTTTTTTATTTTTTTTAAAATTAATTTTATTTTTTTTAAATTGTTTTAAGAACAGGACTAGTCAATGCCCTATACCTTTGTGCCCCCTATTTTAATATCTCAAAATTTTACTAGGTTAACCCCTGTTGCACTTCTAACAAAAATGATCCTCTCGCGATTTTGTACTAATTTTGATCCTAGCCCTAACCCTAACTCTAATTTTACGCAAAATCAATTATTAGTATATTAGGGGCACAAAATACACAGGTGCACTTTCTAAATTTTTCCTTGTTTTAAAATTTATTTTTTTTAATTATTTTTATTTTTATTTTTTAATTCAGTTTAATTTTATTTTAAAATATTTTTTTATTTTTTTTTAGAAGTTTAATATGCTTCGCATGGGTGTGATGTACTTGTATATCGCATCCTAATTTGATTGGCTAAATTTGCAGATCATTATTTTAAAAAAATAAATAATTTTTGTTAAAATTCTTTAAACTAAGAATTAGTTTAAGAAATTTTAAAAAAAGTCTTAAAATTTTTTGTACTTATATGCAAAATTTAGTGCTAAACAAGTTTACTTGGTTGAATTAGAAAGGTTGTTTTAATAAAATTTAAAAAAATCGCAAAAAATGTGGTAAAAAAATGAAAATTGCGAATATCTCTAAATTTTGATAATACAACATTCTAATTCAACAGAGTAAGCTTGTTTAGCACAAAATTTTGCATATGGGGCCTTTGCAGTAGAAAGATCTAATACTGTTTATATATGATTTTGAGAAAATCACGTTTGCTTTGTTCGGACTGATCCAGGTTAATCAAAATATTCGTAATTTGATTAGTTCAATATATCGGGTAATCCTGTGATATACGAAACTCCCAAGAAATTTTTTTTTAAATATCTTAATTTTTATTATACAAATCAATTTCTACTTATAATTGAAAAATGTAGCACATATCAAAATTTATCCAAATATAACAAAAACTTGATTTTCATTTTTGGACAGTATTGGCCCATTCTATTGCAAAGGCCCTATATATGCGCAAAGAAATTTAAAAATTTCTTAGTAAACCTTCTAACTAACCCTAATCTAAAAGTTTTTACAATAATTTGGTTATTTTTTAAAATAATAATTTACAAATCTAGCCAATCAAATTAGGGTACGATATATAAGCACATTGCAGGGTGCGAGATATGCATGTATTCTTTTTTTTAATTTTATTTTTTTTTTATTATCCCTTTAACTGTAATCCAGGAAAATTTGCCTGGATTTTTTTAGAGATATTACATTTTTTTAAATAAAATAAAAATTTATTAAGCATATGGGGTATACTTTATTTATAGAATATTTTCTTTAAAATATATTTTATAAACTTTATTATGAAAATTTTTTAAAATTATTAATAAACTTTAAAGCAATAAAAGTTTAAAGTTTTTATTTTAAAACTTTTACTATAAAATTTTTTTTTAGGTTTTCTTAAATTTTATATGTTCTCGTCTATAAAAAAAATTTTCTCTTCTAATACAAGTCCTAATTTTTACAAGTAAATCACAAAAGTTGCAATAATAAAAGTTGTAATCCTTTTTATATACTATATCATTCTATTAAATCAGGAAGCTAGAGCTAATATTTATAGAGTTCGCCAAGAAAAAGTAGATAATTTTTTTGGATAAAAAATTTTTAAAATTTGTCTATTTTTAGGTTATTAGCAACTTAAACTTTTTTTCTTATAATATAAAATTAAATACTACTATAATATAATCCTTATTTTCAATTATTATCAAAAAAAAATTTTAATTAAATATCTTAGAATTTTAAAAAATATAGATTATAAGTATATTTATAGCAATTTTCCAGCCAAATTTGCCTAGAATTGCTTACAGTTTAAGGGATTAAATTTTTTTATTTTTTTTAAAATTATTTTTATTTTTTTAGACAATTACTATTTGTATACTAGTGTATATTCTTATGAAACCACTCTTTGCACTTTAACAAAAAAAATTTTTGCAAAATTTTATTATAAACTATAACCTCTTCCAATCCCAAAGCTAACCCTAACCCTATCCTTAAATTGGGTTTAATTTGGATATATTATATGGATTTGCAACGCAATAATTAATTAGTGCCCATATATATACACATAGTGTATAAATAGTTTTTGCTTTTTTAATTTGTTTTAATTTTTATTTATTGTTTTTATTTTTTTAAATTATTTTTAGTTTTATTTTTTTAAGTGATAATCCGTGAAAGATCGGCACTATTACCATATTGGGACAATAGTAAATTTTGGGGATAAGTACAATATAAACTTTTAATATAAAGCTGAAATCTGTAGCTGCTCCAATGATAAGTAATTTTTTATTAAGTTAACAGCTCAAATAGATTAATTGAAAGTTGTAGAGCTCATTGAGATGCATCTAATGGTGGTTATATCATTCAAATCGGCCCAATGTACGCTAAGATATCACTAAAAAACGATTGGCTGACTATATAAAATTTTATGTAAACAAACTAGAAATTTTATATAGTCAGCCAATCGTTTTTTATTAATATCTCAGCGTACACTAGGCCGATTTGAATGATCTAACCACCATTAGATGCGTCTCAGTGAGCTCTACAACTTTCAATTAATTGACTTGAGCTGTTAATTTAATAAAAAAATTACTTATTATTGGAACAGCTTCAGATTTCAGCATATAATAAAAGATCATAGTAATTTGCCCCAAATTCTAATATAAAAATAGTGCCGATCTTTCACGGATTATCACTTAATTCATTTTAATTTTATTTTTTATATTTTTTTTATTTTTACAAATTATTTTTATTTTAAATTATTTTAATTTATTTGCCTTATAATCATGAAATAATGTATAGGAAGATTTTCAATTTTGGGGCTAAATTAAGCTTAATTTAGACCAAAATTCAAAACTACACTTTATCACGTTATTTCATAATTATACAGTATTTTTATTATCTTTTAATTTTTACATTTTTTATATGATTATTAACCAAAAAATTAACTTCAAACAGCCAATATTATTAAAATTTTGAATAGTAATCTTGAGTTTTTACATTTAAACCAAGCAGTCCAAAAATCAAAACAAATGATGTTCATATGATACAAGACAGAAAAAATATTAATTTTTTTATCATTATTAATATATCTGATATTATGCATTTGTATTATAAATTGACATATCATGTGTTTTTCCAATAGTCAAATCCCAGATCATGCTGAAAATTAAAACAAATGATAATTACATAATGTCAGACAACAGGAAGATCAAAGAGATTTTGTATTATAGATTTTTTTTTTTTAATTTGCTTTAATTTTATTTTTAAATTTTTTAATATTCTAATTTTTTAGTTGTTTTTTTTTATTTATTTTTTTTAAATTATTTTATTTTTTTGTTTTATTTTTTTTTAAATTATTTTTTATTTTTTTATTTTTTTTAAACTATTTGTTTTTTTTAATTTATTTTAATGGATTAATATATTTGTAGTTATGGTTACTATAACCGCATTGTATAAAATTGTTAATAACTCAAAATTTTACTAGGGTAACCCTGTTGTATTACTAACAAAAAATGCTCCTCTCACGATTTTGTAGTAATTTTAACTTTAATTTTAACCCTAACCCTAACCAATCACAATCTAACCCTAACTCTAACTTTAATATTACACTAATCCTAAACCCTAATTATATTATATTTGGGCTTAGTTATGGACCCTGGCTACAAAAATTTTATTGTAACCTATGGTTACAAATATATTAACCCTATTTTAATTTTATTTTTAAATTAATTAATTAGTTTTTAATTTGTTTTTATCTTTTATTCATTTTTTTTGGTTTTTTTTTTAATTATATATTTTTGTTTTTTTTTTAAAATTATTTTTATTTTTTTCATTCAGTTTAATTTTTTATTTATTTTTCATTTTTTAAATTATTTTTTATTTTAATTTTTAATTTACTTTAGTTTATTTTTTAAATTATTTTTTTTTAAATTATTTATTATTTTATTTTTTTTTTATTTTTAAAATATTTTTTTTATTTTTTTAAAATTATTTTTATTTTTTTTTTAATTTGTTTTATTTTTATTTATTTTTTTATTTTTTAAAATTTTATTTTTATTTTTTTACTTTAGTTTAATTTTATTTTTAAATTATTTTATTTATTTATTTTTTATTTTTAATTATTTTTCATTTTTTTAAATTATTTTGTTTTTTTTCAACTTGTATTAATTTTTATTTATTTATTTATTTATTTATTTTAAATTATTTTAAATTATTTTTATTTTTATTTTTTTAATTCATTTTAATTTAATTTTTAAATTTTTATTTATTTATTTATTTATTTTAAATTATTTTAAATTATTTTTATTTTTATTTTTTTAATTCATTTTAATTTAATTTTTTAAATTATTTTTTTTATTTTTACAAATTATTTTTATTTTAGCTTTTTATTTTATTTTTTTTTTGTTTTAGCAATTCTGCCTTTATTTATTAAAGTTCAAGAATATTGTATATACATTATGTTTAATATCTGGATACTACCTAACAAATAAAGACTTACTCAATACTTCTGTGCCCAGGTGTGATGTGCTATTCCAATTTTTATCTTTCTCAGGGTCTCTAACTTGCAAGAACTTGTTTTCTGAGTTCACTAATAGGCTATTGTATGCTATGTCAGAATTGTCTAGTGATTTTACAAACTGGCTTCATCCAAAAGAACCTTTATTTTTTTAAAATTATTTTAAATTATTTTATTATTTTATATTTGCCTTATAATCATAAAATAATGCATAGAGAGATAGTTCAATTTTGGTCTAAATTAAGCTTAATTTAGACCAAATTCAAAACTATATCTTTTACATTATTTTATGATTATATAGTATTTTAATTATGGGCCAGTGCAGAAAGATTTGTACTTCAAAAAATTTTATAATTTTGACACTAAGAAATTTTATTTCTTGATTAATTATTAAAAATTTTTTAATATCAAATAACATAGGTTTTAATCTAACTTATTAAATTATTTTTATTGTTTTAATATTGTTTTATTTTAATAATTAAGCGTGTACAATTCACTGTATTTGAAAAAAAACAAAATATTTTGTTTAAAAAAAAAAGATATTTTAAATAATTTCACAACAAATTATGCAGTGCTATGAGCTTTACTATGCAAGTGCATTAATGTGCATATGATAAAAATATAGTTAAAATTTGAGCAAAATTGAATCACTAGTTGTAAAGAAATAAAGCTTTAAAGTAAGGTAATTTGATTTTTTTTACTATATATGCATATATAAATTACTATAGTAAATTATATAGTAAATATATTTAAAAAAAGTTATTATTAATAAATATTTTTATTTTATTAATAAAATAATCAATATACTTTTATTTTTATTAATCCAGTAACCAAATAAGTATACTGTACTAAATTAAAAAATTAAAAATTAATTGCTCAAAAAATATTTTAAACAGTGCTATTTGAGGTACAAATTTTTTTGAACTAGCCCATAACTTTTAATTTTTATATTTTTTATATGATTGTTGACAAAAAATTAACTTCAAATAGTCAATACTATTAAAATTTTAAAAAGTAATCTTGAGTAATAATGCTGCTCGAAAATATTTTGAGCTAATGACTGAAACTGAAACTCTAACATTCTGCTTAAACTAATTCAAAACTATTTAAAACTATGCCAGAATTTTGAAACTATGCCAAAATTCTAAAGCTAAATTTATATGTAAATTATAAGATAAATTTGTCTTATACTTAACTTACAAAAGCAAACTAGTGCAATGCACTTTTTAGACAACTAATTCTCTAACAGTCACTTTCTCAACACTACATCCTGGTAATCACCATTTCTTTAAATTCTTTTTCCAACAACATTTCCCTAACAATTTTTTAGCTTTTACCTAAAAATTACACAATTACTACATCCCTACATCTACTCACCACTTCACCAACAAATATATCTTCAATAATTACTACATCCCTTACAATTACTCCTTCTACAATACTAATTATGATTTCCCAACAATTAGCAGAGTTCCAACAACTATCCTTTACCAACAATCACCTCTTTCCCATACTACCCATCACTTCACCAATACAAACATTTCCTAACAAAACTCTTCTAACAATGTTTTATTATTTTTTCAACACACTACCCACCTCAATTATTTCCTCGTTATTATTTACTCTTAACTAATAATTATTTCTGGCTATTTAAAAAAAATAAATTATTTAAAAAAAACATTATTTAAATAAATCAAATAATAAAAATTTAAATTAAAATATTTAAATAAAAATGTTGTTATTAGAAAAAAACAGTCATTTTTAAAATTGAAAAAATTTAAAATTTGTTAGTCAATCAAGTTTTAATTACATTACAAACTTTATATCACATGTAATTTTAAAATTTGATTGGTCTATAGATTTTTTTTTTTGTTGACTTATTAACAAATTAAAAAGATGAAGCCAGAATCAGGCTTAAGAATGCGCATGAAGTTAGATAAGTAGATATGAGTTAGTCACTTAATTGCTTTAGGATTACAATAAAATACGTATGTACTAACAATACCTTTTTATTGTCAAGAGCAAGTATAAATGCATTTTACTTATTTGTACGGGTAATACAAACCAAAAAATGAAATCTGATTTTGTAAATAAACTTAAGTGCATGAGATAAAAATTTAGAGATAGGGCCTTAATGATAGAGTCTATAGGATATAGAGTTAGAATAATACTTACTATATTTAAATTTTATTCACATCATTTTTAATTAGTGCACCAAAATCGAATTAAACATTATTTCTTTTGCTTATTTTTGCTTTTTTCTTCTTTTGCATGTGTTCAAATTCTTTATTGGGCTGATCCAGAATAGTCAAAATTTGTACTCTTTGATTGGCTATTTTCTTGTATTACCTGCACAAATAAGTGGAGTGTATAAAATAATGCATGCTACGAGCAGGACCACATCCATCACAGTTAGAAACAAAATTTGCTCCCAAATCTTCACTCATATAATTTAAAAGAATCACAAAGAATCTCCTATCTCGTGGTAGCTTAAACTTACCAAAGCAAGCTGCTTTATACAGTATAAAAAACCATACTAAGCATCGTGAATTCAAACAATGACTGACTGCAATTATTTCTATTTCTAGGAGCATATCTCATTTCAATTTATACATCAATTGCACTTATATATGCAATTGATTCTCAATAAAGAACTTTCAACTTTATTGAATGATCATTATTGAGAATTTGCAGAATACATTAGTGCAATTTATACTTGCCAGACAAACTGGATAAACTCAAAACTCAAACAAAACAATTGTTATTTACAGAAAATTAAATCAAACAAATAATCTTAATATTTTGCAAATATATTAAATATAGTTTTTTTTTTCCCAGTTACAAGGTGAGGTCATGCTTTGGTCTTTTTATTAAGTATAGTTATCATTACAACATCCATGACTATTGCATTAGATTACTACAACTACCAAGTACCGAAACTTAGACTATTTTATCTACAACCTAAACCTACCAGAGCATCCTATATGTTCCACTCGAATATTCAACCTGGTTTTTGCACCTTACTTGTCTACTAATAGTACCTGTAGTGCTGCTGCCACCAGGTTCATATCTCAAGCCATTTTTTAATGCTGCCGCAACCTGGCCCATATCTCAAGCTACTACTTTCCTACTAGTATATGTAGCATGATACATGCCCTTACAAAGTTCACTAACCCTGGTACTTCTTTCGTTCCTCTTCTGGTTTCCTTCCAGTTGCTTTCCTTATCTCTACCTTGCTTTCTTTCCCCCGGTTACATTCCTACTCCCAATCTGATGACCTGGAAGGAGTGGTCTGCCATTGGCAAACCCAATGGTTTTCCTCGCCTTGGTACATGCTTCTGTAACACATGTCCTTTTTCTCTGGTATGACTTTAGTGGTCTGATTGGTAGAGCTTCGCCATAGGCCCTTTTGTTGTAAGTTTGCTTCTGGTCAGTCCGCTTCTCAGTCAGTCCACTTCCGGTCTGTCCCTATTCGATTTTTGTTTAAGTACCATCAAAAGTCAGCTACCTTTTTGCTCATATCTTGCCAAGTATGGTTTCCTTTTGTTCTATGGTTCTGTGCATAACACAGCGCCTGCGCTTCCTGGGTCTATGTGCCCTAGTTCTGTGCGTAATACAACTCTAGAGCTCCCAATGCGAGTTGGTGTAACCCAGAAAACAGATCTGTAATTCTGAGCTCAGAGTCCAGGTTACCATAATACAAATAAATTTTTCAAAATCGTCTCCAGTGGGATTCAAACTCTGTATCTTTTGTTACAACTATTTGGGGGGTAACAACAATCCAACTACACTATGTCGCCACACTCTATATTAAATATAGTTATAAGAATATATATCAAATGTTTAAATAAGAATTATTAACAAAGTTTTTGAGAAATCAGTTTGACCAGAGTTTGGGATTTGGGCACAAACAAAACCAAACTATAATAGTTTGGGCGGCAACTATAGTGCAATTGGTGTATAAACTGAGGTGTGCAATACTCCCAGAAATTGAAATAATTGCAGCTGGTATCGCCTTTATTGTTTGAATTTGTGATGCATAGTATCAGCTAGTAGTTTTAGCACTATATAAAACGATTGGCTACTATTATTATTATTTAAATATTAGTAATGCCAGATATTAAAATTTTATTTAATATCTGGAACCACTACTAGCCAGATCTATTCCAAATAATAGTATACACTAGCGTGCAATGCTTTCGATCTTCTAACATTAAAAAAATTTTACTTTTTTTTTTAAATTTAACCATTTTATTTATTTATTTTATTTTTTTTTAAAATAAAATTAGCTTAAAATAGAATTTTATTTTTGTTTTTTAATTTGAACATTTTTTAAAAAAAAATTAAAATTTTTTTTAATTTAAATAATGCTTTTTGAAAAGGGTTTCGAGTAGATAGTGCTAAGAAAGAGAAGGGTATATCAGAAAAGAATTTTATTGAAAATTAGAAATGGTAGTGTTGAGGAAAAGAAAGACGATGTCGGGAAAGGAGTATTATTTGGAAATAGAAAAGTGGTAATTGCCTGGAAATGATTTTTAAATAATAGTTATAAGATAAGGATTGTGTAAAGAATGAAGTAGTTGTTAGGAAAGATATCAGATAAGTAGTTGTTTAGAGAGGGTTTGTCATAAAAATGGTTGTCAAAAAAATGTTTATGTCTGAGAAGAAATTTTGCTAGAAAAGGGATTGTATCAGAAATATAATTGTTATAAATAAAATAATATCTATTAAATTCCCAATTTATTGGTTAATCAAGTTACAGAATTTTAGTATAGTTTTGGAGATTTAGAATTTTAATTGAGTTTAGGCAAGTTTCAGCTAAAAGAGTAATTCCAAAACTGGTAATACCAGTTTCAGTTAACCCAAAACTATGAAGTTTCGGGCAGTATCATTAATCTTGAGTTTTTATATTTAATCAATCAGTCCAAAAATCAAAACAAATATTGATCACATGATATAAGGCAATGAAATATTATTTTTTTGTATCATTATTAACATATTACATGTTTGTATTATAGATTGATATATCACATTTTTACCCAATGTCAATCCTAAATTAGTCCAAAAATCAAACCAAATAAAATTACATAATATCAAACAGAAGGAATATCAAAGATTTTGTATTATAGATAAAATTAGATAAGAGTTAGTTAGGAGTTAGGGTTAGGCTTGTCTTATAAGCAAAATTGCCTTTCTAAAATTTTTTATTAATGCTTCTAAACAGATTTAGATACTTATTTCTTTTATTTTTGGTATTTTTCACTTTTTTTTTTGTTTTTATTTTGTCAAGCTGATCTATAAAGATTAAATATTATGATTTATAGTTTTCTATCATATGAATACATCTGAAATGACCCTATATATGGTAATAAAATTACTATATTTGGAAATAGCTAAAGCCATATACCTATATAATTTTTTGAATTTTAGTCAAAATTAGTGTCAGAGCCTGTTTAGCATTAGGATCAAAGTTAAGATTAGAACCAACACATAGGTAAAATTGCCTTTCTGACATTTTTATTAATGGTCCAAATAGGTTTAAACTGCTATTTTATGTTGCAGTTTTTTTGTTTTTGACTTCTTTGAGCTAATCTGCATAAACAAAATTTTGTGACACTAGTTGGTTGATTTACACAAAAATATTATATGGGTACATGGCTTTTGATGACCCTTATATTTGGTAATTGAATATAATTTTGAAATTAATAATTGTATTTCTATATTTGGAAATAATAACTACTGTATTACCACGAAATAGCGCACATGGGCGCTATTTCAAAAATCGCATTCCCTAAAAATAGCATACTGGGTTTCGAAATAACGCCCATGCGCATCCCAAAATAGCGCGCACCTTATATATTATATTGTTATATAGATAAATAAATAAATAAATAAATATAAATACCATACAGGATTACTACTTGTTTACGTACAGTACTTACGTACATGAATAACAATTGAAGATCTAAAATTTAGGAAATTATTTGCCACAAAACTATGTATTTTCTTTTTAAGGAGATTATTTTTCAAATAAATATTTATATACTGCATAAAAACTAGGTTAGTTTCGAAATAGTGCACATGCGTGTACTCAAAATACTGCGCAGGTAATTGAAATACTGTGCAGGTGTACACTATTTCACGGTAATACAGTACTTTAAAATTTTTTAAAATTTATAAAAATTTGAGATTATATATAATTTATACTGAATAATTTTGCTTACTTTTAAATTCAATTAGCTTAATAAAAAATCAATTTTTACTATACAGTTAGGGGCATGCCATTTATTACGTGATTTTTACCATAGATATATGGTCAAAAGTAGTGATCACGTCTATATATTATATTAATCAATCAGAATTAGATAAAATGATCACACCATATATGGATAGGAGTAGCTGCTAAGTAAATATATCACGTGATAAATGGCACGCCTCTTATTATTTTAATTAATTTAGTACAACAATAAAAACTGGCAAACATAAAAATTTAAAATTTTATTTAAAGTAATTATTTTAAAAAACTAGCATAAAATTTTTAAACTTTTTTTATTTAAAAAATATAGATTTAAAGAATTTTTTTTAAAACCTTTAACAGTCTCACTGGTACTTTATTAATAAGTTTACATATATTGATCTAAGTTATACATATAATAAAACCCTTGGATTGTAAGTTCAATATCATCTAGCTACAAAAACCGTGCCCAGATGCGACCTGTTGCACTAACTCCCATAGATATAAATATCTATTGAATTAGGGACTTTGTTAGCTCTGTCAAAGACTAATTCTTTTAGATTCTTCCTACCTACACAACTAGATAGGATAATCTTATCCTAGAGAAAATAAAACAAATAAATAAAAAAACAAGAAGAAATAAAAGAGGAAAAAACATTTCAAACCTAAACAAATAACCAAATACATAACAAGAAAAATAAAGGAAGAAAAGATAGAAAAAACAAAAGAGAAAACAATGACAGAACTGGAAAGTTTACTATTAAACCTGTACTAGATTGTAAAAATTATATAATATACTAAACGAATAAGTCTCTACTCTAAATTCATCTAAGCATTATATATAAAATGGGTAAAATTATAAAAACCCATAGAGTACCTTGCGCCAGAAGAACCTTTTAGAAAGAAATTTTGTATTGGGGTTTCCTTCAAAAGACTTCACGTGTCATTAATTGTTTATTTCATTAGACCGGAAACTCTCTTGTAACTCAATTCAGATTAGGCAGGTGCCTTCTCAATTCGGACAAAGTAAATATTGTTGATCTTTTGGAGGAAGTAAGCTGGATTTCCTACTTTTTGGTAAAATTTCAAAAAGCACAAAGAGAAATAAAGAGAGTACCAAACTTGTAAAGAACGTAAGAGTTATGCTTTGAAGAATAACATATCTGATCAAAAGACTACTTCTGCCTAAGCCTCCATAGCTTTTGACAAAAAACTTCAGGGTTGTTGCTCTACTATGTTTTCTATAGTAACGAAGTCTTCCACCTGGAGAGCCAAACCCAAAAGGAGAGATCTTTTTTAGCTCTATTTCAGTTGTCTCACATCTGATCTGAAACTTTTTATCCAAGACACTTCTAGATAAAGCTTTTGTTATGTACAAATATACTAACTTCAAAATTTTCATAGATCGAATTTTGTAGAAAATTTGGTATGAAGGATCGTTGGAAAGAGTTTTGGATTTAAAGAATTTATAATTTAATTTTTAGTTTATGTCTTATATATTTAGCCCTGTATAAATTTTTAAAAGTGTCCACAATAATATGCTAGACCAATGTATAATTCCAATACAAACTTACTTTAACCACATACTGTGTATTACTTAGTGATAGGCAAATCCTGATTTTTTTAAAAATCCTATACAGGATGCAGAATCCTTTATAGGATCTGTGCAGGATTCACAGAATTGAGTAGAGTTTCTGAATTTTTTATGATTAATAAATATATAGATATAAATTATTACTAAGAATATAATTTTTCATTAAAATAACAATAATTCTTATAAATCTTACTGCATTTTATTACAAATATAATGCCTATATTGATTTTTTTCTACTTTTAAACCATTTGAATCTTATAATTATTAAATTTATCAATTCAACTTTGTCTTAATTTTATCATTTGTTTTTTAAAATTTTTTTAAATTTAAAAATTATAATGAAAACAAAGCGATCAAATCATATAAGCGTATAAGTAAACAGGTGCATAACCAGGTATAAATGTGCTAAAATTTATAAGCAATAAGGTTAAATATATACAAAAATTTATAAATGACTCCCCTATAACAAATTGCAGCACAGAATAATACTGCAATATACTAAAAATTTGGATATAGAATTACACGAACCTGCATGTACATCTATATAAGATATTGTATGAGAAAGTATGTTTACAGCACATTATAGAGTGCAGATTCTGTGCAATAATGCATGTACTAATGTGCAATTTTATGTGTTTTCACATGCATTGTCTTATTCATATTTATATGCAGGTAATATATAATAGCATATATCCATACATAACACATAATAACATATCAGATATATCCATATATGCATTTATATGTATTATTTTATTAACTAAAAATTTTATAATTTTATTAACTAAATTTTGTAATTTTTATTAATTAAATTTTATATTTTATTAACTTTATTTTATTAATTAAATTAAAAAATACTTTTAATTACTAAAAATATTTTAAAAATTTTTTAGCAATTAATAATATTGAAAAAAGACAAAGTAAAGCAATAGTATCAAAATAAAAGGTTCAAAAAAATTCAAAGTGACTACTCTAGCAATAACTCCAATAGTAACAACTTTAATTGTAGCAACTCTAATAGCAGTAGCTCAAGAAAGATACTAAAATTAATAATATACAGAAAGTAAATAAAAATTGAAGAAAAAAATAATAGTAAGAAAAAAAGCTTTAATACCTCAAAAATGATAAAAAACATATCTAAAAATGATAGTGATTTCAAAAGAGCAACTTTCAAGCCAATAACTCCAAAGGATAACTTCAAAAGCAATGACAATAACTAAAAAATTATATAAAAATTAGTGAGTTGTAAAAAAAAATTATATAAATAAAAAAAAACAAAAAAAAATAATATAAAAAGTAAATATTTATTTACTTACAAATCAAATGTAATTTGTGCATGTCAAAGCACAGAAATTTTTATTGTTAAATGCAAAAAAAAACAAAAAAATAAAAAGTGTGCGTTAATGCATGGAAATTATAATCATTAATGATTATTACATTAATGCATGGAATTATAATTGTTAAGGATCTTAATGATCATCATGTTAGTAAAATGCATAATCATTAATAATCTTAACAATGATTGTAAATATCAGTGCATAAAAATTATGATTATTAAGAACCTTAATGATTGTGCATGTTAATGCACAGAAATTGTGATTATTAAGGAATCTTAATAATATGATCATTAAGAATTTTAACGATATAATCATTAAGAATCTTAATGATATGTTCATTAAGAATTATAATGATATAATTATTAAGAATCTTAATGATATGATCGTTAAGATTCTTAAAACAATATGATTGTTAAGATTCTTAACGATATGGTCGTTAAGATACTTAATAATATGATTGTTAAAAATTTTAATGATGTGATTGTTAAGATTCTTAACGATATGATCATTAAGAATTTTAACGATATGATCATTAAGATTCTTAATGATATAATCATTAAAAACTTAATGATATGATCATTAAGGGTAGAGTGTATATAGATTATTTATTATATGATTTTGGTGGTACATTGGAATTTCATGCAAAATTTGAAATATGCCACTAATAAAGGTTTTTAAAACCACTGTCAATTTTTACTAAAATTTGGAAATATACAGATTAAACCTTCTATTTATAGTAGTAAAATCTTTAGCAGTTGTATTATTTTAAAAAATATATTTCCTTATATAGCTAAATTTGCTAAGGGCTTCAAATTTGTTAAGGTTATACAAAAAACAAATAGTAAAAATATTTCTAAAACAGGTAATTACCCAATCATAGTTGTGCTTACTATATAATCTGTTATACAAAAAAAAGACCATTGATTTTATATGTAAAATAATCAATGTATACTCTACTCTTAAGAATCTTAACGATATTATTATTAAGAAAAATTGTTAATTAAGAATCTTAACATATTAGAATCTTAACTATATGATTGTTAAGAATAATCATTAAGAATCTTAATGATATAATCATTAAGGCACTTTGCAAAAAAGTGTGCCCCTGTGATTTTACGATGATGATAGCGGAAAAATTTCTGAGATTTTAATTATTATTGATCATAATTTTCAAATCAATGACATCTATATTTTTATCTAAAATCTTTAAAATTCTTAAAGAAATGAAAAATCCACAAGAATTGGCTAATTTCTCATGATTTTACATGACATCATGATCTGCAAAGATTACCCATTTGCAAAGTGCAATAATGATATGATCATTAAGAATGGTCGTTAAGAATCTTAACGATTGTGCACATCAGCATACAAAAATTATGATCATTAAGAAACTTAATGATTGTGCACTTCAGTATACAAAATTATGATCGTTAAGGAATCTTAACGATTGTGATAAGCATAACGTCAGTGCACTGAAATTATGATCATTAAGAATCTTAACCATTGTGCATGTCAGTGCATGAAAATTATAATGATTAAGAATCTTAACAATTGTGCACATCAGTGCACGAAAATTATGATCATTAAGAATCTTAACGATTGTGCACTTTAATGCATAGAAATCATGTGATAATTAAAATTAATATACATCAATATATGGATATAATACTATGAACAATAGTGCACGAATTTCAATTTTTCATATGATAACATAATTAATTTTTTGGCTGATCAGTTTCCATGCAGTTTCTTTGCAGTGATTTTGAAACCCGTGCTTACCCGTATACAATTTCATATTTATGCATGCATTTCTGTGTATCGAGTTTTCATAGGGCTCATAAGAAAATAATCAGGCTTATAATAAATAGTCCCTTTTATACTCAATAATAATCAATAATAGATTCCTACTACCAGGCACAGAGTGATATGTAATATTACGAAGTATATGATTACTAAGACATTTTTAATGCCATACGTCCGCAAAATCTCATACTTGACTGGGCATTATGCTAAACACAGTAAAAACGTGAATTTTGCACTTAAATATCACGTTAGGCATCACATAGTACTATATTTATCTATTGTATAAGAATTGATTAACCAAACATTGTTTAAAGTGCATGACGATCACTATAAAAAATGTCCTTTTTTTTATTATTGTCTTTCAAAATTGCACTAACCAAATATGTTTATATTACAAAATGTATTGACACATGTTTCTTGTATTGGAATAATCCGGTCTGATATACTGGAGTTGAATATTATGCATTATTGAAACACGGGATATGCACCCGGAAATAGCAAATAATATTGCACCAGGAGATCAACGTAAACAGTTGAGTTTGAATAGAATAGCGCTGGTCGGTGGGTTCCTGCCTGCGTAATACAGGCCATCCTTTAATATGATGTGACATTGGATATTCACTAGTTATAATTATGAAAATTGCAGATTCAAGTTGACTTTTATTTATAGATTTATGTGCTATTAAACTGAAATGGGATATGCTCCTGGAAAAAGCAGTAATACAGCACCAAGAAATAACCATAAGTAGTTGAGTTTGTGTGGCTTATCGCTGGCCGGTGGTTTCCCGGCTGCATAATGCAGGCTGGCCGTAAGTATGAATTTGATATTGATATTTGCAGTTATATAGCACTTGGGTTAGTGCGACTTAGTGCTGTATTCTGCTGGCTAATTGCAAATTGACACTCACAGATATCTTTGAGACTGACCAGATTCCTTTGGAGGGAGGGTTGGGTCATCTGTTGCAGCTGAATGAGCAATCGTTGGCGAATTTCACAGGAGAGTCACCAAAATTCTGGGTCGAATACATCGGATCTAGGTCAGCGTTTAGCCCCATTTGTTAGCAAGTTCTATAGCAAAATCATCAGTTGGGCATTTTTTACTTAATAAAAGGATATGATTTATTAGTAAAATTTTTTATGATCTTGGGGCAAAATTGATCAATTCCGATCCTATTGACCATAATTCCGATGTACACCGAAGCATTCTGACACAGAATTTTGGTGACCCTCCTGTATGAGTTATCATTGGCACAAGGCCCACTTATATTTTCTGCAGATTTATTCACATTTTATTGTTTTTATTATTTCACGATAATGCAATGATTATAGAAGATTTCACTATTTCACAACTAAGCTTCATCCTGTTGTATTATAATTATCGAAATTACAATAAATTTTCGGTAATAAAAAGTAGTTTTTGATAATAATATTTTCAGCTATTATATCGCTTCGATATAATCATGTATTGGCCAAAAATTTTTATCGAAAACTACATATTTATTACTGAAAATAATTGTTGCGGCTGAAGCTGGAAATGGCTGAAGCTGGAAATTAGAGGTCTCGATTTAAAACTTTAAGCCCTGCTAAAATCCAACTATACTCTTTTATTATAAACCCTAACCCTAAATTCTAATCTAACTATAAAAAAAAATCGTACAAAATGCATTTTAAAATTTTTTGTAAATTTCATATTAAAATATTTAAAATTTCTAGCTTCAGCCATTTCCAGCTTCAGCTACGACAATAATTATTAATGATCACAATATTCATCACATGTCCTACTAATTTTTAAATCAGCCGTATCTGAATTTGATACAAAATTTAACCATCTATATCAGAGTTATTCAACTTTTCTTTCCTATAAATATGAAATAAATCCCAAAAGCATAATTTCAAATTTTAATCAAATTAAGCTTAATTCTGGCCATTATTTAAGCAATGTCCCTAGACGTTATTTGCTTATACAGTTTATCATCCATGCCTGGTTTAGCGCAACTGCGTCGCGCAGCTACTTATTTATTAATAATGACAATTTAAAAAATATATTTCAATATACAGTTTGCGCATTATCTCTGTACGTACGTATATATGTGGAACGAGAAGCAAATCAAAAGTTAATGCGTGCATAATATTTTATTTACATCAAATACTAATTAGAAATTGCCCACTTATGTTAAAGCAGGCCGGATAATTTGTTAATGCGGGCCAGATGATATGCTAATGCAGGCCAGACAATCTTATATTAAAAATCCCGCGCATCCCGCGCGTTGCTATTACCATAGTAGTAACAGTCCACAAAACCTATTGCAAAATGGCATAGTTTTCAGCCCAATTTTTCAACTGTTGGAATTCACCGCTTTTTAATATTCTTATACACACGATAAATAAATTAATTGTTTAATAATATTAATTCGGACTGTCATTTCTATGTCCCATTTCGGAAAACATTGCCAAAAAAAAATGAGCTTACATCCCCAGAAATTTTGTGCCGTGGTTCTTAACAAATTTTTACAATAAGTTATGATACTTTTCAATACATATAGTATGTCACCACATTAGTAATACAAACTAACTTAACACATATTGTGTCATCGTGATAACTCATAAGCTTTATAATAGAATTTTTTACAGTATATCAGATAGAAATTATGACAATTTTAATGCCATCTAAGTTATTGCTAGTGAAGAGGTGCAATTATAAGAATTAAAAAAAAATAATAAAGAATTTTTCAATGAAGTGATTTAAAATTCATCCAAGAATGCCCGAACTTTGTTATTTTTGATGGATAAGCTTAAATAAATAATTCTTTAGCAAGCATTTGAAAATTTTCAATTTACAAGAATACATCTATTGTATTAAGTAACAAAAAAAAAAACTTATTCTAATTTGCTATAGAACTACCTACACTAAATTCTATCGTAATATTATGATACACAAAAATTAATTATATTTTGCATAGCTCACTGCATTTGGGTGTCGTATTTCTTGTTAAATAAAACAACCAATCGATGTAAGACAAAGTGTAATAATCGTCAATCTGATTGGTAAAAATTTTGGAGATCGTATTCTAAAATATTACTAAAATCACAAATTTCGCATGATCCGAAAAAGGTTTACGTTCTCTTATTGGCTAATTTCCCTTTTAAGGTATCATTCGCACAAATAAGTGCACACGTCTGAAACCGTGTCCACTTACATATTGATTTTTATGAGATAATATAAAATGCACCTACATATTCCTACATATACGCACAGTATATATGTTGATTCAATGAATAAAATTATGTTTAACAGGTAATTGATATTAACCATTGAGGCAATGTAACCATTGTTTGTACTTATTATTTGTAACCATTATTTATAACCACAAGGAAAACAGATACATTTAGTGTCCGAAGCCAAGAAAAAACATCTGACTGATCCGTGTCGATCTCTATAGCTGATTGACTAACATGTGTGGAATTTAACACGAAATCATGTCCCATAGAGTCCTCGCTACGCTTTAGACAATTATTTTAATCATTATTTGTAACCATGGTTTTCAATAATATTTCATTACTCGTTGTTATCTAGTTAATTTTTTGTGTACCCATTATAAGCATAAATGAATATATGGCATCGGTATAATCATTAACTTTGAAAAATCAAAATAAGAAATGGAAAGTAAAGGCTTAACGGAAGAACAATTAATAAAAGATATTCCACAGGCTTCTAATCAACTGGATATCAATTATTGTCAAAAGACAGTCGATAAGAATGATCCAAACGGTATATTCTGGCTTGGCTATTCTTATGAATATGGAATTAGAGTTGAAAAGGACGAAAAAAAGCATTCATTAATTATCAAAAATCGGCGGAGATGAAAAACCCCAGTGGAATGTATTAAGTGGTTATTGTTATTATTTAGGAATTGGAATTGAAGTTGATAAGCTTAAAGTATTTGAGCATTATTTGAAGTCAGCTGAGGCTGGTAATTCCATGGCAATTTGGAAAATTGCCATTTGTTACAGACTCGGAATTGGTGTGGAACAGAATCATGAAGATAATTATTATGAATGGATTAATAAGTAAGCTAATTTTTTTTATTCTTATTAATTTAAAACTGAAAATATTTTAATATTATACTTCAACTTTAATTACTAGGGAGTAAGTATAAGAAAGTGGGTAGAAAGAAGAGTTAACCAATGATGTTCACAATGTCACATGATAATCTTCCGGCTTAGGTTAAGCTACCCCAGTAGGGCCGTGAAAGATGCACCAATCAGAATCTTCTCTTATATGATTTGTATAGTCCTTAGGGACCGTCAATAGACCATCAGTAATTTGACCTGTCTACATACACGTGATATTTTGTTGTGTAATCTTTTTTGCTTACATTAATAACTGATAAGTGTCGTCATAATATTGCGTAGCTTAGAAGTTTTCCTCTTTATTTTGGAGCTCTAAATTTAGAAGTTATTGTGTAAGTAATAAAAATGAACCTAAATATAAGCATCCCTATGTTGCTTTTATTGGTACCATTTTTTCTTTTACTTTTCTAAGATTCATAAATATTAGGCGTCATCGTTTTCTGGCGTTACAGTTTCCTTTTGCTTTGTTGGTCAGAGGTCTTGCGATTTCATCATTGGTGTCTGTTTGTAGTGTGGAGGTAGGTGTCGTATTTAGTATTCGTTGCTTTGGGTGTCTCCGTGTCATTACTTAACAAAAAAAATAATTAAAAATAAAAAAAAATAAAATATTAAATAATTTAAAAAAAAAAATAATTTAAAAAATAAAGTAAATTAAAAATTAAAATAAAAAATAATTTAAAAAAATGAAAAATAAATAAAAAATTAAACTGAATGAAAAAATAAAAATAATTTTTAAAAAAAAACAAAAATATATAATTAAAAAAAAACAAAAAAAATGAATAAAAGATTAAAACAAATTAAAAAATAATTAATTAATTTAAAAATAAAATCAAAATAGGGTTAATATATTTGTAACCATAGGTTACAATAAATTTTTGCAGCCAGGGTCCATAACTAAGCCCAAATATAATATAATTAGGGTTTAGGATTAGTGTAATATTAAAGTTAGGGTTAGGGTTAGGGTTAGGTTGTGATTGGTTAGGGTTAGGGTTAAAATTAAAGTTAAAATTACTACAAAATCGTGAGAGGAGCCTTTTTTGTTAGTAATACAACAGGGTTACCCTAGTAAAATTTTGAGTTATTAACAATTTTATACAATGCAGTTTATAGTAACCATGGCTACAAATATATTAATCCATTAAAATAAATTAAAAAAATAAATAGTTTATAAAAAAATAAAAAAATAAAAAATAATTTAAAAAAAAATAAAAAAATAAAATAACAAAAAAATAAAATAATTTAAAAAAAATAAAAAAAAAAACAACTAAAAAATTAGAATATTAAAAAATTTAAAAATAAAATTAAAGCAAATTAAAAAAAAAAATCTATAATACAAAATCTCTTTGATCTTCCTTTTGTCTAACATTATATAATCATCATTTGTTTTGATTTCAGCCTAATCTGGGATTGACTATTGGAAAAACACTTGAAATGTCAATTTATAATACAAATGCATAATATCAGATATATTAATAATGATAAAAAAATTATTATTTTTTTCTGTCTTGCATCATGTGATCATTATTTGTTTTGATTTTTGAACTGCTTGGTTTAAATGTAAAAACTCAAGATTACTTTTCAAAATTTTAATAGTATTGGCTGTTTGAAGTTAATTTTTTGGTTAATAATCATATAAAAAATGTAAAAATTAAAAGATAATAAAAATACTGTATAATTATGAAATAACATGATAAAGTGTAGTTTTAAATTTTGGTCTAAATTAAGCTTAATTCAGACCAAAAATTAAAAATCTTCCTATGCATTATTTCACGATTATAAGGCAAATAAAATAAAGTAATTTAAAATAAAAATATTTTGTAAAAATAAAAAAAATATAAAAAATAAAATTAAAATGAATTAAAAAAATAAAACTAAAAATAATTTAAAAAAATAAAAACAATAAATAAAAATTAAAACAAATTGAAAAAGAAAAAACTATTTATACACTATGTGTATATATATGGGTACTAATTAATTAATTGAGTTGCAAATCCATATAATATATCAAAATTAAACCCAATTTAAGGTTAGGTTAGGGTCAGCTTTGGGATTGGAAGAGGTTATAGTTTATAATAAAATTTTGCAAGAATTTTTTTTTGTTAAAGTGCAAAGAGTGGTTTCATAAGCATATACACTAGTATACAAATAGTAACTGTCTAAAAAAAATAAAAATAATTTAAAAAAAAATAAAAAAATTTAAAAATAAAAAAAAATAAAATAAAAAATTATTTAAAAAAAAGAATACATGCATATCTCGCACCCTACAATGTGCTTATATATTGCACCCTAATTTGATTGGCTAGATTTGTAAATCATTATTTTAAAAAAATAACTAAATTATAGTAAAAACTTTTAGATTAGGGTTAGTTAGAAGGTTTACTAGAAAATTTTTAAAATTCTTTGCACATATATGGGGCCTTTGCAATAGAATGGGCCAATACTGCCCAAAAATGAAAATCAAGTTTTTGTTATATTTGGATAAATTTTAATACATGCTACATTTTTCAATTATAAGTAGAAATTGATTTGTATAATAAAAATTGAGATATTTAAAAAAAAAATTTCTTGAGAGTTTCGTATATCACAGGATTACCCGATATATTGGACTAATCAAATCACGAATATTTTGATCAGTCTGAACAAAACAAACGTGATTTTCTCAAAATCATATATAAACCAGTATTAGCTCTTTCTACTGCAAAGGCCCCATATGCAAAATTTTGTGCTAAACAAGCTTACTCTGTTGAATTAAAAATATTGTATTATCAACTACACCATATAAAATATTTCAATTTAGCTAAATCGATTTTTCAACTTTTAATTTCTTATGAAATGTGCAGAGTTGGTTCACATCATACCACAAGTACATATTCTTTATTCGCAAATAATTAAAAAGGGTATGTTTGCTAAATAGTTGTCCATATATACATTATATATATGACTATTAGATAATTAAGTAACGAGATACAATACAAAAGATTCAGTTTTATTAAGACTGGAAATGTTTTGAGCTACTTTGTTTGTTTCAATACGGGATTCATATATAAATGCATATGTGTAACCCATTTCACACAAAGAAATAACTTTATATTCTTCATAAATAGGTTTGTTTTTATTCTAAACATATGTTTACTATATCCAGAAAACTGTATTATCATTTTGTCGATTGCAACGTGTGAACCAGGTATATAAATTTGTTTGCTAATTTTTTGGATATGTGATAAAAGCAGCTCAATTTTATTAAACCAATAAAGCTTTTCAGAACTAATACTTGAAATATGTAAGTAATGCTTAATTTGTTGAAAATGAATTATTGACATCATTTGAGTAATATTATATTTAGAATACTTAAAATCAACTGACCAATAATCTGTTACCTTTGGTAACTTAATTACATCTATATATATAATGATATCTAGCCGAATTTTTAATTCATCTAATGTTAAAAAAGACCAACAACATCCAACAATACCAGTATTTTTTTGACTGTGTGTATTCATTAGTATTTGTTAGAATTGTAGTAAGAATAGATCAGAAAAAAATAATCTAATTAATCCATATGGGAAAATATTATTATTAGCAAACTTAGGTGGCAATCTAATAAAACCTTGATAAAACGGTACCGCATGTTGCCAAAAATAAACTACCTTTTTTTGCTGATTTTTAACAAAAAAAAAACCATGGATAGCTTATTTTGGGTTATTCACTATTTTAAGTAATTTAAGCACAACAAAGGGGTAGCTTATTTTCAAATACAAAACTCTAACAAGTAAAAAAATAAATAAATATGCTGTGAATAATAAATAAATATGCTGTAGATGATAAATAATTATGTTGTAAACAATAAACAAATATGCAGAAAAAATTCATAAGTAACTTATAAAGCGATTTTTGGTCAATTGATTATAATCGCTACATAGATAAAACTATTTTTTAAGTTCGATTGACAAATATATAGTGCAGTAATACATGATAAATGCAACTTTTAGTTAGTATTTGATAATTATTAACATATTTTATACAAATAATTAGTGATACAGGTCGATAAAAAAATCGCGGGCCAAGGCTGATCCAAAAAAAACTCGGGCCGGTCGACCGGGCTGACCTTTGCTAGTGTAATTTTTTCTAATCAGAATCAGTCAACATTTATTTATATTAAACATGTAAAAAGCCATCAGCTAGTTTTTTATTGAATTCTAGTGATATTAAATGATTTGATTTTTTATTCTTTTTGTCCTTGAGAAAAATTCCAGCATGTTAGTATTTCATGTTGATTGATTGTCTATGTATTCAAACATTCTTATACTTAGAGTATATTCACTATTTGCAGTTTATCATCTAAATAAGCCAATTCTCTTACATTATTATAAATGACTAGCTGATTTTTATTTAATTTCTGGTCTGAAATATGCTTTAGAAGATAATCGATTCTAACACTTCTCATACCAACCGGCCCGGCCCACAAAGGCATTATTGTTATTGGACACGGACATGGACAGCGGACAGTCTGGGACGGGACGTCTGGGACATGTCCGCCCAGAATTTTTTTTTGTGCCGGACATTCGGCAAATCAACACATAATCACCAACCAATAAAATTCGCTGTATCCATTGTAAATTATTATCATTTTTACGAAATGCAAACCAAGGGTCTGTATAATTCTGCAATTTGATAGTTTTACCCAGAGGACATGTCCTGGACATAGTAGGGACAAAGTTAAAAATTAGTGGGACATTGTCCGTGAACAATATCGTGTTAGGACATGATTGCGGACATGTCCGGGACGTCCCGTCCTGGACTGTCTGTGTCCGTGTAAAATTGGCGGGACAATGTCTGTGTACAACACTGTACAAAGGTGCGGGCTGAGGGTCGACCCACCTATCAACCTGGCTATTGGGCCAGGGTCGACCCGTATCACTACAAATAATACCTTACTGATTATATTATTCAAATCTAACCAAATTTGATTAAAAATATTTTGTGGGACCTCGCCTACTTCGTTTTTTAGCAATTGTACAAAAATCAAATTTTGCAGGCAAATTTGCCTGCATAATGTACGAAGAGATATTTCTTCATTCTAATTGACTATTACAATATATTATTTATATAATATTTTTAAAAAGGACGTTGAGACCCGTGGGTCGATAGCGCTGTGTTTGCGCTCCTGGGTCGCTAAGTCGCTCTAGTCACAAGGTCGCCGGTTCAAGCCCTACCAGGAACATAAATTCTATACAAGATCACGAGACGGACGGTTTGAACTAGGATGCAAGGACCACAATTGGTGACACAGCCACATAGCGTGTGTGATTTCTCGATTTGGATACTTCTGATGAAATTCCGGTTGAATTTTGATACTTCCGGTGGAATTCTGGTTGAAGGCAAAGTTCCGGTGAAACCCTCTGGTTAAATAAGATCAGGTGGTTGTAAAACCGGTTGTGAACATCTACGAAGTACGTCATGCGACCTTAATAAAGAAAAGTGCATCAGAATCTGGACCTAGGAAGACCTGCCTTAATCCGAAGCAGAAGGATGACCGAAGCAAGTGACTAAAGTCCGCCTTAATAAGCCGGACAGAAAGCAGAATAGTCCTGTACCACCCACGGGAAGAAAATTTCTGAAAGGACTGAATGGGTTTGGAAGTTGGGACGCTGGATGGACATGGTAAGAATAGGAAAGGGTCCAGCGGACCTGAGTACGGATTAGGGATGTATGGACGATTCTTAGATAGTTCAGTTAAATTAGGAAAATAGATTATCGAACATGTAACAATAAAATTGATCTTAATAAATGAGTGCCAAACTGCGCCCCTAGCATAGTGAACTAGAGTTAAAAAAAAAAAAAAAAAAAGGACGTTGATAAATCACACCACTTGTATTTTGGTCAATCAAAATTCATAAAATTTGTACAATGTGAAGATCAGGTATAACCCAAATTTTTTGTTTTTTTTAAAATTGTCAATATTGAAAAATTTTGTTTAAGAAACCTATCTTCACATTCTAATAAAAAAAATTCCTTGCAAAATTTTGGTATAGACTAACCTAACCCAAATTCTAATATGAACTCTAACTCTAACCCAGGACCCCAAACAATATATATAGAGGTTATATTAGGTTTAATATAAAATTTTTATAAAATTTATCCAAAATTTGAAAAAATCTGCAATTCTAATTGGTTGAACCTTATTTGGACCAATCAGAATTGCAGAAAAGTAGATAATATATAAATATAACCTCAACTTGCATAGTTCAGAATTCTTCTAACCCTAACAGCAAAAAAATTTTTTGCATATTATAATTTGTATTTACTAGTGTTGAATACTACAGTATAATATATTCATATTGTTTAAAAATACTATATCTAAAAATTTTATTAGTTAATGATTTTTGATCTACTGGTCCAATTTGGATGATTTAACTACCAAAATAATCCTCTTAAAAAGAGGATTCTAATGAGTCCAAAATTACAAAAATCTAATTATATGTATAGGATTATAAGATTAAAATAGATTTGTATATTATTGCTATATAATATTTATTGTTGCAGATGATCGTGAAATCAGATAATGCTAAAATCCACATGAATCGTGACCATCAAACATTATCATGTCATACATGAAAGATTCTGAATCTCATGTAACATGATCATAACAAAAAAAGAAAACACTAATCTAATAGTTCTTCTAACTTATCTAAACTTATCACACAAACCCCTAACTCTAATTTATTATGCAAACCCTAATTCTAACTTGTTGCTTTTTGAGTTTTTGAAATTTCAAGATTATAGAAAGTCAAAAAACCAGAGTGCTGCCACCACCACCCACAAGAACAAACAAATAAAAACTTTTTTATTTTGTTAAGGTTTTTTTTTTTTTATAATGCTATTGATTCCAAAAATGCCGGAGATAGCAGAGGAATACCAAAAAATTGTTAAATATCTCCGGTCAGAAATGGACCTACTGATATTAAAAAAAAACTACTACAAAATCCAACTTTATCCATCACTACAAAAATATTGAAGTTGATGAGAATAATGTTCTTTACATTAAGCCAGTTGTAAAAAATTGTGTAGTCAAGTTAGAAAAATGCCGTATAATCTCTAAATATGGGGTGAGTTAGTAGAAAAGGAACAAAGTTTTTCTAAATAAAAGTTTTTTTGACTTTAAGCTTAAATATCTATCTTAATAAATTTAATAAATTTTTTTTTATTTTAATTCTATATAATTTCAAGATTAAAATAAAAAAATTTTTGGCAAATTTGATTAAATATTGTCAAGATATTTTAGTTTAAAAATTAAAAAAAATTTTACTAAAAATGATTTGTCCCTTTTCTACTAACTCACCCTATATGACGTAAAAATGTATACTCTATTGTTAGAACACTTTCATAATCAAGTGAACCACTAGGAATACCATAAGACCTTCTTTGTGAACTTAGAAAAGCATACTAGAATCACCCAGGAAGAAGTACAGGCCTATGTAAATGAGTATACTACCTGTAATATAAATGCCTTTATCAAAAAAAAAACTGATGTGATCTCTGTTGTATCACTGGGACTATAGAAGCTTGTTCAAATTAACTTAGTCAATTTTCGTAAATTTGTTAAAATAAATGATAGTTAGAGAAGTGCCATTTATTACGTAATTTATTTTTATTAGGAGGTCATACCCTCTTCCCCCTCTGTGATTTAATTAGCAGCCAATAATAATTTTTATTTATAATATATAGATGTGATAGACTACTAACCCCCTTCTCCCCCTCTCGAAATTACGTAATAAATAGCACTTTCCTTACTCATGGTTGCTTATATGTATTTGTATATTTTTTAAGTTTCTTGTTGCAGTTCTATTAAAAATAAAGAACAAGTATGGTTGGAACACACCTTCTCAAAGATGTTTTCAAGATCCTTGGGTCTCCTGTAATTCTTCAAAGCAACAATAGTAAAGAGTTTGTCGCAAAAATAATCACAGAAATTTGTAGAGCCTCCAACATTAAGATTAGACACAGTAGGCCTCACCATCTTCAATTGCAAGTTCAAATTGAGCAACTTAACCAAACTGTAGGGCACAGTTTTACTAAGTTACTTTAGAACCAAAGTAACCAACTTTGTATAACTTAATGGTCTACACGGCGCATAGTTGTATACTATGCGAAGCAATTTTTGGATGGAAAATGTATTGTGTTTATGATACTCCAGTAAGTTTTATTAGAGTTAGGTTCGCTAGTTTTTGTTAGGGTAAAGGTTGGTTATGTTAGGTTAGGTTGGGTTATGTTAAGGTTAGGGTTAGAGTTAGAATTAGTTATATTAACAGCCCCAGGACATGTCCCTTTAAAATAGATCAAATTAAAATTTTTAAAAAAACATATGAATTTACTATATAACTTTGAGCTAAGATTCTTCTAAATCTTAACTTATTAACTTTAAATTAAATTTTTCAGGGATATAGAACAAGGGGAGAAGAAAAAATTGAGCTTAAAAATTGAATTAAAATTTTGCCAATTTTGCACAAAATGAAAATGTAACTTCGCCAAAAACAAATATTTTTCGATTTTAAGATCATAAGTATATGTAAAATCATGCCCTGAACAACTTTACTTAGGCGACCTAAGTAGATTACCTTGTAAGAAAAATGGGTTATCTATATACTAAAATTAAAATTTTTGGGGTTTAAATATAAACCGTTTTTTGATTAGGTAACCTACGCTGGGCCCTTAAGCAAAGTTGTTCGGCATGTGATTCTACTCAGTTTAAGGTTGTCGCGCGTTTTTTTAGACCTTTTACTAAGTAAAAATTGAGGTTAAAGTTCAGAAAAAAATTTTTTTCTAAAAAATTTTTAGAAAAATTTTTTTTTCTGAACTTTAACCCCATTTTTCACTTAGTAAAAGGTCTGAGAAAACGCACGGCGGTCTCAAACCAAGTAGAATCATGTGCTGAACAACTTTGCTTAAGGGTCCAGAGTAGGTTACCTAATCAAAAAAAACAGTTTATATTTAAAACCCAAAAATTTTAATTTTAGTACATAGATAACCCATTTTTCTTACAAGGTAACCTACTTAAGTCGCCTAAGTAAAGTTGTTCAGGGCATGATTTTACATATATCATGATCTTAAAATCAAAAATATTTGTTTTTGGCGAAGTTATATTTTCGTTTTGTGCAAAATTGGCAAAATTTTAATTCAATTTTTAAGCTCAATTTTTTCTTCTCCCCTTGTTATATACCTGAAAAATTTAATTTAAGTTAATAAGTGAGATTTAAAAAAATCTTAGCTCAAAGTTATATAGTAAATTCATATGTTTTTTTAAAAATTTTAATTATAGATAACAATGAAAGAGACAAGCTCAGGGCCTATTAAGGTTAGAGTTGTTTATGTTAAAGTTAAGGTTTGGTAAGTTAAAGAGGTTGGGGTTGGGTTAGAGTAGATATTAGTGGCATTCGAGTTAAGCAAATTTTAATTTAACATATGACTTTATTAATAGGTGCTTATGAGAATAACAATATAATCACAGAATCCGGCACAACTGAAGCTACCACAGAGACTACTACCGATGCTACCACCACAAAGACCATCACCAAAACTATTACCAAAGCCACTACCATCGAAGCCACTACTACAGAGACCACTACCACAAAGATCACTACTACAGAGACTACCACCAAAACCACCACCTAAGCCACTACCAAAACTACCACCAGAACGGCTACTCTAAAACTGCCTCTACTAAAACTGCTACCTCTGAAACCACTACTCAGATTGTTGTATCTAATGCTGCTATAGAACAACATATTTCACAAATATTAGAAATTCAGCAGTCAATAAATACTTTCTTTGAAAAGTATTATACAAGAATATATCGAGAGAGTAGTATACATAGGAAAAAAACAACTAACAATACTATTGAATCTGGAACCTCAATTGCCATCAGTGTTGGCATTTGGACAATGTCCAATAAAATTTTATTTGGACATGGACAAATATGAACATGGACTAATCCAAATCGTGTCCATGTCTATATTTTTTCTATATTGAAATTTTCAGAATATTCCAGACTTTCACCAAATTTTAGCCTCAATTTTGTTTTATATTCGAAATATTTCGGAGCTGTAGCCTATGTGTTTCATTTGGACTAAGTGTCTTATATCTAATAAAATAATATGGACAATATGGACATAGTCCATAAATGTCCATATCCAATGGTCCATATTGTCCATGTCCATATTTTGCCAACACTAATTGCCATTGCACCAGATCATGATATGAATAAATAAACTCGAAAAAAAAAGTAGCAACCAACTTTTTCACAACAAGGCATATTTAAATCACTCACATTTAACAATTAAACTGCGATTGTTAATATAAATGGTAAAGACGCTTGAGTTTCCATAAAGTGAATCAAGGCTGTGTAAAATAAGTTGTGACCTGTTTGAAGCAGGTTTTTTTAAAAAAAAAAAGTGATTTTTTTTTTTTAAAAAAGCGATTTTTTTTCTTTTTTAAAATGTGATATTTTTTATTTTTTTATTTTTTATTTCTTTGACATTCTTGTCGGTACTTAAATACAAATTGAATCAACTAATTAAGCTAACTCTAGTAGTTACTACTTTGCAATTGCAAGCCCGGCATCATCTGGCTATCTTAATCTGTACCCAGATGCGACTTGTCGCACTAAGTCACGTATGATCCAGAAATTTTATCTTGGCTACTTGGCTATCTTACAAACTAAACCAAAATGGTATAACACCATTTACAATTCTATCTTCTACCTTTGAGAAAACAAACTTTCAACTAAATTTTTTCTTCTTTGACGGTAATTATCTTTAACTTCATTATTCAACAAACTTCCTTCACCTAGAATTCTATTAGAAGGCGTAACTTTCCTCGAAGAAAACCCTTTGTCACACTTTTTGCGCTTGTTATTTCTTGAAATTCCGTTAACTTTCTCCCACTGATTTACTTTTTTACATCGTCTTTGCCAAATTTCTTCGTAAAAACACTCCTCAACGATTCTAGAATAAAAATCCAAGCATCGATAGACTTCTTTTTTACTAATCTTAGCTTCACATAACTCGTCTATCATATCATTGATAAGCAAACCCTAATATGACTCTTCTGCCAGCTTCTTCTTATTTCACTTGTCGGGCCAAAAATAATCTTCTTAAACTCGGGCTTGGGTAATAAAACCTTACTTGAATTGTCAAGTTTCTTCTATGCACCTTCACTGGCAACCTCATCAATTATCTCCCAGTACCAATCATACATTTTACATACTGTCAAATGGTCAAGAGTCTCATCTTCCTCCTGACAGGCAACACAGGTACTTGTGCTATATATTTCAGGTTTTCTTTTTCTAAGTATGGTCAAAACCGGCACTTCATTACTCAAGCATTTGAGCCTAAAAGCCATCCTACCACTTGCTTCAAGGACTTGCATTTTACTCCCGTTCTTTGCCTGTTCTGTTTCCAGAACCTTGACCAATGATGCCTTGGCTCACTGTCTTCCTCAAAAGACTGCATTACACTTGAGTTTCTCCATTCTGCTCCGAGTCTCATATTTAAAACTACCTTCATTAGATTCTCGCCGGTTCTTCTACTGGTAGCTCCATCCAATACATCTTGTACGAATATCTACAATTGCCTTCTAATTTCAAATCTGAAGCTCTCTTTAACGATGCTCCTTCTTTTGCTAATTCATCGGCTTTCTCATTCCACTGAATCTTGCTAAGAGCCTTAACCTTAATCAAGTCCAACCTAATATCTTTCGACTTGCACAAGTCTTTGATTTTGGATGCTAACTTATAATTCTTTTTCCTTCCCCAACTTCTAACATCATCTAATCTGGTCGTGCATTCTAGACTTGCAATTGCAGCAGCACTATCTAATTTAATTGCTATTCTACTGTTACTCAATGATACTAACACTACCATTAATACTGCAACTAATTCTGCCTTTGTCGACGACGGCCACCTTAAAAACTTAACTTTCCCTTCTATTATACTACTCTCGTTCTCTTCATCGACTAATATCCAACTTGCACCCATTGCAGTAGATCCACCTCTCTTTACTAATGAACCAGCTGTGTAAAAACAGTAGCTAGGCTGCCACCTTCTAGTCAAAATTTTCAGCTGTCCCAATAATTCCTCTTCTAAATCTCTTTCAAAACCTTGTTGCTTAATTAAA
>QKWP01000086.1:280381-368408 GCA_003550325.1 Gigaspora rosea | reverse complement strand
CCTTCAGAATGGTGAACAAGAATGTGCTGTTATCTATTGTACGGTCCATACTATGAGAACATGGATGAGAAAGATTTATGAACCCAAAACTCGGCAAAAAATGACTTAAGCGATGCACAAAAGGACTAAGATTGGCTGTGAAAGCCTTATTCAAGAAGCAATTAACGAGTGCCCGGTCTCAGATGTACAACGATACATACAAAGAAATTATTCAAAAAATACTGACCAGTGGGCCCTTTGGGCCCAGCAACATTCACCCTTGCTTCTGCAAGTGACTACAACAAATCCTCTGGAGTCGTATCACTCCGAATTAAAACGAACAACTTCTCCGCATTACGGATTGATCGGTACAAATATATATATATTTTTTTTATATATATCTAGCCAGGTTTAGAATTGATTTTAAGTCGAAATCGAATCAATTCTAAAAATCTATCTAAGGTTAAAATATTTATTTTATTTTGTCAATTGTACAACTTATTCTTGAACTAATTCAAAGTTTACAATATAGATAGTGTGGTTAACATTTACAATGGCTAAGATTTTCAATCGAACAAAGACTTTTGACAGTTATTAGGTACGTGTGGCTTGAACTTGTTTTTGGAGCCTCAATTGTAATATTGAATTAGCTGCACAATGCAGAGATTCTGATCCACAAAAAAACCTGCTTTAATAGTTTAGGTTAAACGGAATAAAAGCATTAGAAATTCAGATATTGCAAACGAAATTAAAAGGCAATATGAATATTCACATAGAAAACATCTTATGAAATATAATAGAGTGGATTCTTTTAAATTAAAGATTTAACTAGATCATAGAAGAAGTAAGTATTTAAATTATGATACGATACTACCTATACTATATATTGTTTTATTTTAATTTATATTTAGATTTAATTATATTTAAGTTTCTAGATTACGTATTGTTGAAGAGTAGTAGATTTAAAGTGTATAGACTAACTCATGACACAGTAAAAAATGTTTAAAAAACATCTGAATTATGGAAAATGTGTCAATTGTAATCGATATAACACGTCTCCAGCTTGGTGTCAAACATGTTATCTTCAGAAAACAACACAAGGATGACAAGTGGAAATAAGAATATCGATAATTGTATTAATGAATATAATGGTATGCGTGACTGTATATAACAACCATAAAGTGGAGCTTAAAACGTTGGATAGTTCATAAAATTTATTAAATATTTTAAAAGAAGTAAGTTTATTTCATTAAATACAAAAAATTATTCGATTAATAATGACATATACCTAACTTCTATTAATTAATATATTATAAGTTTAAACATTATTTGCAATTAGAAAATGAAAGTGTCTTTGAAAACACTATAATCAATAAATATATGTTAATATTTAATGAACCTGGTTCACAAAAAAAGGAGTGAATAGAAAATGTACAAGTTGCAACTGATATAGCACATCAGAGGATTGGTGTCAGGCATGCGACCCTCAGAAAACAACGTTAAGCGGAGTTTAAGATATTGATGATTGTATTAAAGAATTAACTTAAAGCTACAGAATATGAGAACCTAGCCGAATGGATTCCTTTTAATAGATTAGATAATGTTCAAAATATTGGTGATAAGTTTAGATGGAAAACGATTCGTGGATGGAGATGGACGGAAAAATGAATATGCACAGTCACAAAATTTATTAGATATTTTTTAAAAGAGGTATGATATTATATGATTTTATTATACGTGGATTATTTAATAATAAAGCTATAGATTCAACTTTTATTTTATGCATATAATAAATATTTTTAGTTTAAATGTCATTTGCAATTAGAAAATGAAAGCGTCTTTGGATTCACTCAAAACACGACCACAAATGATTATATGTTGGTATTTGATGAATTTGGTTTTGAAAGAGACAAATTATGGAAATTGTGCAAGTTGCAACCGATATAACACATCTTTCGCTTGGTGTCAAACATGTGATCCTCAGAAAACAATACAAGGATGGACAAGTGGAAATAAGGATATCGATGATTGTATTAAAGAATTTCAACTTAAAGCTACATCGTATGAAGATGTGACCAAGTGGGTTCCTTTTAATAGATTAGATAATGTTCAAAAGATTGGTGATAAGTTTTCAGCAACCCGGTTAGATGGAATGCGTTGTGTTGATGGGAATGAATGCATACAGTCACGTACATCATTATATAAAGTGGAGCTTAAAATATTAGCTAGTTCACAATATTTATTAAATATTTTAAAAGAGGTAAGATGATATTATATAACTTATTATACGTGGATTATTTAATATGTATATTATAAATATTTTTTAATTTAAAAATCATTTGCAATTAGAAAATGAAAATGTCTTTGGATTAACTCAAAACACTACAACCAATGAATATATGTTAGTGTTTGATGAATTTGGTTCTAGAAGATTTGAGTAGAATAGAAAATGTGCAAATTGCAACCGATATAACACATCAAAAGCTTGATGTCTATTATGTGACCCTCAGAAAATAACATACGGATGGACAAGTGGAAATAAAGAAGTTGATGATTGTATTAAAGAACTTCAACTTAAAGCCACAGAATATGAAGATGTGATCGAGTAGATTCCTTTTAATAGATTAGATTGTATTCAAACAATTGGTGATAGATGTTTAGCAATGTGGTTAGATAGAATATGATGCGTATATAGAAGTGGATGGGAATACACGTATACCATCATATACAGTGGAGCTTAAAACATTGGCTAGTTCACAAAATTTATTAAATATTTTAAAAGAGGTAAGATGATATTATATGATTTTATTATATGTTAATTAATTGGTAAAGTTATATACCTAACTTCTATTAATGTATATGATTATACAGTATAAGCTTAAAGATCATTTGCAATTAGAAAGTAAAAGTATCTTTGGATTAACTCAAAATACCACAACCAATAAATATACGTTAGTGTTTGATGAATTTGGTTCCAAAAGAAAGAAACCTAATGGGAAATGTGCAAATTGCAACCGATACAATATATCAAAAGCTTGGTGTCAAACATGTGGCCCTTAGAAAATGACATACGGATGGACAAGTGGAAATAAAGGTGTCGATAATTGCATTAAAGAATTTCAACACGAAGCCACAGAATATGAAGATGTGATCGAGTTGAGTCCTTTTAATAGATTTGATAGTATTCAAATGATTGGTGATAAATGTTTAGCAACGTGGTTAGACTGAATACGAATAATTTCAAGTGTATATGATGAAGAAGGAAATCTACAGGAATGCACACAGTCACGTATACCATCATATAAAGTAGAGCTTAAAACAGTTCATGAACTGCAGAGATGGGTTATGCTAAGTATAGTTCTTGAAAGGATAGTTATAATTGTTAACACTGGCATTAAGTGAGTTTTAAAATCCTATTAATTAAAGTATTATTTAAGTTAAAACGTGTTTGTTTGTATAACGTATAATTCTAAGAATAATTGACTTTAAAAACAGAATCGATATTTACGTTTTCGACTTAGAATGAAAATCGATTCTGAACTATAGTTGCTTGAATTGTATAATTGTTGGGCTTGATTTAATTTTAATTAAACTGAATAAGAATTTCAACTCGGGTCTAAACACTATACAAAAACTCATTGAATTGTTAGCACAATTAGTGACTTATTGTTTTGTTGTTATTCTTTAGGTGCATGCCATAAAGTTGTTGAACTCGACAAGAAGAAACGTGTAGACTCGGAGTATATTGCTTTCAAATTCCGCATCAAAAAAATTTCAGTATTTGGAATTGATAACGATGTTCTTGTTGAAATTCATAAATTTCTATACCCCATACAACAACTGATAATCAACGAATTTTGTGCTATTGAAGGAAGAATTGAAAAGGGAAAAGCTGCACCAGGCCTTATGTCACTTGACTGTAATTGTCTTTTTTTTTGTCGATATTTGCTCCCATGTCGACATATATTTCATGAGCACTTGCATGGTTCTACAAGATTGTTAACGAATGAAACGTGGTTGAGATTTCAGCAAATGTTCTAAGAGGCCAGGTTTGATATCTACACTAGTCACGAATTAATTGAAGTAAGAAGGCCCCAAAGAACTGAAGTTGAGAAGGCTGCGGAAAGTCATCATTTAGTTGTAAATGAGTTGATTGAAAGGGTACGTGATGTATACTGGCGAGTCGAAGGGAGAGGTAATTCTTTGCAAACAAATACTTTTGTTCAAGAATTGAGTACGAACCTGGAGCTTGTATTAAATAAAAATATAGAATAGTGAAATGTTAGTTTAAAAGCAGCATGAATAAAGATTTTATATAATAACAATTAGTTTTTAAAAAAATTGTATAATTTTTTTTTTAATTGGTATTAAATTTTGTTAAAAGTTATTTAAAGTTTTTTTGTAAATTAGAAGTTATAAATTACCGTACAGCACGGACCACGGTACCCCCCATATCAAAGTACCCTCTCCAAAAAAATTATATGGTGGAATATAAAATACCCGGGGGGTATACCCTATGAAAAAAATTTCTTCATATGAAAAATCGCTTAGTATAATACCCGGGTACTAACTTGGAATTTGCCCGTGGAATGTAACGTACCCGGGGTACCGTGGTCCGCGCTGTACGGTAGTTAATTTAACAGCCGTCTAAGCAAACTTGATGAAATTTTTGCAGAATTAAATAAAAGAAAGTTAAGTTGTCGCTGAGATATTAGTTCAAAGTTTTATCTTTGCTTCTATTTTATAGGCGGTTTAATTCTTTATCCAACTTTGAATGAAAATATCTCGGCAACCGTCTAAGAAAACTCGATGAAATCTTTTTTTTTAATTCTACGAGATTGTAGAACTAAAATAAAAAAAAGTTTATAAAATTTTTCTAAAGTTTTTGCTGAGATATCTTCGCTAAAATTTTTAAAAAAACTCCATTAATGAAATTATATAGGATTACACAAAATCGATCTATCCGATTTTCCGAGGTATCCTAACTGAACCCCCATACCCTGTGACCACACTTGGCTTTAGACGGTCTCCTTTTTTAGAACTCGACATTTCTGCATCTTTGGGAACTCTATTTTCTTTATCTTCATCTACTGACCAGCTTTCCACTAGCAGCTTCTTCTTCTTCTTTTCTCTAACTTTTCCTATAACTGACTCTTCTTTCTTGTTATTTAGTGCAACCCACTCATGCTTCCTGACAATTTCGATGCATAAGTTTTCATTGACAAAACATTCTCTGCCTGAACTTGAAACCTCTCATCTACTATCCTCAGCTCTAGTGTTTAATAAGTTTCTTCTCTATTTCTTCAAACCATTTCGCTTTTCTTCTACGCGAAGATTTGGCTCTCAAAGCATGAAATTTGTTCCAAGTTATCATTTTAACACTGTTTTCTTCAATCAACTGATTAATGTAATAAAGGTTGTACTCCTTAATACTTTCATATGCCTTAGTGAAAATTCTCTCTGCCACCAATTCTTTTATCGTTGGTCCGAAACCAGGAACACTCTATGATCTCTCTGCCGTTCTGATAGAAATTCCTATTTTTTTAGCTTTGACCAAAATCTGACATGCTAAATTATTCTTTCAAATTTTTTGTAAGCTGCGATTTTTGGAATTCTCCCACTGCTCTGTTACTAGACCTGCTAAGGCATATCCTTGTTTAACTCTTAATCTTGTGAGTTTGTCAACCTGATCCACACTATTGAGTCTATTCTGCAAGCTTACTACTTGTTGACTTAACACTTCATGTCCTAGCAATCTACATCTTCCCAAACCTTGATGTGTTAAAATATAGTTCCTAGTCGTTGCAGACAACCCAATTTTATTTTTAATAAGCCTTACAACAGGTTGGTGAATTTTTTCAATTCTCGCCTGAGATAATTTGGTAGTCTGTAATAAGTAAGCTAATTTTGGTACTAGGAATTTTTTTTTTTAAAAAATTCAAAATTTTTTTTAAATTCAATTTTTTTTTTTAAAAAAAAGGGTAATTTTTTTAAGGGTTCGAGTTTGATTTTTTTTTACAAAAAAAAAAGGTTAATTTTTTTAAGGTTTTTTAAGAGGTTTATTTTTAGAACAATTCAGGTTGATGTTTAGTATATGAAAAAAAACTGCATATAGCAGAAAGTTTTAATTTTAATAAAAATACAGAAATAGTTGCGTGAGCATAGTGACATTCGATTTGATTGGCTTAAAGATCACTGGGTTATACAATATAAAAAAAAATTTTGAAGTAACCTTTACTATAAAAAGGGATCTGTTAAAGCTAGATACCATCACGTGACTGACAGTCAATCAAATTGTAAATTTTGATCGTCACAGATCAGCCTGATGAGACAAAAACAAAGAAAAAAAGTGAAAACCACCAAAAATACAAGAAACAAGTATCTAAACCTGTCTAGGAGCATTAATGAAAAATGTCGAGAAGGCAATTTTATCTATAACACATTCCTAACCCTAACCCCTAACTAACCCTTACCCTAATTTTAATTAAATAATAAAAAATATATAAAGGTATCTGGCTTTAATGGTCCCCTATAAAAAACCATATTGTCAACTGGCAACTTGTAGTTTCACATAATAAAATCTTTTAAAATGTATTATAATGATCTTTAACTCTTTATGTGTCTTTTGTAAAAAAAGATCATTATAGATCAGATCAAATATCCTAATAACTTTATTTAGAGGCCAAATTCAGCAAGTAATACCATAATACAGTATAGTTAATTGGGTGACAATCGTTATATAAACTTTTTTTATTGCTTTATACTCAATGCTTTTTCCATTGACCCAAGCAACTATCGACGTAATAATACTTCACCAATTGACAGCATAACCATAATGTTCCTTTTAAACCCGCAAAGAAAAAAGAAGAAAAAGAAGAATAAATTTGCAGTCAAAAAGCAGATATTTATCAACCTCATCATCATAAAGACAGTATCTGGAATACCAATAATAACAAAAACGGCAACTGATAAGAGAATTCTGGTTGCAATTAGGTGAAGAGGAATGACGGAGTTTAGTAAAAATTGATAAAGAAGCCATTCTTAAAAAAATGAAAAAACAACAGAAACATTTATATTCATGTTCCGTATATAGTCAAAAGAGGTTGGTGGTATAATAAATTTTTAAAAATTTCATTAGAATGACTGTATTTATTAAATTATATATTCAAAGTTGATGCTTTATTCAATTGACATAGTACAAGCAATTATATTTATTTAATTATTTTGAGAATTATTTCTATATTATATTATTTATTAAATGATATTTTTAATTTAAATTTAGGACTGCTATTGAAGAAGAGCTAGAAACCTTTTATGATACTTATTATGAAGAACTTGAATTATATGCATGCAGGCTTCTAGTTAGCAAAAAAAACAAGAATTAAAAAGAAAATTTTTAGAAACTAAAAATTAATCAATTGGATGAATATTTCTAATCCATTTAAACTGAAACTAAAAATGATACTTTTTTTCTTGATAAGTAATTTCATAGTTTGAGGCCACATATTATTGAAGGCACAGCATCTTGTTTAAAAACTTTTCTTGTTGCAGAATATTCTAAGGATTGCTTTTTTGTTATGAAGTCTCTTTTCTAGTATTTCTAAAATCAATTCGTTAGTAATTCATTCATAACCATACCTTTTTAGATAATGTCAGTGACAGTAATGGCAACTATTGCTGCTTAATAATTAAAAGTGATACTTAATTCATAAGTCCATGCTAATCAACAACAACAATTTGGTTCTTCAACTATCGAATATCAGTTGCAGAATATGACGATGATGATGATGATGATGAGTATGATGATAAAGATGACAATGAGAATCCTGGGAGCACAGTAGCAATACTCGGAAGGAGCTTTTTAATTTTGGTAATAGTCTAACTGTGAAAGGTGAGTAATGACTATCTGGAAGGAGACAAAAGGTTCTTGAGAAAATATCTTCTTGATAATTAATTTTTTTTTATTCCTATATATATATATATAATGTGTCAAAATTTTTGTCAATATTAAAAGTAATAATGCACATTTACTATATTTACTAGATTAGGAGGTATTTTAACTGTAACTGATAATCTTTAAAAAAAGTTTCTTGAAATAATAGAATAACTTGCAGAACATCAAATACAAAGAGAAGAAGAAAACTAAAAAAAACTTGTTCATAAGATAATAGGGGGACGTCAACTGAAAAATCAAATTTTGTTAAATAACTATAACATTTTTCATATTACAGATTTTACATTACTCAAACAACTATTAAATTTATTCAAATTCAGATTGTATATTTAATTGTAATTACAGTAAGAACATAATATTAATAATTATTAAAATTTCAAAGTGATTTAACTTATTATCAAAAAATCGAATTACCTTAAAACTTTCATAAATTGTTTATAAAATGCTAAAGAATAAAACTATATTTTCAAATTTTTTATCGATATATAAATTTTGAATATTTGTCTTATATAATAAGTTGAATTTTGTTAATTAAAATAAAAAAAACTATCGAAGCTATAAGATAAAACTTATTTAGAGCTATCGCAAAAAATTAAATATAGAACCTTCAAAATGGTTCTAAAGAATATTTCTCATTCAAAAGAAACACAAAAAATAAGTACAATATGTGTGAATCTTTTAGAATATTACTTTTTTTTTATAATTAAAACAATATAAAATAATACTAAATTTATTACGTTAATTTCACCAATAAAAATTTGATCATATTAAATTGATCAATATAACTAATATAGTTTTGATTTATATAGTTGATATTCCACTCTAATAGGATACACAAACAGAGGAACAATATAGGAATAAGACTGGCAAATGTTCCAGATATTTGCAGCACGAATGCTTAAACAAAGAGTACTAAATGCTTACCAAAAAAAAGTTTGTACAGTATAATGGCCAAGCAGAATAACTTTATAGGCATAAAAAAAAACACTTTTACAAATAATATTTTACTTATCAAGTACTTTTCTTTTTACTAATAAAATTATTAGATTTATAAATAATATTAAAATTGGCTTCTTCTTTTAAAAAAGTATAATATTTAAAAAAATTAACCAATCAGAATCATCTTATATAGGCAGGAGAAGGGGTGCACTCATAGTAAATAGATATTACATAATATCGGTTATAGCCATTATTAAAAATATATTTATTAGATTTAAATTATATATATATATATATATTTTAATATTAAAGGTGTAGCTTCTGCCCCAAACTTTATTAATACTTAAGCAAATTGTTATATGGTGGTGCCTTTTATACATACATATTATAACTAGAACTTCAGGCTGTAAACCTTTTATCAACGGCTAAAACCTACCAGAGCCTTCCATATTACCATTTATATAGTTGACCTGGATTTGTACGTCCCTTTTCAACCAACAATCAGTACCCACATGTCCGCCACTTTATCCAAATTACCTAATTTATCACTTTCAATTTGGTGTGCGTTGCCAGGTAGGAACTTTATGCTTCCAAGTTGGTGTACCTGAAATCTGGTTATCCAGAAAATCCCTTACTAGCGTACTTCTCGGGGTTCGTATCTCAAGCCATGCAGCTGCCCCTACCACATTGGATAAGTATCTCAAGCTTGCATGCTGCCGCAACTAGCCGGTTTCCTGTGACTTGAGGACCCAGAATTTAGTGTTCTGAATTTGGAAATGTGCGAATGACTGTACTTCCCGCTATAGTGGCAAGGACCTGGGCTTTTGCAAATGCTTTTAGTGCCGAATATAGTTGGATAGCATTATGAGGCTAGGGCGAACCCGATCAACACTGCATGCATTTATACCAGCATATACCCGTATTGGTGGTCCCAAATCCTCTTAGCATCCAAAGACTCCTATATGGGTATGCCCAGAGCTCCGTTGGGTCTTGACACGTACACGCCTCCATGTTTCTGCTTCTTATTGGCCAATTAGTTCTGTCTGCCCTTGCAAAGTTCACTAAACCCAGGTACCCGGTCAGTTACTCTTTGGATCCTTTTCTCCAGTTATCCCAAACTACCAATTCAGTTGGCCCAGAAGAATTGGTCTGCTAGGCTTTAGATGCCTAATGTCTCCCTTTCCTTGGTTCATACTTCTATAACACATGATCTTTTCCTCTGGTACGACTCCGCGGCCAGGTTGGTGGACCCCTTTTGCCATAAGGACTCTTGCTCGTCCAGTTTTCTAGTCAATCACCACTAAGATCCTTTTCCCCGGAACCGTCAAAAGTCCAGCTACCTCTCCACTCGGAACTTGCCAAACGGGTTTCAATTGTTCTAGTCCCTTGGCTTTTACCAAGGTTACAGGTAATCTACCCAACCGTCGATGAACAAATATTACCATAACACAGGTCTATTTTTCAATTCGTCTCCAGTGGGATTTGAACTCTAGACCTGCCGCTTGGGGTGACAACCAGACAGCTTCTCTATATTGCCATACCAAGATTTAAATTATATTAAATATCTGAATTTATATAATAATCTATATTATGCATATTTGTTTGCTTGTTTGTTTACTTGTTTACATTTTTTTACCAATCAATACAAATGTTTACCATACTAGTTGCATGTAAAGCTCTATGGTTTCACAATATATAAAAATTATAGCATATATAGTATTCAGGATTTTTAGGATATTTGTTTATTTCATATGATGATGTTTGATGATCACAGATAACATGGATTTCAGTATCATCCGATTTTACGATCATTTGCGACATTTATTAAATTTATAAATAAATACTATGTAGAAATAATATACAAATCTATATTAATTAAATGATTCTGTAATTAGATTTTTATAATTTTGAGCATATTAGAATCTTCTCTTTGAGAGGATCATTTTGGTAATTAAAACATCTAAACTAGACCAGTAAATAAAAGTTATTTACTATTAAATATTATATATAATATAATAAATAGCTTTTGATCTACTAATCCAATTTGAATAATTTAATTACCAAAATGATTCCCTTAAAGTAAGTATTCTAACAGGTCCAAAATAATAAAAATCTAATTACAGAATCATAAGATCGATAAAGATTTGTGTTTATTACTATAAATATAGTATTTATTAAATAAATACTATATAGTAATAATACACAAATCAATATTGATGTGATTAGATTCTTGTAATTTTGGGCTTATTAAAAGTCTTTCTTTGAGAAGATCATTTTGGTAGTTAAATTATTCAATCTGGATTAGTAGATAAATAGTTATTTATTATATTCTATATTAGTGATAGTAAATGACCTGGTTATTTGCTAATTTTTTTAATGACCCCAAATGATTTTAAAATGACTAGTTATTTTTGGTTATTCAAATCTTAGGTCATTTGCAAATAATTTATAACCAAATAACTATAGTTATTTGGAAATGACTATGGTCATTTGAGTTATAGGTCATTTTGTATATAGAATTAACATCCCATTGCCCTATAAGAAAAATGTACCATATAGGCACGGGATAGAATCAGATAGGCACAGGTCATTTTGGCATGGGTCAAGGTCCGGATTTGTACGGGTATGACCTATACATGTTGGCAAAATCCCAAATTACTATAGTTTGGGATTTGTTCATGCCCAAACCCCAAATACATCACAAATTAATTTCTCAAAAACTTTATTAATAATCTTTGTTTAAACAAATAGTAGATATTCTTATTGTTGTAGATAATATATTTGCAAAATTTTAAGACTACAGTTGGACCTCCATAAATGCAACCTCTATAAATGCACTACCTCCCTAAATGCATGTTTTTTTCTATTTCGCAAAATGTTATTAGTGCTAAATACACATTCTATATTCTGTAAATGCACGTTCTCTTGAATAACATTTTATATTACACTAACCTCCCTAAATGCATGTAGCCAATCAAATTTTAGTGTTAAAATAGGTTATATAGTGTTGGTAGAAGTTACACCAACTTGATAATCAAATTTTTAATGCTGCAATTTAATTGGCTCACTTTAAATGCAAACCTCCCTAAATGCACGTTGTAGGCTTGTCTCTACAAGTTGCATTTATGGAGGGTTGACTGTACTTTTTTGATTTAATCTTTTACAAATAGCCATTGTTTTTTTTGAATTTGGGATTTGTCCGTGTTTTGCCAGCAAGTATAGGTATGGCCCAAGTTGGTTTGGATTTGGTGAACTGTGAGGGACCGTGTGCGCGTCCAATTGGACCATAAATGATACGCGTTTTGTAGCAGTTTACTAGTCAAATTGGCACGAGATTTGGCATGGGTAATAAATGTAAATACACATGCCATACCGATAACTATTAAACCATAAATTTACATAAGTAATTAATATAAGATGAACAAACTAACTACATATGAAGCAAAATTATGTAAGGAATTTTTTTTGTTAAGATACACAGGGAAGCTTTATTAGTAAAATCATGAGATATCGCTCTTTTTTTTAAAAAAAAATCATTTACCGATCTTTCACTCTCCATAAAACGAGCCAACTCATATATAATGTACACATACGTGTCATCTGAACATGCTATTTCATATGATGTGATATTATATACCACCTTTTGCTACAATGTCTGTGCCATTCCGTAAAATGTTCCTGTATGTACCAAGCTTGTGTAATGCTTTTCACATATAATTTTTAACTTGCATTCTATTGATACTTTAATATCTCGCAAGTCACATGCAATAATTTTATTGCACAATATATATTAATTAATTTTAAAAAACCAAAGATTTTATTTTAAAAAAAATAAATAAAATAAAATAAAAAAATTAATTATATCATAAATTGCAATCGATATCTACAATATAAGCAGAAAAGAAACTTAAGTGGATTCTAAATTTTTACATAAAACCCCATTTTTTGAGTTGATTTTACTATATATACACCTATACCCTAACCCAAATTTCACTAAAAAATTCCAAATTCACTTGAATTCTATTTCCCTCAACAGTGGGAAATGACAATTGAATCAACAATACCAAAATATAGTCCAATAGCACAACAATATATAATCGACAAGATCTTATAGCTAGCATCAAAGACATAGTGACAAGACCTGACCACTAGCACCAACAAAATGATCTAATCACCTGTACCAATGAAGACACTCCAGAGGCAACCAAATACAACTTAATCAATGATTTATAAAGAACAAAATACAATAGCACCGACTATAGCTTAATTATCTACCTAATTAGTACTAATGATAATCTACTCAATGCCTCTAATAATGACTAATCAACATTATCAGTTATTCATATTAGCAAATTTTATATATAGATATATATTGATTACTAACTGATAAGATATATATCGATACTCAACACCTCTGCTGATTTCTATCAATAGTGAAGATAATCGATATATATCTGATAGATATTATTCGATATATAACCAATATATCAATAGTGATTATAATTAATATATATTTATAATAGTTAATAATCGATATATAATTAATATAAAAACAATTAATATTTTGATAATAAAAAATATATAATTAAAAAGTTCAGTTTTAAAAAATTTTTAATTTATTAAAAAACTTTATATATTTTTACATTATATAATTATTATATAATTCTATATCAATAATATAAATTTTTTTTTTATTACAATATTGCTTCACCACAATAATACTATTAAATTACCACAAAAACATGTGCAAGGATACTATCAATTTACTACAAGTATACTACAAAAACACTATTCAAGTTACTACAATAATATCATTACTTTATCACAAGAATGCCATATAATCACTACAAGAATATCATTGAGAATGCTATCGCTTCACTACAAGAACGCATACAAGAATACTATAAAAATGCTATAATTCACAAGAATGCGTACAAACAAATTGTCAATTCACTTCATAATAGCATTAAGTTACTACAAGAAAGTTATTACTTTACTTACTACAATGCTAAATCACTGCAAGAATGCCATCACTTTACTGCAAGAACAGCTATCAAATCACTACAAGAACACTATCAAATTACTGAAAGAATGCTATTACTTCACTGCAAGAATCCTGTTACTTCACCACAAGAATGTCATCATTTCACTACAAAAATGCTATCACTTCACTACAAGAATGCTGTCACTTCGCCACAAGAATGACATCAAAATACTGCAAATTCAAAAAAACAAAAATCGTTACTTTACTTACACAACGTTGAATTATTGCAGAAATGCTATTACTTTATAACAAAAATGCCTGTTGAGTCACTACAAGAAAACTGTTAAATTACTGTAACGCTATTACTTTACTGCATGAATAGTGTTACTTTATTGCAAGAGCATTGTTATTTCACTACAGGAATGCTATCACTTCACTACAAGAATAGTATTGATTCACTACAATAATAGTATTGCTTCACTACAAGAACGACATCGACATACCGCAAAACTAAAAAACAAAAAAAGTATTAGTTGTAACAATAACAAAAAAAAACATACTGAAAAAAATACTTATTTTATATAGATTTGTACAACCTACTTTCTCGCTAATAATAATTTATATTCTCAAAAACAAATGAACTTTCATGAGCCAGATAGGAATCTCTACTCCACAATTCTTCTAAGCCATTTGGGGTTAACTTTTATGCCCGCTTTACTAGTGTTTTTTGCATTCTAAAAGAAAAAAAATAAATAAATAAAAAAATAAATAAATACAAAAAAAATAAATAAATATGAAAAAAAATAAATAAATATGAAAAAAAATTCAAAACCAAAATACGGTAAATATAAAAAAAAATAAATATAATAAATAATGAAAAAAAATTAAAATAAAAAAAAATATATAAATTAAAAAAATATATAAATTAAAAAAATATATAAAAATTGAAAAAAAATGAAATCAAAATGGAAAAAAGGTCAAAATAAAAAAATAGATCTAGTAGATCTTTGCTAAATATAAAAGATTATTAATTGTGCAGATTTATAAATAATGAAAATCTGTATAGCGATTAATATCTATTAATTGTTATATATCGGTTTTAATAAATACAATAAAAATCGATTAATAGATATATTGATATATAGTAATTTATATTTATTTACGTTATATATTGATTATAGATACATAATAATATAACTAGTTTATCAATATATATTGTTAATTTTCAATCGATATACCTTAATTAATTGTTATATGGGATATTGTCTATTAAACCAGCCTATTTTTACAATTTTTTGAAAATGAGTTTTTATTAAATTTCTATAAATTTGGCCTGATTGATATTTTTCAATTATAAATAAAAGTCGATATGCATAATAAAAAAATCAAGATAATGTAAAAGAAAATTTACATAAGGCTATGTAGAGCCAGCATATCACGAAATTACCCTATAGTCACATGCTATCTTTAACTAATTAAAATTGTAAAATTTGATTAATCCATGGTTAGTCTGAAAATCAAAACAAATGATTAAACTCAATTATTGCAAAATAAGTTATATGTAAAAATAGGCTGTTTTAACTAACCACACCCCATATATCGATATTTATCAATATAAAAATTTTTCAATGCAGTAACAAAACAAAACCAAAATACAATAGCAGCAATTCACTTACCAACAATGTTCTAATCACTAGCACTAATGCAACTTCTACTTAGCAGTACCAGCAATGTCTAAACAACAAACAATTAGGACTTAATAAAAAAACAAAATACAGTAGCACAACTACAACTTAATTACTTTCAACCATAATTTAAACACCAACATCAATCCTAATCAATATCCATAACAATATAGTGGTAATATCAGCACCTATAACGATGTAACTGCTATAGTTATAAAAGAAAAAAAATTTAAAAAAAATAAATGTGATCTATGTGATACACATTCTAATTGGTCAGCTGCATCACAGGATTTCAAATGACTATAACAGGTCATCTGGTTTTTGAAATAATCCAATGACTGGTTACCAGTTATTTAGTTATTTGGATCATTTCAAGTTATTTCCATTACTGTTCTATATAATATTTAATACTATAATAGTAAATAACTTTTGATCTACTAGTCTAATTTAAATAATTTAACTACTAAAATGATCCTTTCAAAGAGTGAATTCTAACAAGCCCAAAATTACAAAAATCTAATTATTGGATTTATAAGATTAATATAAATTTGTATATTATTACTATATAGTATTTGTTTAGGGTACTGCTATTTACACTATGGTTTTTGCTATTTGTGCTATAGATTTTGTATAAGATTAGATCAATAATTAACCTTTTCTATTTGCACTATGGTAATATATGTTACACTAATAAAAACTCATCTTTTTTTGTAGATTAACAATATATAAATAAAGAAGATTTTTCAAAATTTTTGTGTAATCTTGGGCTTTTTTAATATTGCACTAAAAAATCTCATCTTTTTTGTAAATTAACAACATGTAGGGATGCTAAATAAAATTTTGCAATTTTTGTATAATCTTGGGACTGGTTAGAATGTTCTAGTAGGCCTGCTAATCAAATTTTATAATATAGGCTAACCCTAATTCTAACTTCAAAATGCAGGCCAACCATAACTAATTTCTTAAGGCCTTAATACAATGCATACCAGAATTTTATAGTTTTGTATAACCTTGGGGTATTTTTATATTGCACCAATAAAAGCTCACCTTTTTTGTAAATTCACAATATGTAGAGGAGCAGTATATGATTTTTGCAATTTTTATATAACATCAGACCATTTTAATGTTGACCAATAAAACTTGCCCTTTGTTTGTAGATTAACAACATATAGGGAAGCAAAATAAGAGTTTGTTTAAATGATTGTATAACTATACTATGGTGCAAATAGAAAAGTTGATTAATGATTAATGCAAATAGCAAAAACCATAGTATAAATAGCAGTACCCAGTAATTATTTTTTACTGTATGGACTGGGCACAGTGCACAGAAACAAAATTTTGCACACATTTTTTTAGTAGAAGTGCAGATACTGCACAGAAAAAATTGCCATTTTGTAAGTAGTACACATAGTTGCAAGCATTTTTTCAGTTATTTTTGTTATTTGTTGCATACAAAAACTTTATAAATTGTATTATATCTGCATAGTAAATTTTAATTGAAAGATTAACACTAGTAGTACCCTTTATTTAATAATAAATATAGTAATAATATACAACTTTATATTGATTTTATGATACAGTAATTAGATTTTTGCTTTTGGTTTTGTTAGAATTCTATTTTTGAAAAAATCATTTTGGTAGTTAAAATTGTCCAAATTGGACCAGTAGATCAAAAGTTTATAAATATTTTTAATAATAATTTAATATATGCAATATATAATTACCTATTAAACTAGTCAGATAAGAAAAAGAAGAGTAGGTTTTATTGTAAATAAAAATTAGATAATTTCTGGCCCCTTTCTAAAGTAGCCATATCAGATATCTAAAGTAGCTAATTAAGATATATTAAGTAGCTACTTTAAATTTATGAAGTAGCTACTTATATATTTAAAGTAGCTACTAGTATGTAACCTGTCGCGTTGCTCCAGAAATTTATTTTTACAAATTACTATTTAAACATGAAATGAGCTTAGCTTGGTTTATTTAGCCCAAAGCTATAAATTTTTATCATGTGAAAAAGATTACGTGTTGATTAGCCGATCAAATCATAAATTTTTTTAAAATAAAAAAAATTGAAATTTAATTACAATTTATTAAAATTTATAGCAAAGCTCAAAAACATGCTGTTAAATATTACTGTTAGATAAGAGCATGTATTTATTAATTTAAATTGGGATTATTGACCTTTTCATAGTGCTTACTTTTTATTTATTTACAAAATCTTAATAATCTATAAATCTATATGTTTAATTATATATCTAATTCTACGTCTAATTCTATATTTAATTTTTACATCTATTCCAATATCTAATCCTACATTTACTCAAATTTTTAATATATTATACTATACTATCTTACACAACTATTATTCTAATAAGAAACTTTGCGATTTTAATACATCTTATCTATAAGCTTCTTATAAAAGCATCTACAATAATATTATTAATAAACTGCATAGTTAATTAACTTTATTTATATACTTTCAGGATATCTATACAAAATGTAAAATAAAAAAAATATACAAAGTTCTTCATTCTACATTAATATTATTAAGGTTTTTTTATATTTTTTTGTTCAATACAAAAGATTTTGTCAACGAAATGATCGTAATTTACTTATAACTTCGGTAAGAAGATAATCTACCCGAGCTTCTGAAAAAGTAATTGTGTAGTGATCCACAAACTCAGAGCACTCAGGACGTTTTTACCTTGGGTTTGAGGTAGGACTGTTCATGTTACACAAACAATCTAATTGATAAAAATTTTTTTATATGTTTTACAGTACTTTTTTTATCTTTACTATGCAAAGTGCTCTAAGTAAATTCGAAGCTTTCATGCTGCCCTATCCCTTAAACCGTCAGTAGTTAGCAGGCATATTTGGCTGCTAAAATGTTAAAATAGTTGTTTCTGATCTATTTTTATTAAAATTTAAAATATTTTAAAAAAATTTTATATATTAATATTTAAAAATAAGAATTATAAATAGTAATATTTATTTTTAAATTATAAGAAAAAAAATATAGTTGTCTATATAGTAAATCTTTTAAAAATCAATTTTTTTTTAAAAAAATACAAAATTTTATCTTTATTCATTGACAAACTTTTTAAATTCTAAGCATAAGTCCTATATAATTTTGATACAAATTGTAGAATTTGGTATAAAAAATAACTTTAATTATTGAAATTTTTATAATTTTATAAATAAAATTTTAACTTTATATAATAGCAAAATTTTTTTTTATAGACAGAAATATATAAAAATTTAAAAATTAATAAAAAATATTTTGAAAATTTTTAGAATTGGCAATATTTTAAAGTAAATATCTTTAATACTATTAAAGTTAAATTAAAAATTTTACTTAATACTAATTAAAAATATCTTAAAGTTTTATTTTAGCTTAGAAATAGGGGACATATGCTTAATAAAATTTCAAGTTATTCTAAAAAATATGAAAAAAATATATTCTAGCAGGCATATTTGGCCGTGGACAGTTTAAAAGATAACATATTTACTGAATTCTTCTAAATCCAATGGCTTTCCTATTCAATTTATTCAACTAAGTTAGTATATAAAAGGTATTTATATAAGCTAAATTAGTAAAAAATCTTATGTTTGAGCAACAAAAAGAACAGGGATAAACGAAGTAACAAAGATAACAATTTAGCAAAAATAAGAAGAAAATTGTTATTACTCCTTATATAACTATTGTAAGAACAAATTTTGAAGCATTTATTGTTTATTGAATATGCTCTCTAAAGAGTTTTAATAAGATCTATATATATTACGGTTTAACTAACTACTTTTTTTAATAATAATTTTGTTGTTTAAATAATAGAATATATATACTCGATACAACATATGTATTAGAATGTAGACCATTTTTTTCTAATATAATATTAGTGGCATAGTTTGTTTATCTGTATTAAAGTTATATATTAAATGTAGAATTAGACGTAGAAGCATATAAGATTGAATATAGAAACAAATATATATAGTATATAGATTTTTTTAGGTATGATAGATAATAGTTAGTAAATTGGACAATATATAACACAAGCTAATAAAGACATTTTTTATCATTTAATGAATTTTTACTCTATGATATTATTAGGATTAAATTGAACTTTTGATATAAATTTTATTAATTAAATTTGTTTCAATTTCAGTTAATTTTAATTTAAAATTCACGATTTGATTGGTTGAATCAATAACATAATTAGCAGTCCTGAGTCAAATTATAGTTCCATATTTGGGACAGTCCTACCTGTGACTGCAGATCTGGATAGCATAATATGCGCATAATTCAGATTTTACTGCAGAAGCATATGCAACTGCTATATTCGCATATCAAGATGAATTTTGCATAATTAATAAAGCATAATCTGCGCATAAAATGGCTTGAAATTAAAGATCGAGTAATATCAGGTTTATTGATTGACAGAACATAAATTCATAAATTATCAGATTTGAAATTTTAAATAATGGTAAATGTTAAGTAATAAAACATATTGTTACAGTAAAGTAGTATAAAAATTTAATAAGAAACATATATTAGAACACAAAGTTAATTTTCATTTTGCATAACATGGTCCAAAATTTCAGTTGGCTTGGTCAGATTTTTTATTAACCTACTCATGTTCATACCCAGAAAATTGAGAAAAAATTAAATAGCAAAAATAGAATAATTGGCATGATTAAAATTTTAAAAAAAGGTTGGCAGGTTATGCAAAACGAAAAATTAACTTTGCGTGGCCTTATACTAAAATTTTGCAGTAAATTTTTTGTTTAGCGTAAAAACAGTTTTGTAAACACAACTCTTTTCGTAATTTTATATTACACAGATTTTGTATTTTTTTGGTAAGTTACTGATGGGTTCAGTACTTACAATAATAATAATGATAAAAATTTATAATGATAAATTTCACATATTTCTATCTGATCTGCACAATCTGTAGTATTTAATTTAATAAAATTTATCATAATTCAAAGTGTAAAGCAGGCAAAATTTGGATTTGTCACAGCAAAAAATTAAATACCCTTCCGGATCAGTTCGAATAGTGTCCAAATAACAAAAATCTTACGTGTCTTTCTTATGTATCATGTTTACTTTAAATAAGCTAAACATGATACATAAGATTTTTGTTATTTGGACTGATCCGGAAGGGTATTTAAAATTATTGATACAGGGTAAACTAAACGTAACACATAAGTAATTTGAAGTGTAAAGCAGGCAGAAAATTAGGATCCCTACTGTGACCTTGAGTAAATACCCTTCCGGATCAGTCTGAATAACAAAGATCTTACGTGTCATGTTTACTTCAGGTACACTAAACATGTCATATAAGATTTTTGTTTTTGGACTAATCTGGAAGGGTATTTAAAATTATTTATACAGGGTAAACTAAACGTGATATGTAAGATTTTAATATATTAGATATTATATATTTGAAATAGCTACTTTGAATATATGAAGTAGCTACAAAAATAGCTATTTTAGATATATAAAGTAGCTACTTTAAATATTTGAAGTAGCTACTTTAAATATCTAAAGTAACTATTTTAGTTATTTAAAATAGCCATTTTAAATATCTAAAATAGCTCTATATTTAAAATAGCTACTTTATATATCTAAAGTAACTATTTTATATATCAGATATCTAAAGTAGCTACTTCAAATATATTAAGTAGCTAATTTAAATATATAAAGTAGCTACTTTAGATATCTAAAATAACTACTTTAAATATATAAAGTAGCTACTTTATAAATCTAAAGTAGCTATTTTTAATGCCTAAAGTAGCTATTTTAAATATTAAAATAGTTACTTCAAATATCTAAAGCAGCTCTTTCATATATTTAAAGTAGCTATATTATATATCTAAAGAAGCTATATTATATATCTGAAGTAGCTACTTTAGATATCTAAAGTAGCTACTTTAGATATTTAAAGTACCTACTTTAGATATATAAAGTAGCTACTTTAAATATATAAAGTAGCTATTTTAGATATCTGAAATAACTACTTTGAATATATAAAATAGCTGTTTTAGATATATAAAGTAGCTACTTTAGATACAGTACCCTGCTATAGCATTATAGACACTTTTCAAACATTTATATTGAGCTAAATATATAAGATAATAAGCTAAAAAATAGATTATAAATTCTTTAAATCTATATCTTTTAAATAAAAAAAAAATTATAAATTCTATGCAGTACTTTTTAAAATAATTAAGTTTAAATAAAATTTTAAATTTTTTTTTTTTTTTTTATATTAGGGGGAACCCCAGGTGTAGCTCCTGCCCCAAACTTTATTAATACTTAAGTAAGTTGACATATTGCCGAAGTACATACATATTATATACAAGTATTGAAACTAGGACTTTAGGTAATACAACTATTTATCCACGGCTAAAACCCACCAGAGCCTTCCATATTCCCATTTATATGACTGACCTGGTTTTTGTACGTTCCTCTCTAACCAACAATTGGTATTCACATGTCTGCCACTTTACCCACACTACCTAGTATCATCACTTCCAATTTAGTGTGTACATTGCCAGGTAAGCAGTTTGTGCTTCCAGATTGGTGTACCTGTGATCCCCTAATAGTGTACTTCTCAGGAGTTTGTATCTCAAACCATGCAGCTGCCTCTACCACATTGGGTAAGTATCTCAAGACTGCATGCTACTGTAACTAGCCGGGTTCCTGCAACTTCAGGGCCCAGGATTTAACATTCCGAATTCAGTAATGTGCGAACGACTGTACTTCCCTCTATGGTAACGATGTAACTGGGCTTGTTTCACAAATGCTTCTAGTACTAGATATAGTTGGATGGCATTATGAGGCTCAATGGGACCCTGTTACCACTACATGCACTTGTACCAGCTATACCCATATTGGTGGTCCCGGCACTTCTTAGCGTCCGAAGACTTCCATATGGGTACACCCAGAGCCCGTTGGGTCTTGACATGTACATGCCTCCATGCTTCCACCTCTCACTAGCTAGTGAGTTCCGTTTGCCCTTACAGGTTCATTCCGATCCCCAGTACTCATATCCGACCCTTCTTCCAACCTTTACCGATCCCTCCCAAACTACCAAACCAATTAGCCCGGAAGGATTGGTCGGCCCGGCTTTATGTGCCTGACGGACTCTCTCTTCTTGGTACCTAATTCCGTAACATAGGTCCTTTTCCTCCGGTACGACTCCGGCGGCCAGTTTGGTGTCCCCTCTTGCCATAGGGCTTTTTCCGTCCGGTTCTTCGGTCTCCAGCCAAATCCCGGTCTTCTGTAGCACCGTTAGAAGATCCTCCTTACCTCCTTGCTCAGGACTTGCCAAACAGGTTTCAATTGTTTCGGTCCCTTGGATTTGTCTGTGTAACTTACACAACTGCGCCGATGCTCCCATTCGAGATGGTGGTACCAAGGTTACAGGTAATATACCCGACCAATCGATGAACAAATGTTACCGTAATACAGGCCTATTTTTCAATTCGCCTCCAGTGGGATTTGAACTCTAGACCTGTCGCTTGGGGTGACAACCAGACAGCTTCTCTATGTTGCCACACCCTAAAAATTTTAAATTTTTAATAGTTATGATTTACTAGTTTTTAATATAGATCTAATATAAATTTGAATACTAATTTTTAGTATATATAAAACTTAATTTTTTATAAATAAACTATCAATTTTTTTTAAATAAGATTATTTAGTATAACAAATTATATATGTTTTAAAAGGTTTATAATTTTTTAAAAAATATTTTTTCTATTTTTTTTTTACTTTACAATCTAGCGCTACTTTTATTAGATAATTAAGTACAAGTACAAATGTTCTAACAGGGCCCCTGAATACTGCATAGTACTATTAATTAAACCTTTGTGACCAAGGACCATTTTCGTACAGACCAAATTCATAAACTCGTACACTATATGTTAGTTTTATATAAAATCGTACATTAAACATTTTTATTAACAAATTATTTCTGTACACTGAACTTTATATAAAAAAATTTTTTCAGGCACTATAAATATAGATTTTAATATTATTCTAGATTTTTTTTCATTAAAGCTTTAGCCTTTATAACTCCAGATTCTATCCAAATAATTTTTTCTATTGATTTTTTATATTGTTGCATTAAATTGTTAACAATATTACATATTGGCCTAAAAAAAAAATGGTTGTTTTACTTTTATTAGTCCAAATAAAAAAATTAGTATTAGTTCATACTAACTAAAACTATATTAATAGGCTGCCAAATATGCTAAATGTATACTAGTTTTTGCTAGCATTCTGTTGGTATTCTGCCAATATTCAGCCAGCCAACTAGCCAAATATTGACAGAACTTGCAAAATGCTTGCAAAATACTTGAAGAATACCAACAATTACCAGTATCTGGTATACATTTAGCATATTTAGCAGCCCATTAATATAGTTCAACTAGTGAAACTTATACTGATTGTTTTATTTGGACTAGTAAATTTTGTATGTAGAGATAAATATTTATTACAGATCTGTATATGATAGTAAGATTTATTATAGATCTGTACGTAGAAGTAAAAACTAGTTTACTAAATTCTGTATTTTAAGCTTTGGCCAAATTTCTATATCTGTACATTAATAACTGTTGAACTTTTTCTTAAAATTGATACTTCCAAACAATGAGGTTCTAATCAATATTTTCAGGGGCTCTGTTCTAACTATATATATAGGCATCTACTCAGCATTCCATCAATGCCCAGGTAGGGTTGTTGTACATGTTTTATTTCTTCCAGCAAGCCCTGCTAGCACCACTCTGGTTGGCAACCTGTTGGTACGGATCGCAGTCCAGACATGCCGCCATGAGTTCTTGAAGTATCCTTTCAGACTTTGGCCTCTCAGTACATCTCGTAACTTTAGTTATTCAAATTGATAGTTCTGATTCAAGAACGAACCTGGGTTTTTGATCCTGACTACTTGCAGCGCTACTCCACAAAAGACTATTAATTGATGTCGCATACACAAGAGTACAACTAGCTATATGTGTACTTTTGGTGCCTAATTTGAGTGGTCTGCTCAAAGGTTCTACACTAGTGCCATACCTGCAACCTGTTATGGGTGTTGCCTATTTAAAACCTCTAATCTATGCAGTTTTTCTAATATAGTAGGATCTATAACATAAAATTACGATTTCGCTACCACTGAATATCGAACTAGCAACTTTCTGATTTGTATCCTTGCAGCATAACCACTATGCTATCAACTGGGAGGACTTAAAAAATATTTATTAAATTACTATATTTAGCAATAAAATTACTATATTTGGGGGTCATCTAAAGCGGAGACAAATTCACGTGATTACAGCCAATCAAATTACAGAATTTTGATGATCGCTGGTGAAGCAAAAAATGAAAAACCACAGTCTAAATCTACCTCAGGTAGATTAAGTAAAAATATCGGAAAGGCAATTTCGCTTATATATAACAATCTAAAACCTAGCCTAACCCTAATATAAGATGGCCCTAGCTCTAAATTTAACTGAGAAAATTATTAAGAAATATGAGTTGCCCCCACTTTAGACGTCCCTATATTTGGCAATTTATTAATTTTGAATAAATAATTTAGTTTATATATTTAGAATAGTAACTAATTTTATTTTTCTTAAAATATATAAAAATTTGAAATTATATGTAATTTGTTATGCTGAATAATTTTTACTTAATTTTGAAATTTGATTAACTTAGTAAAAAATTAACTATTATTATATAGCAAGCTTATATAAACATAAAACAATTTTTTGCTATTATTTTTTTAGTGTTATAATATAATCATTAGGGTTATATATGATTAGGAGACACTTTCTAGGGGTCGCTCAGCCATTTGTGATTGGTCAAAACCCCCGTTACATATAAAAAAACAAGATGAATTTTTATTGGCTACTTGTTGTCTTTATATTAAAATATAAGACCAATTTGATTGGTTAATAGACGTGTATAACTTGCTTACATTCTAGGGTTAGGTCTATTATAATAAAATATAAGACGCAATTTGATTGGTCAAAAAACCCGTTACATATAAAAAAATAAGACAGATTTTTATTGGCTATTTGTCACATTTATAATAAAAAATACGACACGATTTGATTGGTTGAACTTTTATAACTTAGTAAATAGTAGGTTATATATGTTTGGAGTTGTGGGATGGGGCTAGGGTTGGATAATCAATGAACAAACCAAATTTTATCAGATAAAATTTTTATATGTAGAGCATATAAAAGCCAACTTGAACGAATTTAATTGGTTAAAAAAGCTGTTATATATAAAGAAACTAGACAGAATTTTGTTGGTTATTAGACGTGCCTATAATAAAATAGAAATGCAATTTGATTGGTTAACAGAAATAACTGAGATTTTTAATTTGTTTATGTTCTAGGGTTAGGGTTAGGGTTGAATTTCCGTACTTATTACTATATTATATAAAATGGGTTGGGGTTTCAGACTGTCCAATTAAATTATTCCTTTATCTGTTTTGCAGATAAATTTGCTTGCAAAATTTATTTTTTGTAAAATTGCAAAAATGTAGATATAAAAGTTTCTTCTAAAAAATATATACAATACTTTGGCAAAATATTATTTTTAAATTTGTTATATTAAAAATTTTTACTAAATAAAAATTATATTTTTGCCTATATATAAAATTATATTAAAAATTTTAAATTTTTGATCTATCTACTAAACCGTTTTGCATAATTTACTACCAGAATAATCATCTAAATAAGATGATTTTAATAAATCTAAAATCTCTAAAATTTGATCACAAGATTCTAAGTTATTCATTAATTTATTATTTAAAAACAAAATATAAATTTAAAAGAATACTATCCCTTAGATTGTAACACAGACAAATTTGCCTGCGTATTTTAAAATTTTTAATAAAATTTTAAATATGATTTTAGCCATATCTTTTCTAAGTAAAAAATATTCTTTGAGTTTTGTTTTAGTAACTTTGTTATAAATTTTTTTTTAAAATCATTAGAAAACTTTAATATAATAAATGTTTAAAGTTCTTGTATTGGCATTTTTACTATTAAAATTTTTCTTTAGATTTTTTCAAATTTTATATGTTCCCATCTATAAAAAAAATCTTTACTTCTAATACAAGTCTTAATTTTTACAAGTAAATCATTAAAGTTGCAATAATGAAAGTTGTCATCCTTTATATAAACTACAATATTGTCTTAAGAACTATAGTTCTAAAATTAAAACTAAATAAGATCGCAGAAAAATTGTAATAAAATTTTTTAAAAAAATTTTTTCTTAAAATTATCTATTTTCAGCTTATATGTAACTATAATTTATTTTCTTATAATATAAAACTAATTTTGCAAAAAAGTAATCCTTATTTTCAAATATAATTGTACAAAGTTTTATTTAATTATTTTAGCATTTTAAAAAAGTAAATCAGAGCTAAAAAAAGTGCAAAAATGCAGGCAAATTTGCCTGTGTTCTACTACAATCTAAGGGATAGGCCAAAATCTGGGCATAATAGCAGATCACAAGATATGAGCATTTTTGTCTTTGACAACAGGCCATGTATTATTAATTATTGATTCCGATTTTGTTTATGCGCGTATGCGACCCCTAACTATATAGTGTAAAAAAAAGCAAACATATAATTATAAAGAAAAAAATGCTCACATCTCGCTATCTACTGGGCTGATTTTAATAATTTAATGGCAATTATGTCCAGAATTTTTTTCTCTACAACTTTTACTTAATGTAAAAAAGATATTTACTTAGTAAAAAATAGGTTTGCCCTTTGGGAAACTCCAGATTCCAAAAAAGACAAAAAATATATAATAAATATATCTCTACTTTAATGGTTTTTAGACGGATTAAAAATTAATTTATAGTATATTTTAAAATTAATTTATAGTTTATTTTAGATTTAATTTACAGCTTGTTTTAGAGTTAGAGCTTGTTTTAGAGTTAATTTATAACTTATTTTAAAGTTAATTTATTGCTTATTTTGAAGTTAATATATATTTTATAATTAATTTATAACATATTTTAGAATTAATTTATTAGCAAATAAATAAAATAAATAAATAAATAAAGTTATTTTATGACTATAAGATCCAATTTTTTGCTAAACTTGCCTGTATTGTGCAAAAAAAATCAGATTAACTAGCTATCAGATAGTATGCACAATAATTGTTAGTATTAAAATAAATAAAAAAAAGTTACTTTATGACTATAAGATTCAATTTTCTGCTAAACTTGTTGCATTGTGCAAGAAAATCAGATTGACTAGCTATCAGATAGTATGCACAACAATTGTTAGTATTAGGGTTTGGCTCTTTTTTGCATGAAGAATATTCAAGACTATATTTTCTTGCTATAGTTCTTTTTTATTTAAAATCTTCTTGAACCCTTTTGGCTAACTATGTAAATTGATATTTAACTTTGTTTTATTCAAAAAATCTATATATAATTCTAGCAAAGTATAAGTCATTCTTTTTTTGGCATATTAACAATGTCTTGTAATATAAGAAATTAAAGTTTTTGTAAATCACTATTAAGATCTATAAGGTGCGTTAAAAATTTAAAATCTAAAAATTTAAATATATAATATTTGGATATAAGTACCTAATTGCTCCTAATAAAGTATCTTTCCAAAATACTAATAACTTTTTTAGTAATAGGTATTATAGTAATATGCTAGCTTCTTCTAAACCTTGCAATATAGTAAAAGTATTACTTGAACAATTATTTATTTTATTTTATTTATTTTTTTTTTAACCTGTCAGCTCACAAGACCATTGGGGTGCGTTTGGCGCTCTTTATTTTAATTCAATATTTAGTACATATTGGGTTACAATTTACTATCTATTTTAACTATCTATTCTAATACAAGCAAATTTTAATATTTGCTTGTTTGAGCCCTTTATTAGTCCTGCTTTCAGGACTTTGAATTTGTTTGTTAGCCTATAGCTCATGCGACAGATCGCTACATCACCAGATAAGGCTTTTTTACCCCACTTATACACTGCGAACATGCACCAGAGTTCGTAGGCGACTGTCGTATATAGCTATGCTACTGCTTCTTTCTTGCTAGAATTTTGGATATTGTCTGTGGAAAAGATGTCTTCTATCGTTTTTGGTGGTATGTCCCCCTTCCAAGTTCAAATTACTATATGCCTTCTTTCAGAAAATCTTACTGACCCTATATATGGTGCCAAAATGTTCTCGGCTCTGGGTGCTGCTCTCACACCATGGACAATCCCTATTTTCATATTTCCCCATGTGTTTGGTACGATAACCTAGCAAGAGAGCCCATGGTGTAGTCTCCACATAATGTCCTTTTTTATATTTGCGATTCTGTTCAGACTCAACCAAGTCAGAACATGGTTCAACGTTTCTTCTGTACTTTCAGTACCTGGCTTCTTGTTGCTTCTGAGCAATTCGATTACTCGCTTGGTTGAAATCTGCTTGCCTATCCATTGGTCTATCATAATTTTGGGTTCCTCCCATGGCCAGTTGGATCTAGCTAGGATTTTTCCTTTGACTCTTTCTCATGCTCTTATATATGGTTTCCATATGTTTGGCCAAGTTTTTAGTTTAACTGGGTTTGCGTTCAGGGCCTGTAGAGATGAGATATCCCTCTTATTCCTTAGCTTTTTTGCGATTATATCTCTTAGTGCTACCGCCCATGTGCAGTTCTTCATGACTAGGCTCTTCCAAACTATGATAAGTCTAGCGTCAAGAAGGTCCCTTAGAATTGAGGCCTTAAGTCCTAGATTCTCATATGATTTTTGGAAAGTAGAGTATTTAGGCAATATTCTTGATTCTATTTAATCCAGAATGAGAGTTGATCATTAATTTCTGCTAGCTGCTTCCTGTTCGGAGGGCATATATACGCCGAGTACCAGATCTGTGACAATATCAGAGAGTTGATTACCAGTATTTTCCCTTTAAAGTAGAGATTTCTTTTACCATACTTTTCTATTAGTCTTTTAATCTCTTCGATTTTTTTAGCCCAGAAGCCTTTTACGGGAGAGCCGTCTCTTTTTAATTTATTCACTAAGATTTCTAGGAAGTTGTTTTCCCCACACTTGGCAGGCTCATCCTCCCTTCTAGCTCTACTCTCTCCGCAGTTAAAGTCAATGATATCAACTTAGTCTTTCTTTTATTTATCTTCGCATTTGAAGCGGCTTCATAAGTACGTAGAAGATCATTTAACCTTTTCCAATCTGAGCTCGAGCCCAGCCCAACAGTGAGATCGTCACTGTAAGCAGCCAGTTTAAATATGAATTTCCCAGTGGCAGACCCTGATTTTGTTCTTGATCTGTATTAGCAATGGTTTGAAAGCAATTATATAAAGTAACGGTGATAGGGGTTACCTTGGCATACTCTCTACTAACTCTAAATGATTTTAAGATCTCATTGCTTCCTACAATATGAGCCTCTTGGTTCGCAAAGAGATTATTTACCACCTTTATAAATGTGTTGCTAAAGTTCATTTTCTCTAGGACCTTACTTAGATATGTATGATTAACTCTATCAAAAGCTTTCGCTTGATCAATCAGCACCAGCCAATGTTCGTTTGATATTTTCCTACTGGCCCTCATAGTAGTAATAATGTCTAGCACCGAGTCTGTGATTAGTCTGCTAGCTACAAAGCCTTTTGGTAGTTAGCGATGATTTCACTACATATTGTATTTAATCTTTCTGCCAAAATCTTCATAAAAATTTTTACATCGCTATTTGCCAGAGAAATTGGTTGCCAGTTACCAACATCCTCCAGGTTTTCCTCTTTCTTGGGTATCAGGATTAAAATGTTTTTGTGCTATGATGAAGCCATCCTGCTTCTTTGATTACATTGTTAAACACTACTTCCAGTATTGGTGCTAGATTTCCGCCAGTGTTTTATAAAATTCATAGGTTAGACCGTCCGTCCCTGGTGATTTATTTCCTGGTAGTTCCTGTATTGTCTAAAGTATTTCTTCTTTCTCTATTGGATGTATCAAGGTACGGTTCCATTCTTCACTGACCTGTGGAAGGTTATTTGTAATTCTGTTCATTGCCGCCATGTCGATCTCTTCAGTTTCATAGAGCTTTTCATAAAAATCCCTGATGTAAAGCAGAGTGTTCCTTTCTTGCCAACCGTTTTTTGGAGGGTTGATCTTATCTTGACAACTTATCGATTTTCTGGCTTTATATTGGGCATAGAAGTATTTGGTGGAGTGCTCTACTTTTTCTATCCATTTCGCTTTTGATCTTCTGCACCAATTTTCTGACATTTTTCCAGTTCTTCTTTTAACTGAATTCTGAAAGATTCTAGTTTATTACTGGCGATTTCGTCTGAGAGGTTTTTGGTCACACTTATTGCGCATTTCGTAATCTTCTTATGCAAAGTCTCAATCTTTTTCTCTAGTAGTTTGGATCTTCTGAAAGCTCTAATAATTGACTGGATGTTTAACTTACAAAGGTCCCAGTTCTGTATGGAACTCTCCTCATTTAGTTCCCTTATTACCTTCTCCAAGATCCTTTCATTTTCTAGACTTTCTTTATCAAGCCTCCATAGCGGACTATGTTCGCTTTTACTTGAAGACATGAGAAAACATTCTAGAAGCAAATTGCCAAAGCATAGGGCAACTTCACTGACTAGGTGCCTATATTCTTCCTTCACAAAGATATAATCAATACAAGTGACCATTGTTTGTTCACCTTGAGTGTTTTGGAAGTACATTAAAAACGGTCTTTTCTCTGAGCAATCCACCACATTGATAAAGTCATGTGTTAGTTCTGCCAGTAGCTTCCTTGAAGGATCATATTGAGGGGAAGCCTGACTGATCTGGTTATTTAGCAGGTTCAGGGTAGTGTTCAGATCTCCTGTAATAATATTTATTGCTCCTTGTTTTATCTCTGGAGTCCAAGATTTGAAAAACACTGCTCTGTCTAGGGAGTTTGGTGGTGTATAGACATTAGTGATATGGTAACTTGTCCTTTAAAGGTAAATTCTGTCTCTATAATTCTTCCTCCGTGGGTTATTTTTGTGTTAGAGAATTCTATATCCTTGTTGCCTGCCAGGATTGCTGCCTTAATAGACCAAATTGACTCATGTATCCACTGTTTTTTTAGGAAGTTCTCCATGTTTTTATTATTTAGATTGGTTTCTTGCAGGCAGACGATGTCCAATTTGTACAATTTTATCAAATAAATGTATTTTTTTGCTTGCCTCTGTCATTTATCCCTTTCACATTCAGAATTGCTAATTTGAGCTTGATAATTAGAGGCATATTAACGTAAAGGGTTTGTGTTCCCAAACTAGTGTTGTGATTAGTTCACTGTCCCTTTATGGATATAAGAAGCAGATCTCCTGTTGTCTTTCTTCTTACTAATTCCTCCTTTTTTGGTAACAGGTTTCTTATATGTTACTGTCGTGAACCCATCCTCCTCCAGGTATGGAGTGTATTTTTTTTCGGCATCCATCATAGAGAGGTCTGCCTTAATTGGTTTTATGTTCTCATTCGGGTCTTTGAAGTTTCCAGGGTTGTCATACATTTTTGACAACTCGTCATGAGTAACTTTCGTTTTTTCTCGATTTGTTGCTATAGCTGCCTCTTTATTTATGGGAGGTTGTGTTTCTGTTTGAGACTTTTCTTCAGCTATCTTTTCTGTAGCTATCGCGCCTGATTCTATTTGCTCGATTTGTTTATGTGCTTCTATATGCATATTCTCTGATGTGGAAAAAGTGGAGGCCTCCTTCCCTTGCATATTATCAGATTCTTCAACTGCTGCAGCGATATTTTTCTGGTTGTAAAGCCTGCTTTTTGCTACAACAGATGCCTAAAACTGCTGGCAATCTTTCCTAATGTGTCCCTCCTTCTCACAGAAGTAACAAACTTTGGACGCTAATTTCCATTCTGTAGTAACCTTATTATCCCAGACATGAGTAAACCTGGGTATCCTAGCCTCAAGGCCGTAGTCTTCTATAGTTTCAAAAATGATGATCCATTGGTCAGTAGTGTAGTATGTTCTATCGATTAGCAATAACTTGATTGACGTGACTTTTCCAACCCTTTCAAAAGCTTCTAGGAGAGCCTCCGAGATCTTTTCCTTTTGCCAAGTGAGACGTTTTTGCATCTAATTGACAGGAAGGTTTTCCTAGTGTCCATTGGAATGTGCCCAAAGTATGTTTTATTCAGTATCTCAATGCCTTTCGCTGTGTACTGTTTCAGGGTATCCTTATCATTGAAAGTAATTTCTAGGTGTGTTTTTCGTCCTCTCGTAAAGTGTTGCTTTGCTGCGTAGATATCGAATCCCACTGTTTTGAATAACGATTCCATAATTTCATTGAAGGAACAGAGTAGATTGCTTATTTTAACTATTAATGCATTTTCATTTATAGATTTGATTGTCCTCTAGGGCGAGAAAGACGAGAATCTCGATCTGCCTCTTTTCAATTTCGAGAACAGAGAGGTCCATTGCCTATCCAGTGTAGAACCTTTTCCTTTAGGACTCTCATCTTTACGAATTTCCTCACGTGGGGTTTTCAATAAAGTTTCTGCCTTGCTTTTCGCACCTGTAGCTTCATCCATGTTGAAAATTCTACACCTTCGTTAAAAAATTCATCTCTTGTTTTTTTATCAGTCGCTTTCTTGTTTATCAATTGATTATCTTAACTGCCCTGTCGATGTCTTTTGTCATTTGCTCCTCTGAGAGAGGAGACTTTATATTTGTAATATCCTTTAGATTATTTGACTCTTCTATCATCATGTCATCCCAGCTCTCTTTTTGCATTTCTGTTTTGTTCCATGTATCAATATGCGTAGTTTTCAATGCCGAGTTGACATGTTCTATTTGTTTTGTTGTACTTTCATTTGGGTGTTGTTTTCCTTGTTCATCCCTCTTGNAAGTAATTTCTAGGTGTGTTTTTCGTCCTCTCGTAAAGTGTTGCTTTGCTGCGTAGATATCGAATCCCACTGTTTTGAATAACGATTCCATAATTTTGTCATTTGCTCCTCTGAGAGAGGAGACTTTATATTTGTAATATCCTTTAGATTATTTGACTCTTCTATCATCATATCATCCCAGCTCTCTTTTTGCATTTCTGTCTTGTTCCATATATCAATATGCGTAGTTTTCAATGCCGAGTTGACATGTTCTATTTGTTTTGTTGTACTTTCATTTGGGTGTTGTTTTCCTTGTTCATCCCTCTTGACGTGTTCTGTTTGTTTGGTTTTTTTCTTTTAACCATTTTTTCACTTCGTCCATACTACAAAACTTCTCTAGTCTACATTTCTTGTTCCTATGGGGACAAGCCCCGTTTTGTAAACTTTTCTGTTAAGATATACACTTGTATCTTTGAAAAATAAAATAACCGTCTTCTGTTTTACGTGGTCAAGAGAGAGTGTGTGTAGATCGAAACTATAGTGGCGAATGTGATTTAGATTGAGTATGAACAATTATTTATTTCTATAGTATTAACTTTATAATTTAATTTTTTCATTAATTTTGTATTTTTGCAATTCCTAATATGAAGAATTTTATTATCTTGAGCTATTATAGGTTTCTATTTTACTTCTTATAATAAGCTTTTTTGATATACTAAAGCTAAAATTATACTATAGAATTTTTTAACAATATAAAATTAGACAATCAAATTAATTTAAATTTTCTAAGTTGCTTTTGTAATTTAATAATAAATATAAGAGCACGAAATAATTGTGTTTCATATATCTCAAAATTTGTCAATTTACAAAATACTAATTTCATTGCATTTTTTGCTAATATTTTTAATAATAATGTAACAAATAAAATACTGTTTTGATTTGGTAGTATTTTCAAATATAAATCTTGAATTTTTAAAAAAATTTTTTATTTGCTCTTGATAAGTAAAGGCTTTGCTTTAATTTAAAAACAGAAACCTAATGTATACAGAATATCACTATTTCTATAAATAATATTAGTAATAAATTAATTATATAATTTATTAGTGCATTATAATTTGATACAAAATCTAGTGAGTTGTAATCTAGTTCAGAATTTTGTGAATTGAAATATAATTACAAATTCTAAATTATAATCTAGTTTTTAATTCTGTAAATTGTAATCTAGTTATGAATTCTGTGAATCATAATCTAGATTCAAATTTTGTAAACTGTGTTCTAGTCCATATTCAGAGAAATTATTATAATAGTTATAATCTAGTAGTCTATACTTTAAAAAAGTATTATAATAGTTGTGATTTAGTTCATATTCTAACTATTATAATTTAGTTCTGAATTTATTGAGTTACAATCTTGCTTGAAATTAAACTATCTTGTAACCTTATTTTTTAAATTTTTTAAATCAAAAACCTTTAGAAAATATGCATACTCATATATTGTTTTAGAAAATTATAAATTTATTTCATATACTCTTAAACTGAGTTTTTTGTTATCTTCAAGATTTAAAAAGTGTTAAGTTATGAATAATTAGCTTGATTTGGTTGAAAATAGGTTTTGTTTGTTTTGATTAATTGAAAATAGATCTTAGCAAAGAATTGGAATTGCCATTTTGTACCAAAATTGGTTTACAAGTACACACAAATATAAAGAACCAAAATTATTATTTAAATTATTGAAAATGCTTGGTTTATATTAATTTAGGTATGTTGTTTGTAAATATTTTTAATAGCATAAATTTTATATTAGTTAGAATCGAAAACTGCTTAGAAAAGATATTAAAACTGCTTATTGTTATACAAAATAGCCTTTAAAGGAAATATATATACTAATCAGAAAAATACTTTCTCAAATAAGATATTTGTATAATATTGTCACACTAAACAGAACTTATCAGAATATTTGATAATTGACTAATAATTTAATTATGATCAATATAATAGAACATGATTAGAAATAATATAAAATAATTGTCTGTTTTTAATATTGTCCACTAGTGTTTCTCAAATTCAAATCAAATCAAATATTGTGTCAATTTGAATTTGATCAAATCAAATTGACCCTGATTTGAATTTGATTTGATTCAAATATTTGAATTTGAATTTGATTTGAATTTGAATTTTTAATAGTAATTTTCAAATCAAATCAAATATTTGTCAAATCAAATCAAATTTGGTCATATTTGAATTTGATCAAATCAAATATAGTCAAATTTGAATTTGAATTTGATCAAATATTTGATTCAAATATTTGAAGATCAAATCAAATTGCGAACCCTATTGTCCTCAATACAAAAATTTGTAAGGTGAATAGAAGTAATTTGGCAAAGCTAATGATTCTGTTAAGTAAACTTTTTATTAACAGCACCATAGTGAAAAATTTACTCCTGTGATGAAACTATGCTATATTTAGAATATATCTATTAAAAAAAAAAAGGTATGACAAAAATCAAAATCGGTAAATCACTACTTTACCAAACAGTACCAAAAAATGGAAATATAGGATTAAAAAGGTAATTTGGCGAATTTTGCTTACTAATATAAAAAAAATTTTTACTTCCTTTTTTTTTTCCTTTAGCATCCTTCCTATTTTCCGCGAGTCTTCTGGACTTCCTTTCCTTTTTTTTGGGCCAAATGCAGTTTCTGTTTAGCTTTTTTTGGGCTTTTGCCTCTTCTTGTTCGGCTTTTCTTTGGGCTGCTACTTCCTTTTTTCGACTTGTTTCTTCGGATTTACATTCTGCTTCCATGTTTAACTCTTCTAATTGGTGCCAACTTTCTTCGCTAGTGAGGAGCTGAGAAAAAGGAAGAGTTTTTTTTTTTCTTGTAGGAGGTTGATCAGATCCGGTCTGATTTTCTGTAGTTGGTTGTGAACTTACTGCTGGAATGCGAGGAGCCAGATACTTAAGAACTGAACGTAAAGAGCAAGTCCCAGGATTTTTGTAAATATCTAGCTCCTCTTTGGCTGTAAAAATTTGAGACCTTAATAAATTATTTTCATTTTTAAGCATTATATTTTCTTCTGCTAGTTGGTCAAGATTCAAGCGAGTGGAACGAAAATGATTTGAGTTAGTAAATATTTGAGGTAATGAAGATGGTTCGGCTAATACGAGAGATTGACTATACGAAGGTAAAATATCAAACTGTTCGGTTACTAATGATGGGTTTAGACGGTCAGGACTAATGGCATTTGGGTCAAATGGCCAAATTCCCGTCGCTTTATAGGCATTACAAATCGCTTTTGGTGTATAAGTTTCGAGGAAGGCAGAACCAAAAACTCTCACAAAGGTTTGTTTCATTACTACTATATCATCAGTTTCTCTACTGTATTTTTCACAACCTTTGCTATATTCTTTTTTTAGTGCTGCAAAAGGAATTTCTGATAGTTGCAAAACATGGATCATATGGGGTGGAAGTGCATAAAGAAGGATGCCATTGTTATGACAAAAGTCAACAGAAGTATAATTGATGTGACTTTTGTGGCCATCTAACATTAGTAATACTGGTCGGTCGGGTAGGGGGAATCAAACAAATAAAATGATCAAGGTACATTTTAAATAATTTTTTACGCATTTACCCCATACTTGTAAAACCCATTACGGTCTCTAGTGGTGCACCGTCAAGTAAATTAGGTATCGTACAGACACCTTTATAAATTATTAAAAGCGGAATATCCAGCTGCCGAAATTGTAGGCGCAACTGAAATATGTTCTTGCGAATTTCCATGTGCAATTTTGTGCACTTGACGTGACCCTTTTTTTGCTAAAAGCTTTTCTAATGCAGGCACAATAGCGAACCCAGTCTCATCCATATTCCATTTTGTGCCGCATTAAGAGAATTTTCACTAATAATTTGGTTAAGTTTTTTAAAATGATCATTGACTATAGTTTTATTTGCTTTTTGTGGTCTTGCTTCCGATAATTGTTGAGGAACACAAAAGGATAAATCTGGGTGGTCCCTCATAAAATGTTCCCACCAGTCTTGACCTGGCCTATTTTCCCAAAAGGGTGCGATCAATTACTTTAATTTCATAATTTCCATCACGCAATAATTGACCCCAGTTCTTGTCAAGCCAAACCTGAGCTCTTGCATGTTAATGCAATAGCCAACTAATTGATTTTCTTCATGACTGGTGAGAACGTTAGGTGCACCTGAACGTTTAGAAGGACCACTATTATTTACTGCATGCCGAAGAGTAGTTTCTGAAAGACCAAAGTCTTTTGCCAAACCATTTATACTTGAAGGTTAGGACCCGGGAGGACAATCATTTAATTTTTTAAGTGCAGCGTTAATTGCTTCACCTCTTTTATCAGAAGATTGTCTCATGTTCGAATTAATTTTTTCGAAGTAAAAATTTTTTCGAAATAAAAATTTAATAATTTTTTGAAGTAAAAATTATAAGATAAAACCGTAAATAATGTGATACACAAAAATTTACTGGGTATTTATCATTGTGTATAGAAGTTGTAGCAACATCGGTTGCACAATATCGTTCGCATACCAAATCAAAAGTGCACATATTTTGTCGCGATGTAAGTTCAAACAAAATTCATGTATGTTATAAATAGAAGTAATTTGGCAAATTGGAAATAATCTAAGATATATCATGATCCCGTGATTGAATCTGAACGATTTTTTTACCATTCGAATCCTCTCAATGAGAGGATTTGAATGGTATAAAAATTGCTCAGATTCAATTATGGGATCACAATATATCTTAGATTATTCCAAATTCACCAAATTGCTCTTATTCGCCAAATTACCCCTATTCACCTTATAAAAAAACTAACTTTTACACTTTAACAAAAATTTTTGTTGCAATATTTTACAATATAGTGGTAATTATTTTAAAAAAATTTTAAAGCTTGTCACAAATTTAATAAACAATAAAAAATGAATTGATTATCACATGTACGGACAATCTCTATATACTAGGTCTTTTATAACTATTACTAATAAAAGATTAATTTATTATATCTGTTTGGAATGCAGGTCTAATTACAAATATAGTGCAGATAATAATGATAATCAATAATTAAATATATTACAATAATTTAATATTATAGTAAAAACATATAAAAATATAAATTGCAATAATTTTTGGAACTATCTGCTATGCTCCAAACAATAAAAAAATATTAAATTAAAATAAATCTAATAGCTATATTTTTTTTATAGGTTTGCTACTCAATTTTGTGCAAAATGATATTTTTTATATATTTTTATTGCTAATACAATTGAGTTTCAAACATTATATTTTCTTTAGTTGTTATTTAATGATAAAAAAAATGAAACTTTGAAAATAGTTGCTAAGGTAATTAGTGATGGACTATGGTTTACAAAGTGTATTAGAAAATAGACAAATGTTTGTATAAAAGGTATTTTCTTGTTTTTTATTTTATTATTGATTAATTTTTTTTAATTTTTAATTTTATTTTTTTTTATTAATAACAAATTAATTACTGTTTTTATATAATTGCAAAAGAACTAATTGAGCACTTTTATGCAAGTTTGCTTTAAAAAGCTTGTTTAGCAATAATTAGTCTTATTCAAATTGTCAATTTATCTTTACAAGAATTCAAAGTAATTCAATAATGATTAAAACCAAGTTGAACAACAAATTAGTCCACAAATGGTTATTGAATTAGCACAACAGATCTTTCTTTAAACAGCTTACAGATGGTTGCATAAATTTGATTTCTGCTATAAATATTATAGTATATTTTAGAATAGAATTAATTTATAGAATATTTTAGAATTAATTTAAATTATATTTTAGGATTAATTTATAGCATATTTTGGGATTAATGTATAGCATTTATAGCATATTTTAGATTAATTTATAGCATATTTTAGGGTTAATTAATTTTTTAGTCTATAGTTAAAAGAACTTAAATTAAACTATTTTAAATTAATTTTTTAATTTAAATTAAGTTAAATAAATATTTAGATAGGCACTTTTTAAAGTTAATTTGGTACCAAAATACTTAGCTCATCGAGACAATTTAAATGAGCCCTAAATCATCAAAATCTGATTACAGGATAGTGGAAATGTTTAGGGTTAAATTGATCAAACTTTTAGGGTTAAAATAATCAAACTTTAGGATTAAAATGATCAAACGTTTAGGATTAAATGATCAAAAGTTTAGGGTTAAAATGATTAAACGGTTAGGATTAAAATGATCAAACGTTTAGAATTAAAATGATCAAACGTTTAGGGTTAAAATGATCAAACGTTTAGGGTTAAAATGATCAAATGTTTAGAATTAAAATGATCAAATGTTTAGGGTTAAAATGATCAAACATTTAGAGTTAAAATGATTAAACATTTAGAGTTAAAATGATCAAATGTTTAGGGTTAAAATAATCTAACATTTAGGATTAAATGATCAAATGCTAGAAGTAAATTAACCAAATATTTAGGATTAGGGTTAGGGTTAGGGTTAGGGTAAAGTAGAGCAGTGTTGTCACCAGACATAGTCCGAGCTATTTTGGGGTGGACCAGACATTTTTGGACATTGTCCGATGTCCGTGTCCAAATTATGTCTGACTAAATAGATTGTTACCGGATATCGTCTGTACAATATTTGTCAGACACAAACATATTATGGACCAGACATTGTCCGATGTCCGATTTGTAACTGAAAAAAATTATTGTACGCAATTACTATTTATAGTGGCAATAGAAATAATTAAACAAACAAGTACGGTATTTAAACATGTAGCCCAAGATAAATTTAGAAATAAAACAACTTATCGCAATGAAATATTGGAGTACATGAAGACAGTGTTGTCACTTGGATGCGTCCACACTATGTTTTTTGTCCAACGTCCAAGATTGTTCAAAATTGTCCAAGCCTATGTCCCATGTTTAACTAATCAATAAAGTTATTTAAAAAAATATATAATTATATATTTTTTTAGGTGCTGGACGTATTGGTGAAAAATTAAAATATGTTATCTTAATAATATTTCAAGTAATTTTAATTTGAAAAAATGTTCAAAATGTCCAAAAACATCCAAGTGACAACACTGCATGAAGACACTTAAATTGTGCTATTTAACTTTGTTAAATTTTAATTTCGATTAAAATTTTTAATAAATTAATACCCGATTATATTACCGAAGGTTTTTAAATACAGTTTCATAATATATTTAAACTATTAGCACTTAAAATAAACAAAATAAAAAAATGCAAATTTTAATTAATAAATTAAAATCTTTATAGCAACACAGAGAACTTATTTTAAAAAAATATATATGAAGTGAAAGAATACATCTTATGCCTACCACTGGCAAACATAGCATTCTAATTTATGAGTGTTATTCAAAATATACTTAAGATTAATAAGTTTTTATAAATTCTAGTGCATCTAGCAAAAAATTGACAAACTGAACATTTTCCGATTCAATAAGTTTGATTCGGTAGTGACCCTTACCGAAATCACAAACTTATCAAATCTGCAAATATTTGGTCTATTAGTTTTTTGCCAAATACCCTGAATTTATGAAAACAGCTGTAAACTTATTAGATATTGGACATATAAAAATAACAGGAAATTTTTTTTATCAGTTAATGTTACTCATGTACTACTATACAGCACATGTGAGTGATATTAATTCTATAAAAAATTTCACTATTATTTTTCATCATATGCCCAATATCTTATAGGTAGCTTAAAATATCCTAAGTATTGTTTCAGACTAATATCTCAAATTTTGCAATTCAAAATTATCAGACCAATGGAAATATACTGCTTAACTGCAAATTCTGCATATACTGCAGATTCAGTAAATTCGATAATGCACCTCAGAATATACAGAATTCTGGACAGCTTAATAGTTTGTATATCTATATCAATATGCTTACCTTTAAAATGCAATAAAAGTTTATCAAAATGCTAAATTTCTACTTATTATTAATTCTGAATCTATAAATTTCCGTATCCATCTAAAACATATTACAAAACAATGGGTTATGCTAGTTGATTGTACAGTATTTATTGGATAATAGTTGTTTTATATTTTTACATATTAACATTAACAATGGTTAAAATTCATTTCTTTTTATTAATATATATATTGGATTTTATGTGCTTCTATAATTGTGTCTAATTTGACTGCACATTAATAGATGCATAAATAAATAAGTATTAATAAAGAAAGTCTATATTTTGTATAAGTTATGCATAAACATTCATTAGTATTATTGTCTTAACAAAGTTGTTCGTGTTATGGTTAGGTAGAAAAAAATTATAAATGAGAATATATAATATTTTAAGTATAGTATATTTAAAATTTTAACCAAAAATAAATAAAGAATGATGACTCAAAGAAGAATGTTAGCTTTTGCATTTTCTTTGTTTACTTAGTATTGTTCTCTCATATTACAATTGTATTTTTTTTTTGAATGAGTAAGTTAACTTATATTTATTAAATAGATAAAGCTGAATATTGTATTATAATTATAAGTCTTACCTGAAGGAATGGATATAAATATTTGACATTATATATCAAAGATGTATACTAATCTTCAATCAACATGCCATTATCGCAATTATTAGAGAAGCATATTATTAAATCTACAGAAAGATTTAGTAAAAGTAATATTAAAGTCTATTGCAAAGCATGCGTTAAAGTATTAGGTAAGAATGAAGGCAAAAAAATTGCTTTCCTAACAAAATGAATAGAATTATCCAGCATTTAAAAAAATGCGTACATTTTGTGAACAAAACATTACCAGAAGAAAGAGAAGAAATTTTCGCACTATCTAATAGTAAAGGAATTTCTAACGAAAAACGACCTGGTAAAAAAAGATTATTTTATTTATTTATTATTTATAAAACTAAATAGTTTTTTTTTTTAGCTTCCCCTTATAATATCGTATCCAATTTCTCAAAGTCTTCTTCAGCACGAAAAGTTATTGTACGTTTTTCTTCTTATGGTCCTCTTGATAACTACACGGTTTGACCATTGTCACAGCAAGATGAAGAAAAGTTTGAGATTCTTTTATTGAGGTTAACGATATCTTGTGGGATTCCTTTTCATTGGATTAACAATCCAGAAACAAAAGAACTGTTTCAATTTTTGAATTCTCTTCTTAAACTTCTGGACTGTCAAGTTCTCAGTGAACAAATTTTAAAGGTAGCTGTATCTGAAAAAGATAAAATGATGAACAAAGAACTGTGCCAAGATAAAATTGGCATTACATTAACGTTCGACAGTTGGATAAACATAAAAGCTGAGCAATTGTTAGGCATAATGGTTATTACTTCAAATAGAAAACCGCATACTTAGAATGCAATCGATGTTAGTTTGGAGAGAGAAACCTATATTGAAGTAATGGAAAAAATGAAAGAAATAATTCATGAATTACAAAGCATGGAAATAAAGGTTTCTGCTGTTGTTACTGATAGTGCAGACCCATATGTGGCTACAAGGTATGTAATATTTTAAAATTTTTTTAAGTCGAATTGCATTGAAATATAAGCATTAGTAGAGTTTGTGAAATTGGATCTTTAGATATTTTGAATTTATTAAAAATTTTAAAAGATTCAATTTCTTAAACTCTAAGCGAAATAATATAAATTGTATCATATAATCTCATATTTACGCGGAATAAATTTTTATTTGACGATCAGTAATTAATGTTTTATCAAAGATTAGAGATGTGCCATCATCATGAGGTAATTCGTGGCATAATTCAAATGCTATACTGATAAATGCCATCTTTAATATTTGAGCTATTATTAAATATAATCTGTAAAACTCAATTGGGTACTTCACGCTAAGTCATATGATTTGTGAAGTGTATGCTAGTTTTTAACTATGGTATATATTAGCTAAATGCTACTAACAATAATTATTTTGCCCAGATAAATACCAGTTAATCAATTATGCGATCCTCTATTTTCACTATAATTTGCTATTTCTAAAATGGAATATAGATCATGACCAGAATTAGTTGGGATTAGGGTAAACAGATTTTTATAATGGTTAGTAACTATAGTAGAAATAGCAAATTATAATGGTATATAAAAATAGTAATTCTCTTAATTATATATACATCGCTTTGGTTCAAAAGCTTATACAATAATAACGAGTCTCATATCGACATTTAGTTATAATAGCGGTTTTAAATTTTTGAGCATTGGTTAAACTGATATCTGATGATAAGACAATTTTTTTGTTTTTAAAGAATGTTAATATAACCAGGTAACATGTAATATATATTAAAAATAACATATTTAATAATTTGTTAGCTCATTATTTTTTTTTTAATAGTATAAGTTGCTCTCATTATAATGAAGTGATCGATTGTGAGATTTTCTTTACTATATCAAGAGTATTAAAAATTCACTATATCGTGAAGTTATTATCTACACTGACTTCACTGTAATATATAATATATATAGATTTTTAGAATGCTTTAAATTTTTTTTCTTTTTTAAAAATATTAGACAAAGACTAAGACTCACTGAAAGGAATCTTGTATTTTTACCATATTTCGCTCATCAGCTTAACTTAAGCGTGGTAAAATTTTTAAGGAATCGACCGAATTAAAAACAACCATCATCAAGCAATTTGACTAGCCACATTTTTTAGAAATGTGAATAATAAATATTTTATTGCAAAATTGCGTTATCAACAAATGTTAACTTACAAGAAATATTATGGCATAGCATTCTAGAAGAAACCAGATAGAACAGTTATTATACTGTAGCAAATACTATTTTACGAAGTCAGCAAGCATTGAAGGTATTTGTTTTTTTTTTTTTATATAAATTTTTTATATATTCTTAGATTTTCGCTCTTAATCATCAACCACAACTTGTCCAAACTCAGCGGCGAGTAGGTGAAAATCCAACAATTAACTGTGATATTATTGACTCAGGAACACTTTGGACAAACTTGACAACAATTGCAGAAATTCTGTATCCTTACTGTAAGATACTAAACATTTTACAATGTGATAATACAAGGTTAATTATGTCATACATGGCTTTGCATACTTGGTCCAACTGTGGAATAATTATACTAACCAACAATTAGCTGAAAAGTTTTAACTCAACTAGAAAAAAGGTGGAATAGCTAGGAACAACCCTTATTAATTTTATCATATTTGTTGCATCCAAAATACCATATATTTTATTTTAGGAATAGGTTAATGATCAATTATGCAATATTAGGCAAATATTTAATTTACTACTAAAAAGCTTGGACTGGAAAAAATCCTACATGCATTCTGCGTGAGTTCAACGAGTTTTTATTGAAGGATTACCCCTTTGATGACGATACATATAATCAATTTAATGATATTTGGAGATATTGAGAATTTGTGGGTGCTATAACAAAAGAGTTAGGAAAAGTGGCTTGCAGATTATACAGAATTTGTGTGAATGCAGCTACAATTGAATACCTTTGGAGTTGTATGGGTTATTTGCAAACAGATCGGAGAAGTCGACTTGCAGTAATAATTTTGCGTCATGCAATTTTTTTTTTCTTTTTTTAATTTGTTTTTCCCAAATAATTTTTTTGCAATTAAAAGCTAATTTCCTTTTTTTTTTAGTTGCCAAAGGTCTTCGATATGTCTAAATTAAGAGCTAAGATTAAATGGAGCCATCAACAAAAATGAAATTTTGCTAAATTATCTCTGCCAAGTTTTCAAACTGATATACAACAAGAGACTACTAGTGAAAAAGACGAACTTTCTAATGAGATTGAACCTGAAAGTTAAGCAAGACACAAACCTAAGTCTGAAGAAATTCAGAATGAAAATAATACCGAAACTGAAGACTTTAATGAAGAAGAGACAGTAGAATCAGATTCTTTAGGGGAATTTAGTCAATTCTTGAACGTATGGGTAGTAATATTAGCAGAGAAAACTAAAGAATTAATGAGTATAGAATACGAAGAAGATGAGGAAATATCTTCTTTATCAGTTGGTGATATTATTCACCCAGCGATTGACTCTAATGCCAAATGGGACATAATTACACTTTTTAATGAGTTACCATTACTGTAATTCTTTTTTTTTAAAAAAAAAATCAGAATGTTTTTTATTACTATGATAATAAAGATATTATAATAAAGATATTAAGGTGCAAATTGCATATAGATTTATAAAATTACTTAGAAGAACTGCCGTATATAATACATATTAAATTTTGTCATTATTCCTATAGAAATTAAACTTGCCAGTCATCATTATTCGAATATAAAGATGGGCAAGGAAATTATGTCAGTAATAATTTCTTATTTTTTTACAATCACTGGTAAAATTTAAAAAATTCGCTATGCTAAATCAAATGCTATTCAACATGGTGAATTTTTAAATTTTACGAGTAAATACATATCACTATGACGAATAATTATTAAATACTTATGCTACTAAGCAATATGTTGAATATAAGAATAGTACTGGGTAGAGGTCGGATTTAATAAATAGTATATTCGATATTCACTGAATATTTGAATATTCGAATATTTAATTTTTCACCAAATTGAATATTCGAATATTTAAAATATTCACCAAATAATTCATTGAATATTCAATAAATAAATTTATAAATTAATAATAAAAATTTTTTTTTAAGGTGAGGTCGTGCCTCGAAGACTTTATAATTAAGTATATATTTGTATGTATTATGTAATACAATATTATCTATATTAAATACAAGAGACTCAGACATTCTTGACTATCTGTGACCTAAACCTACCAGAGCTTTCCATACCCCATTTTCTGTATAACCTGGATTTTTGGACTACTCTCTATTTTGTTATTCCGCTATTTACTATATTCCCCGCTTTTCTCATATTGCTGATCCTATACTTCCAAGTAGGTGCAAGGTCCTTGCCCAGATAATCGTAACCTCACGGTTACTTCCTAAACCTTGGTTTCCTGAGATTACTCATGCGCTGGTGGGGCACAAGCTAAGCTTTGCCCACTACTCTCAGTAATCTTATCGTATATTACTGCAGATATGCTATCTGGATTGGTTAGCAGATACTTTCCCTAAAGGTAGGTGAGCACCGGCTGTGTTGCGTAACTGGTCCGAGTGAAAACCACCCCTATCCTGAGCAAGCTAGCTCTCACTCCTCCTATGTGATACAGCTACTCCCAACTGGATTTCGTAATACATCTCTGTACTACTTCCAACTTCTTGTAGAGTGGTTGGTGTTCTACCATTGGTTAGGCCAGGAAGCTTTATTTCGTACATTGTACTTCCCACCGGGTGGTTCATCATTTTGTTCGTATCTCCAATTCGCAGATCTACCTCTATAGTAGTAGTTTCCTTCCAATTTAGGTTTGGTACCGGTGCCAGAGGTGTTCCTTATCCAGTTTAGACAAATTCTTTACCACAGATCCCTTTGTGTTTATTACTTTTCTCACTACTCAGGTTCATGTTACAGTCGTGTTACTCTCCCAATCAAGATTCCAAGACTGCCTTAGGGTTGTTGGTGCTACCTTGCTCTTGCCTGCCAAGGAATTACTCACGCAACCTTTGTGCAACTGGACCGTCATCTATCAGTGTTGGACTATGACATATATAACCAATATGATCTATAGGACTAGTCATAGATTATATAGTCATTTTGCAAGTATATATGATCTATGACATTATATGACCAATATGATCTATATGACCAGTCACAGATCATGCAAGTATATATAATCTATGACTTTTAGTTATATAGATAACTAGTATTTTCGCGAAATAACGCGCAGGGGTTTACTTGCGCATTACTATACTCCTGATCTGACATGTAACTATTGCGACATTTTTGATCATCCGCATGATTGTCAAATCTGTATCTATTGCGACATTCCGATCGTACACACGATATCATTATTTCTAATTTATGCAGTAAATGCCAGTAAAATATCATAAAGGTAAATTTTTACTGAAAGGTACCCAGGCAGGTATTGTCAGATCTAGATCAGCGTTTAGCCCTAGTTTTATTAATATGCTAGTAATAAGTTTATGTACGTACGTACATACATAGAATAAATGTATGTGTTGCTTTATTAGGTAGTATGTTATTATATAAATGATATTAAATATTTGTTATTTCTATAAGTTAAAAGATCGAGAGCAATTTGTATGTATTTTTTTTTTAAGATTGCTTAAACATATATATAGATCATATGACTATTAATCACGTCATAATAAAATTATAATTATATCGATCATATGACAAATAATCATATGTCATATGATTTTAATCATATGATTTATGATTTAACAACTATATGATTATGATCATTTAAAAAAATTTATATAACATACAAATGGGCCAACACTGTATCTATGGTGCAACCCTCCACAATGGATCTCCTTCCGGAAATTCCTAAAACCAAATTCATACTTCACATGGACTTTCACAGGGTCTTGTATCTGAATTTTTCCTAAAAACCGCTTCTAGTAGGATTCGAACCAAAGACCTTGGCTGTAAGGGTTGAGCATCTAGACCACTAGACTATGGAGCCCCAACCCTAAATTAATAATAAAAATAAATAAATTATAAAACAATTTTGTTTAATAAAATAAATAAATTTAATATTTATATTTTATTTTATAATTTGAATAATATACATATATTATAACTTTAATATACTTAAAAATAATACATAAATAAGTTACGTCTGTCAAACTGGACTCAGCGTAAAATACCTACATATTAGTTTAAAAAATATATAAAGCTTAATATATAATCAATATTTAAAAATTTGAGCTGCATGAGAGACATATAAATGGACCCAAAGCCTGCTTTAAAAAAAGCATGTCTATGGCCTATACTTTGGCTCTAAATCCATCTAATTTTTATAATTATTTTTAATTATCTAAAAATAAGAAAACAAGCAAAAATTAGTATCTTGTTTTAATAATTAAAAAAATAGAATGCATAGAACAGAATACAACTATAACTAAAAAGCTCTAAAACTTGGACCAAATTCTTCTATGCTTCTTTTGTAACTGGGGTTTTTACACCTTATGTTATTAAATATTATTAGCATTATGATACCACAACAATATCTCTTAAACCGTTTCAAATTCAGAGCAGATCTGCCCTGAATTTAACTAAACAAATGCTTCTGATTTATTTTTTTAAAAAATTTATATATTTTTATAAAATTTTTTTTAAATAATATTTACGAATATAAATTAAATTTTTGTAACATTTATATTTAAATTATAAGATAAAAAATTTGGGTTATATATATAAGCTGAAAATGTACAAATTTAAAAAAAATTTCAATTAAAAAAATAATTTATAATTTCTTAATAAATTTTTAAATATTGGCTTTAGATCTATTATTTTAATACACGTATAATATTGTAAATTATATTAAAGGTTAATTTTTTGTTAATAGCGTTACTGAAAAATAAGTACACAAAATTTAATTTTTGACAAATTTGGTTATATCTCGCGATCTAGTAATCAGAATTTAACGATTTTGGCATCATTCGATGTATTGTAAATATTTCTTTATGAATATCACATGATCTAGTCGTCAGAATTTGATATTTTGGTACCATTTGAACCATCTCATTGAGACGAATCGAATGGTACCAAAATCATCCAATTCCAATTACTAGTTATCAAGGTTGTTAAACTTTTATACTTAAAAAAATTTCAGTGCAAATTTGCAGGAGAAACGGTTTAAGAGATAATAACCTTATGACAATACCTAAAGCTCCAAAAAACAATATAAAAGCACTACAACGACAGCATAGTAAGACGACAATACTATAAAAAAATGTAATAGTAAAAAAAGTAAAAAAAATATTTAAAAAAATTTTTTTATGCCAATTAAAAAAAATAAAATTTAACCTCTTTAAAAGAAATTTTTTTACTCACAGCAGAATAACTGCATTTTATAAGCAGTAAGGCTTTGAAACTGAATTAGAAATTTACCATGCAGTGTAGATCTATACTATATAATACTGTAATACTGTAATATAGCATATAAGTGTATATCTTTCTTTATTTGATAATCTGCCTGTCAATTGAAGAATAGGCGAAATGAGGCGTCTTCCATCTAAAATTTTTTTTCTTACTAAGTTAATGATACATATCCACTAATTGAAATTTGTTATCCAAATTGGCCCAGTGGATGACAAGATATCATCGAAAAACGATTGGCTGACTATATAAAAATCTGTGCTGGAAATTTCTAGGCGAAATGTGCGCGTGCTCCATCTAAACCCTTTTTTCTTACTAAGTTAACAATACATGCATACTAATTGAAAGTTTTAGAGCTCATCAAAACGCATCTAACAGTGGTTAGATCATCCAAATTGTCACAGTAGATGGCGAGATATCGTCAAAAAACGATTGGCCGACTATATAAAATCTCTATGTAAACAAATATTGTTTATATAGAGATTTTATATAGTCGGACAATCGTTTTTCGACGATATCTTGCCATCCACTAGGACGATTTGAATGATCTAACCACTGTTAGATGCTTCTTGACGAGCTCTACAACTTTTAATTAGTAGGCATGTATCGTTAACTTAGTAAAAAAAGTTTTAAATGGATCACACGCACATTTCGCCTAGAGATTTCCGTCACGGATTTTTATATAGTCAGCCAATCATTTTTCGATGATATCTCGCCATCAACTAGGCCGATTTGAATGATCTAACTACTATTAGATGCGTCTCGACGAGCTCTACAAACTTTCAATTAGTGGACATGTATCGTTAACTTAGTAAGAAAAAAATTTTAGATAGAAGACACCTCATTTCACCTATTCTCCAGTTGACAGACAGATTATCAATTATACTATTTTAAAATTGTATCATGGCTGTCCTCTCCTAAAAGGTACATTTTTGATATCTGTTACATTTAAATCAAATTACATACTGAAATCCTGTAAGCATTATAATTTTCAACTTTATCATTACCGTATATTTCCAAAAATAAGCTACCTCCTTGGTTTTGACCAAAAAACTAAAAGCTTGGTTTACCCGAAAATAAGCTACCTCACTTTTCAATTCAGAACAATAATAAAATTTTTTGTTCTGAAAATAAGCTATCCCTTTTGTCGTTGTCCAAATATCCGTAAATAGAAAACATCGCACTTAGTGCATATATGCAATAGTGAGAATATTAGTTATTTTATTCCAACCGTTGTATATATATGCATACTTACCTAAAAACTATCCATTGCCTGCCCTTTTACCATAAATATTCATCTGCTCACCGAAAAGATCCATTTTCCCACCTATACACATATTATTTTTTTTTTTAAAGCTTCATAGCCGTCTGATCTTTATTAGCAAATTACATTATAGCTACATAGAGACTGAACTAAGCCGGCTGCCCAAATTGGTGCCCAACTTTGGCTACTGCACTGAAATGGTTTGCTCATACTCAAGCGACAGTCTTCTCTATCAGCAAGAAGTATGGCACCGCCTGGCTTCAGAAAACCAACCACAGAATCCATTCCACCTAAAAACTTCTTCTCTGAGCTTCTCATAAAGAAGAATAAAAAAGGGAAAAAGATTAAAGGGTGACAATGCCTAAATGACTAACCAAATAACCAACCAAAAATATAACAAAAAGAAAGAAATAAAAAAAGAAAAACCAAAGAAAAAGCAAAGAAAGAATAGAAACTGTAGATGCTAATACGTTTAGCATAAATGATAAAAATTATATAATACCACAAGACTAATTAATGTCTATCAGTGTAATATATATACAGATATATAAAAAAAAAATGAAACTAAAAAAAGATAAGTAATTTTTTAAGTGCCCTCCAGATCCAACAACGTCATTTATTGTTTATTTGTATGTAGCGACCAAATCCACACGTGACAGTGCCGGTCCCGATTCAGATCATCCCAATTCGGAAGGAGTAAATACTGCTGATCTTTTGGAGGGGGTAAGCTAGGATTCCCACTTTTTGGCGAAAATTTCGAAAAAATCTACAGGGAAGTATGACAATACTCAAAAGAAATTTAAAAGAAAGTGTGCAGTTGGAAAAACTCAATTTTTTGTTGTTTTCCATTGTTTTGCCACAGAAAACTTTGTCGACGGAAGAAGACTTTTATTTTCACCAAAATTTCTCATACAAGGGCTCCACCTTCTGCCAGTTATCTTGTAAAAGTATGCTTTTGGCTTGCATGTCGAATATATAAAAGAGTCCCCAAAAAGTTAGTTGACCTTTATAAAAACCGTTTTCTTGTGTTATCCTACTATACATTAAGTATAGGCAACTCTCCAACAAAAAACTTCTTGTTTTTTTTCCATTGGTAATTTGGTTTGAGTGATCATTGGAAAGAGTTTTTGATTTATATTCCCTATACACATATTATTAATTCTTACCCAGCTGTGAAAAACCTAAATAAATAAACAAATACTGTAAATAAAATAAATAAAATAAATAAATAAACGAATAAAGAATAAAAAGAAGATTTAAAATTAAGCTATTAATATAAAAAAATAATTAAATTAAAAAAAATAAATAATAAATTATTAAAAAAAATTAAAGAAAAATCTGAAAAATAAAAAAATAAGTAAATAAAAATAAATAAAAATAAAATATATGAAAAAACAATTTAAAAAAAGTTAAAAAAATAATTAATAAAAACAAATTAATAAAATTACATTAACAATAAAAAAAAATACATAAATAAAAAAAAGTATTTAATTATATAGTTCGAACAACCTAGTCCCAACAAATGGAATTTTCTAGCTGCCAAATCTGAAATTTACATAATGTGGCCAAATTTGGTATTTTTATTATATGCGGCCAAATTTGATATTTTCATAATATGCAGCCAAATTTGATATTTTCATTATATATGGCCAAATTTGATATTTTCATTATATATACGGCCAAATTGGCTCATGCTCATTTACCAAATTACTTTAATTTATAGTCACGCCAGTTAATCAGAGATCGTCTGTAGTGTAACGTGATGCAAATCACATGTGAAAATCACTATAGTGTGAATGTGGCGTGCATACATATAAAAATATTTTTCACTAAGTTAACGACACATGCCCACTAATTGAAAGTTGTAGAGCTCGTCGAGACGCATCTAACGGTGGTTAGATCATCCAAATCGGCCCAGTGGATGGCAAGATATCGTTGAAAAACGATTGGACGACTATATAAAGTCTCTATATAATTTACATAGAGATTTATTTTATATAGTCGCCCAATCGTTTTTCAACGATATCTTGCCATCCACTGGGCTGATTTGGATTATCTAACCACCGTTAGATGTGTCTCAACAAGCTCTACAACTTTCAATTAGTGGGCATGTGTCGTTAACTTAGTGAAAAATATTTTTATATGCATGCACGCCACATTCACACTATAGTGTGATATATAGGGCGGCCAAATTTAGTATATATAAGGCGGCCAAATTTAGTATATATAGGGCGGCCAAATTTAGTATATTTAGGGCGGCCAAATTGCTTGTTTTTATAATATATATAGGGCGGCCAAATTTCATATTTAATTATAAAAATACTATAACTTCAACCTGCTATAACTTTTTTATAAATAGATTTAAAAAAAATTAAAAACAATGGAAGTGTTTAGCTTGTTTTGATTTAACATTTTAGGATAGTATTTTTTGATTACTATTTTTTTTGAAGAAGGATTAGCAATTTGAATGTCATCAATTTTATTTGTCGGGACTAGGTTGTTTGCACCGTAGTAAAAAAAAAACCAAAAAACGATAACGGTAAGTTAAAAAAAATTTCTAATTTGTAAATAAAATAAAAGTGATACCGGTAATTGATTAATAAAAAAAAATAAAATAAATAAATAAAAAAATAAAATAAAATAAATAAAAAAAAATTAAAATAAGTAAAAAAAAAATTAAAAAATAAATAAAAAATAATTAAATTATCGTTGCTTTTTTTTTAATTATCGAAATTATTATTTTTAACTGGTTTGTTTGGCGAAACAAACCTGATTTGTTTTTTATACTAGTATCTGATATCGATATACAAGGTATGTATGTATTTTATTTTAACTTATTGGTTATTATTTATTTATATATCAGTACTATATCATATTTATTTTTTCTTTTTTTTTTTATTTACAGGTATTTTTATTTTTTATTTAAAAAAAACAAACGCCATTAATAAAATAAACCAGGTTTGCTTCAGGTTTATAACCCAGGAGACAAAAAAATACATATAAATTTATAATTCTGGGTTTATAACCCAAAAAATAAGCTACCTATTTATTATGTACAAGTTTCTTAAAAAGTCATAACACCTGAAAATAAGCTACCTCCATTTTTTTTATTAAAAATCGCCCCAAAAAAGAATAATATTGAAATGATTAAATTTAAATAGATGTACCTTTTATTATTTTAGTAGTTAATCGGAATCACAAAATAATTTACAAAAGTTAGTCAATCAGAATGAAGCTTGTTGGACAAGTGTATGATAGACATGATTAGCTTTGTCTGGGCTGATTCCGAGTCCGGTCCAATTTGGACCAAGTTTGGGTCCAATCCGAATGACAACACTGGGCAGGGTAGGATAGGTAGGGTAGGGTAGGGTTAGAGTTAGGGTGATTTTTGTAGTTGGTTGTGATTAAAAGAAATTCTGTAGTCTTTTGTGATTGTAAACCACAGAAAATCACTGTCTCTGATTGTATTGTGTAGATTGTTGTAAGTGTATTCTGAATAGTGTTTAGATTATATGTATGATAATATGAAACCATGTAGTAATAGTTTTAGGACGTGACTTGTTTGTTGTTGTTAATGGTATTGCGGGGCTGATAATTTTCTGTGTTTCACATAATACCGCAGAATTATATACTGCAAAATATTATAGAATATATGAATTATATAGAAAGATCACATAATTTAATTACAGAAATTAAAATAAATCCTAATATTAGAAAGTAGATGATTTAATTTAGCCCATTATTGGTAACTCTCGAAAAGTGAACAATTAATGAATATGAATTACAAGCATATTGGTTAGAAAGTTTTAGGAACTTATAGTTTATTAATAAAGTTTGCATGAATTTAGGCACATTTTAGTACATAATCAGTTATTTTACAACAACACATAATTGCATATAATTTTCAAAAATTGCTCACATCACATTACATAATTTATTTTTTATATATGCAGAATTTTTTTTAGCACCGCAAAAAATTATCAGCCCTGCGGTATTGGTACAGATATGTGACTTATTTGTTGACAGTATAGTACAGATTTTTCTGAATTAGGTAGCCGATGATATAATCATTGTAATATTGAGGATGAGCTAGATTGCCCATTTTTTGTAGAAATATTGAAACCAATGAAGATAAAGGCAGAAACGTATGTTGTAGTAATAGTAGTATGTAATAGCCGATGAGTGTTAAGTAGTGAATTAGTTGGTGTAAAGTAGTATATACTTGCAGTAGTAAGATTTTGTTAAAATTGTCTACTTTGTATAGTGCACTTGTGCAGCAAGATATTACTAAGCAGACTTATTGTTTGTAAAAATTTAGGTAAACAAAGCTTTAGTTTATGTAACTACGTAAAGACCAGTTAGGAATTAAACTACTAGAAAGGGTATAGGAGAAATATATAATAAAATAGAGATCAGCAAAAAGAGTTCTATATGTTTTATTATTAGTATATAAGTATATATACATATATACTATTATTTTTATTTTTTTAGTTTTAAATTGTTTTTTATAATTTATTTTAGAAAATAACTAATTGTACACGGGGTATTTGAACACAGGTACAATAATTTTTATAAATTAAAAGATTTTTTATTAAAATAAAAAATAATTTAATTAATATTAGGGTTAGGATAAAAACTGGGATGGGCAGAGAAGCATAGTGTATACTAAAATTTTACAAGCAATTTTTTTTTTAGAGCCCATAGATTGTTTCTTAAGCAAAATTTTAAGATACAATTAATTTTTATTTTTTTTCTTTAAGTTTGTTGTACAAAAAATAATTTGCATAATGCATTTTTCTATATGATTTGTATAGTAAAGTGTTCAAACACCCCGTGTACAAATAGAAAAGCTCTTCATTTTATATGACAAATAAATTAAATATAAGGGTTTTTCTAGGCATCTTTAGCCAGAGATAACTTAAATATCTCTGGTCTAATTAGCCAATCAAAAACCAAGAAAGTCATGTGATTGGCTAATCTAACTGTTGGCATACACTCTGTATATGAGATTATCTGATTGTTTGATGACACGCCAGCATATAAATTTGGTTTTTTTTAACGTTTTTCTGTTTTTTTTGATCTTATTAACTCTTTGATTTCGATTTTTTCTTTGCAGATCTTAGTTTTATGAAATGCAGATTTGGTACCAAAATGGAAACTTGCTTAGAACCAGTCTGAGTAAGTACAAGTTTATTACTTTTTATAGTTCTTGGGGGTTTTTTTAGAGAAGCTAACAAGTTTTTTTTTGTAGGTCAAACTTCGTGATAGACAACTTGGTACTGGAATAATTGAAATAGACGAACTTGATATTGGACCAAGACTTGGTCATAAGCTTAATGCTAGAATAGATGAGCTTTGGTATTGAAATGGCAAAAGTGGAGACTTGGACTTGAAATGCTAGAACTGGTATAGGTAAGGCCTTGGTTTTATAAGAAGTAGCTAGGTACAATAAAGAGGATTTGAGGTCTAATAAGATAAGTGCTACTTTTTCTTTAAATTTGTTTTTTTTTTCAAGAACTACCTAGTTTTATTTTTTTGTAGGTCAGACTTTATAATGGATGAATTGGACAAACTTGGAATTGGAATGTTCGGAGATTTGGGCGCTATTGTAGTTTTCTTTTCTTTTTTTTTTGAGAAACCAACTAGTTTTTTTTTGTAGGGCAGGCCTCGTGATAGATGCCTTTGTACTAGAATAATTGGNGCTACTTTTTCTTTAAATTTGTTTTTTTTTTCAAGAACTACCTAGTTTTATTTTTTTGTAGGTCAGACTTTATAATGGATGAATTGGACAAACTTGGAATTGGAATGTTCGGAGATTTGGGCGCTATTGTAGTTTTCTTTTCTTTTTTTTTTGAGAAACCAACTAGTTTTTTTTTGTAGGGCAGGCCTCGTGATAGACAATTTGGTACTGAAATAATTGGTAGACAAGCATAATCAAAGACTTGAGTGTGCTAGAACTGGTCTGGGTAAATACAAGCTTTTCTCTCTTTTTTTGCCTTTTTCTTGTTATTCTCTAGAAAATAATAATTTTTTTTACTAGATTTGGTTTCGTGAGAAGCTACTTGGTGCTACATAGTAAAGGAGATTTGGCTTGTTTTACAAGATAAATGCTACTTTTTTCTTTTGTAGTTGTTTTTTGGTTTTCTTTTCTTTTTTTTTTTTTGAGAAGCCAAATAGTTTTCTTTTTTTGTAGGTCAGGCTTCAGGATAGATGACTTGGTACCAGAATTATTTGAATAGATAACTTATAGGTTTTGTTTTATAATAAGTACTAGTTAAATATACTTTCAGATAAGTTGTTTAAGTTTCTTTGTGAAGTTTTGTTTTTATCTTGTCACTAATATTGTTCTTCAGGTTTTCAGATTTCATTGTATATAAGTTAATGTGGGCAAGTGTTTTAAATAATAAATTTTTTTGTTGTTTATCCATTGTTTTTATCTTGTTACTAATGTTGTTTTTCAGGTTATTAGATTTTGTTGTACATGAATTAGCGCTAGCAAGCATTTTGGGTAAGAATTTTTTCTTTTAGTTGTTTTGTTTTTTTACTTTTCTCTTTTTTAGGCTTCACATAATATAAAATAAGCACCAGGAAACGTTTAAGTAGCAGGTACTAGATTTGATTGATTTTTAATTTTTTTCTTTTTTTTTTTTAGGTTTTTTTATATTTCATTGAAAGTGAATTAGTACTAGAATCTTTTTCTTTTTGTATTAAGTTTTTGAGAATATCAAAAATATCAGATATACGGGTTTGAGCATATGATATAATAAAGTTATAATACAGTATAGAAATATAATTAAAATTTTAATAAATTAAATATTAGATAATATTTGCATAAAAACTTACATTTGTTCTTGTTGAAAAATTGAAATTTTTAAAATACAACAGAGTGAAACCTGAGTTGTGAAATAGTGAAACCCGCTATGATCATCACATGAGAGTGAAATCTACTTTTATATAAAAAAATATAATAAAATGAGATTTCACTCTAACCTGATCTACAAAGTGGATTTTACTATCAGGTTTCATCCTATTCTTATAAAATAATTTATTATAAGCTCAATTTTAATTAGATAATAAAAACTACTCTGATTGGCACGTAATATAGTCCATTGGGTAAAATCAGATTTCGGGTTACATAAACATGTTCAAACTGTCAAACTGATCATGTGATTGCATGTTCATCAAAAATGATAGTCATGTAACTTTCTTGTATTTTAATTGGCTAATAGGTCAGAGATATTTAAGTTATATATGGGGGTGAGTCAGTAGAAAAGGAACAAATTTTTTCTAAGTAAAAGTTTTCTTGACTTTAAGCTTAAATATTTTAAAAACTAGATTAATAAATTTAATAATTTTTTTTTATTTTAATTCTATATAATTTCAAGATTAAAATAAAAAAAAATTTAGCAAATTTGATTAATTAGTTGTCAAGATATTTTAATTTAAAAATTAAAAAAATCTTACTAAAAATGATTTGTCACTTTTCTACTGACTCACCCCCATATTTCTAGCTAGAAATGTCTAGAAAAACCCTAAATATAATTGTCTTATATTTTTATATTATTTTAATTTGTTAAGGACAGCCACCGCTTCTAGAATTATAATGTCCACCATTGATAATGGGTTATTTCTAGAAGAGAATGATATAAGTAGACAGGTAAATAAGTCTATTTATATGGAAGAACTAAATAATGATGGTAAACTCAATATACAGAGCAGACTTTAGCTTTTTGCACAACCGTGAGAACCGGTATATGGCGAGCGCATTTACAGAAGACAACTACAATGCTTCAGATACCATATCTTCATTTTTTTTTGAAGTACCACTCTCATTTAATACTTCTCTATTACTAACTACCACCAGTTCTAACAACTACCCAATAACAGAAATCTATGATGAATCCTTATTTGAAAAAGACTTCAGTGAGGAAGAAATTGAACTACCTACAAACTTCTTAAGTGAAAGAAACTACTTCAATCCCAATCCAACCTTCTTGAAATATACAATCCAAAAGCATGTTATAACAAATTTCTTTATTATCATTAACTACAAACTCTATCTTCTCCACAAACTGTGGGTTCTTTCTTGCAATATATACAAGAATATTAGATATATACAAGAATATTACTCTATGTTCTACTACAACCAATATATTAAAATTTCTATCAAACCACACTTCCAACTTGACTACATTTTTACAGAAGCACATATATACCTTCTATATAAAAACTTTATACCAGATCATATAATATTTCTATTCTTTAAAGATTTACTTTATTATTCTGATGTAGAACTTAAATCTCCTAATAACAAATTTCAAATACCAATCTTTGCTGATAATCTCTTTTTCTTAACACCCAACTTACAACATCATAAAACATTAGAACCTAATACCAATATGATCTCTATATCCAATATTCAAACTAATATGAACAATTCTAATATACCTTTATATATACCAAATTAAACTATAACACTTGAACCTGAATATATTTCAATTACTATAAAAATAGCCTCACTCAATACAAATGATCTTCTACAACTAACAAAAAAACATCAGCAAATTTTATATATAGATATATATCGATTACTAACCGGTCAGATATATATCGATACTAAATACACCTGTTGATTTCTATCGATAGTGTTAGTAATTGATATATATCTGATATAAATAGTAATCGATATATATCTTATCAGATATTTATCGATTACTATCTATATCAGATATAAATCGATTATTATCACTATCGATAGAAATTAGCAGAGGTATTTAGTATCGATATATATTTTACCCAGTTAGTAATCGACATATATTTATATATAAAATTTGCTGATTAATCGATATATATCTGATATGATATTAATTAATAATTATTATATTCACATAATCATACTTTTTGCAAATTTTTAAACGTTTTACAGGTTTTCGCAAAATTTCGCAAGTTTTTGCAATTTAATATAAAATTTTATTTTTTATTATTATTATATAATATTTTAAATTTTGGGTATGCCGACTTAGAGAAGTTGGTAAGTTGTCACCCCCAAGTGGCAGATCAAGGTTCAAATCCCACTGACGACGCTTTGAAAAATAGATCTGTGTTCCGGTAACTGTTTCCTGTAGATCAGTTGGGTACATTACCTGTAGTCCTTGGTTACCATCTCGAATGGGAGCTTTCGGGCAAAGTTGCGTCTTGTGACACAGACAAATCCAAGGAACTGGAGAAACAGAAACCTATTTGGCAAGACCCGAGTAAGGAGGTAGCAAAGATCTTCGACGGTGCTACCAAAACTGGAATATTGGACTGGAGCTGAAGTACCAGACGTTGTCCTTAGAGAAAAGGTCTACAAACCTGGCCGCCGGAGTCGCACCGGAGGAAAAGGACCCATGTTTAAGAATTGGGGACCAAGGGGAGAAATCCATAATGGCACCTAATGCCAGGTAAATCAACCCTTCCGGGCCAACTAGATTGGAAGTCTGGGAAAACCAGGGAAGCACTGGTAGGAAAGTAATAGTGGGAACTGGGGTTGGAGCGAACATTATAAGGGCAGAAGTAGGTAATGGTAGCGGTTGTGTATCCCCCGACTGCAAGTAGTTCGCCTCAGTGAATGCGTAAGTTACCGAAGTGTAGGTATTATCTGGGTGGACAGGGACTGCTCTACCAAGTTTTCCGCTAAAGATACAGAATTAAAATGGGTCCTAAGGACGACGGATAAGCATCCGGAACTGGCTGACTGACTGCTTATATAATGGGCCTGTTCCAGTGATACAGGATGGGTTGGCAGGAGGAGCAGGGATCAGAGGGTTTAAATAGGCAATCCCCTAGTCAGGTTGCAGGTATGGCAGCTAGTGTGGAACCCGCAGGGTAACCTTTAGGCGGACTACTTAAATTAGACGACCAAAAGTTGTACGTGTGGCTAGTTGTATCCTCGTCAATGTAACAAATGCAGGTGGCCCTTAGTGGGACACTGACCCAATTATCCTGAATAAAAAATTCCTCAGTCCCAAGGCGGACACTTTAAAAAAAAATATATATAATATTTTAAATTATTTGCAATTTAATATAAAATTTTATTTTATTTATTTATTATTATTATATATTATATTTTAAATAGGGAAAATAAATTTGTCGCACCCGCGACATGTCGCATCCCTGGTTCGGCCAATCAAATCGCACGATTTTATAGGCAAAAAATTTTTTTTAAAAATTAAAAATTTTACACAATAAAGTGTAAAATTTATATAAAATAGCATGCCATATACTGTAAAATTTTATCCTGAACAACTTTTTCTAAGTCATAAAGATAGATTATCTTAGTAAAAAAACGTTTTATAAGAAAAATCAAAATTTTCCAAAGTTAGCACATATAAAACTTTTTTTTACTAAAACTATCTACCTTTTTAACTTAGAAAAAGCTGTTTAGCATAAAATTTTACATATAGTTCTTAAACGTAAAGATAGATTTATATTAGTAAAAAAAAGTTTTATATATGCTAAGTTTAAAATTTTTGATTTCTCTTATAAAATGTTTTTTTTTACTAAGATAATCTATCTTTATGACTTAGAAAAAGTTGTTCATAATAAAATTTTACATTATTTGCTTTGATATTGCTTATTTATTTTTATATTTTATTAGTACAGTGCAAGACACTTAAAGACTACATTTTCATAATTTGTCCCATTTTCAAAAATTTCATAGTGAAATTTAATATTTTTTTGATTTCTTGTATTCTGATTGGTCAAAATTTAATTAATAAAAAATATTTTAAAAATAATTTTAAAAATAATTTTAAAATTAGCCAATAACAAGAAGCCAAAACATTTAACTTGTCCCATTTTTGGTTAAATTTCTACATATCATATAAAAATACTATATTTTTAAAGCTATATATTTTGAAAAGTTATTATAACTTTTTAAAAAATAAGGCCGTTAAGTTGTAATAAATTGATTTAGCTATAAAATAGTGGCTTCCTTTTTAAAACATCTTTTTTAGATCATAAGTTATTAGCTTTTAAAGTTTGTGTAGTCTTTAAGTGTCGCGCACTGTAAAAAGTTGAATTTTTAAAAAATAAAATTTTTTGCCTACAAAATCGTGCGATTTGATTGGCTGAATCAGGGATGCGACATGTCGCGGGTGCAACAAATTTCAATTCCCTTTTAAATATTACATATTTTATTATATATTATTATAAAAACAACAAAAAAAATAAACCCAAAAAAAAATAAAAAAATGAAACAAAAAAAATAAACTATAATATTCCTTATATTTGCCAATATTTACTTATATACACTTATATTCGCTTATATTCCTCATATTCGCTATTTTTGCAAAGTGCTAGAAAAGTTAAAATAGGTATTCTTGTAAAGTGCCAGAAAAGTTAGATCGTTTTCTTGCAAAGTTTCAAAAGAAGTAAGGAATAAATAAAATAAAATAAAGTAAAAAAATAAGTAAAAAAAAACAAACAAAAAACAAAAAACAAAACTAAAAAAAAATACAAAAACAAAAAAAAATAACTATTATATTCGCTTATATTTGCTTATATTCGATTAAATTGTGACTTCTTGCAAAGTGCTCTTGTAAAGTGCCGGAAAAGTCAAATTGTTTTTTTGCAAAGTTCTGAAAGAAGTAAAGGAAAATAAAATAAAATAAAATTAAAAAAATAAGTAAAAAAAAGAAAACAAACAAAAAACAAAAATGTAAGCAAACTAAATAAAAAAATAAACAAAGCCCCAAATCTCTATTTCGAGTTCGTGTTTTTGCAATTCAAAAATCGTCAAAGGTTTTTGCAAAGTGCCGGAATAAAATAAATTAATAAAAATAAAAAAATCAAAATCAAAAAACATGAAACAAAAAAATAAATAAAATGAAACCTTGCAAAAACTTGCAAAAACTTGCAAAAACTTGCATTCTTGAACTTTCGAAATTGCTAAAGAAAGTTCTTGCAAAGTGTCGAAAGGCTGAGTTGGCTTGCGCAAAGTGCTGAAAGTCATTAGATTTCTTGCAAAGTGCTAGTGGTAAAGTGTAAAAATAAAATAAAAAAAATTAAAAAATAAAAAAAATAAAAATAAAAAAAAACAAAACGAAACTAAAAAAAATGAAAAGAAACTAAACAAAACAAAAAGAAACCGAAAAAACAATATAAAATTGATAGAAGATCTAAATTATAAACAAAAAAAATAAACAAAGATCTAATCTGTTCTTGTACTACAATAATCAAAAATCATCAAAACATTTCGAAAATATTAGTAAACATGTTCCTGATATAATTCAGGTTACAGATCGTCCTAAAATATTTCGAATGAATTCGAAATATTAAAAATAAAAAAGTAAAAGGAAGAGAGAGATAAAAGAAAAAGAGGGGTAAAAGGGAGAGAGTGAGAAAAGAAAAAGTGAGTAAAAAGGGAGAGGTGGTAAAAATTGCTCAAAACGACTTTTTTTTTTTTTTAAATTTTTAGGTTCAATTTGTGGTATATATTTTTATGATCCTTGATAGCTTACGGATCAAATGGGCTTAAGAGATTTTTTTTTTTTACCTGGATTTTTGGGTTGAAATTTTTGTGATGAGTATGTAATTGCTAAAGATCTGTTAATCGTTATACTGTATATTGTTTCAAATAATTATAATAATAATCAATTTATAGATATATAATGATTTAATATAAAAAATGATATATATCGATTATAGATATATATCGATTTTTATCTAATTAATCAATATATAACGATATTTTATAATCGATATAAAACAATTAAATGCTATATATTGATCAATATCTATATATAAAATTTGCAGATAAACCTTTTATTGAAGAAACCTTAAACCAAAATCTATATAATATATTTGGTCTTTCAGAAACTCATTTAACCCAAAAAGATGCCAAATTTCTAAACAATAAATCAAAAACTATACATTTCTGGAGCTCTTTCTCCAATCTACATCAAGCTAGTGTTACAGTTTAATTCATTACCCCAGGATTTCATAGTGCCGATTAGGATCTAGAAATAGCATGATCGGGTTGCATGACTTTAATTAAAAGTCTAAATATTGATTGCATGAATAATGAGCTAATTATATAGTAATCAGTGACGCAAAATGTAAATAGTAATAAATAAATAAGGTATTGATCCAAAGGGAGATACCTGAGAGAGAGGTGGCTTTTGACGCTTTTAATAATAAGCTAGATTGTTTTGACCTGTAATAACTTTGAATCTTTCTAAGTGAATAAACTGTCGTTATCTACGTGAACCTATTAGGCGGAAGAACCTGTACGATATGTCAGTCATAGTTAAGCGAGTAGATTATAATAAGAAAACCCACAAGTACACGGCAAACAGAAAAAAGCTGTGACATAAGGACCTGGGTAGTATCAAGTACTGCTTGTTGAATTTGAAGAACCAAAGGTTTCGAAAGTGCTGATAGACAGTTTGAGTTGAAGTAGAATAGATGTTGCATCAACATAAAAAAAAATAAAAAAATAAAAATAAAAATAAAAATAAAAACAAAAAAATATATAAAAAAATAAAATAAAATAAAAATAAAGTAATATATATCTGAATCGTAAAATCGAAGAAATGGAAGATATGGAACGATTAGTATCCCTAGTAGGAATGATGGTTAGATTGATTGCTGCTACAGTGAAGAAATTGAAGCTGGAGTGGAAGAAGTATCAACGTCATAGGCCATGATATGCTACACATGTCGAAAGCCTGAACATTATACGCGTTCCTGTATACAAGTATCTGAAAATAGAAAGGATATTAAATGTCAAAATAATTGTGAGGAAAATCAGCGAAGTAAAACTGAAGGATGGAAATTAACCAACCTGGATGATGGAGATGTAAATATAAGATTTCTAAGGATCATGGAAGAGGATAATAATGATACCAAGAGGAATGTGAATGTTAGTTGAAGAAGTAATATAATTAATAAATTGAGAAGAAAAAGAGTGATAGACATTAATATAAAAGATTAGAATGTAAAAGAAAAAATTAAAATTGAGGACAAACCTGAAAGATCCAGTGGTAGGATAATATTAAAATGTTATCGAAAGTCAGCAAGATTAGAAAGTCCCATATGAACATGTAATGCTAGTTATGAAAATACTGATAGAGCATTTAGTGTCAGTAACTTCTATCAAAATGGAACTGTGGTAGAAAGGGATGAAAACAAAATGTTTGTGCATTGTCAAAAATCGACTGATCTTGATAGTGAAAGTGAAAAACATAATCTTGTAACATTGACGAAGGAGAATATCGATGTTGATTCAAGGTTAGATAATGTGGATGGAACATGTACTGTTAAATGTTGTAATAAAAAAGAGAATGCAGTCAATGATAAAAACGACAAAGATCTTGATGAAGCTATTGGAAACAGAGCGATGATGAATAGCTACGATGGAATAAAGAAAGGATTTGAATAGAATTTGAAATGCACTGAAGTTGGTGATTGTAGTGCGGAGAATACCAATAAAATGTATAATGTTGGATATTATTATCAATGAGAAACTAAGGTCTTGAATTGGACATTAAAAAGCAGAGAACTAAGTGTTGGGTACATATGATGCACGTGACTTACGTGCTGATTGATCGGATTTGTAAACAATCAATCGAATTATGAACAGTCAGTAATAAGGGTACCAAAGTAAGATATATTTATGCGACAGTCGGTAATATAAATACTGAAGCATATTACCAATTATGAAACAGTCGGTAAAAGAACATAACGAGGTAAGAAATAATTTTATGCAAAAAAAAAATTATGACGATATAGGTGTGAGGTCAAGCAATGTAATATTAATTTTTTTATTTATTATTGATTGCTTCTTTGTGCAGTTTAATTAGCATTAATTAGATTGGGAAAAACAGTAAAATGAGTAGTTTGTTTGGACAATTGGAAGTTTGCATAGGTGGAAACTTCGGGGACAAAGTTCTGGGGGGCCTAGCTCATGTCACAGTTTAATTCATTACCCTAGAATTTCGTAGTGCCGATTGGGATCTAGAAATGGCGTGATCGAGTTGCATGACTTTAATTAAAAGTCTAAATATTGATTGCATGAACGATGAGCTAATTATGTAGTAATCAGTAATACAAATGTAAATAGTAATAAATAATTAAGGTACTATATCAATTCAAAGGGGAGATACCTGAGAAAGTGGTAGCTTTTGATGCTCTTAATAATAAGCTAGGTTGTTTTGACCCGTAATAGTTTGAGTCTTTCTAAGTGAATAAACTGTCATTATCTACGTAAACGTATTAGATAGAAGCAGTGTTGGAAATCTGGTTTGAAATTTATGTTCTCATGAGAACATATTTATTTAATTTAATGTTCTCAGAAATTTTTTTATGTTCTCAAACATAAAAAAAATTTTCCTTATATTTCTATTTCTTTTTTTCTTTTTTTTTCTCTTTCTTTCTCTTCTCTTTCTCTTTTTCTTTTTCTCATACACACTTTTTTTCACTCTTACTCTTTCTTTCTCACTCTTATTTTCACTTTTTTATTCTCTCTTTTACACTTATACTTTTATGTTTCTTTTAGTTATTTTTTAATTTTTATTTTAATTAAAAAATATATTTATTTAATTAAAATATATAAACAAAGCTAAACTATTCATAAAAATAAAACTATAATTTCTATTTTTTAAAAAAAAACCTAATATTTGAGGCTTTTTATATACTATTGGAGATGCTATTGGTTTGACCTTGTTTGTATTTTACTTTTTAAATAAGCTATTAATATCTCTCGAATATTTAAATAAATAAATAAATGTATATTTATTCTTATTCACAACAATGAATTTAGTGAATTTATAGATTCAAAAAAATTTTATACTATAAAATTTTAAAACATAGTACTAAAGTTTTAAATCATAATAACTAAAGATTTGTTAAGTAATTTTCTTATAAGAATTTATATTATTATCATAGTAAGTATAGCTCTCTGAAAATTTATATTAAATATTGATATAATTGGTATTCATTTAATAATATTAGAAGCTTGCTATTTATTACCACTGGTAATCATCACAATTGTATATTTGTATCTTTAAAATTTGTCTATGAAATCACCTTTGAGGCTTTACAAAAAAATTTCTTGTAAAATTTTGGTATAAACTATGCCTCTGCTCCATTCTAGTTCTTAATTCTAACCCAATACTAGTCAAATTTTAATTTTTATTTCAGCAAAATCTTTTTAATTTGCATAGTGTTAATCATTAGTGATGATCATCACTGGCAATAAATAGTAATTATATGTACTGTATATTAAAGTTTATATAATAAGGTAGCTAGCTATCAACTATATTGTACCCTATTGTACCAAACTAGGAATAGATAAACCAATAAATTATATGATCTAACTATCAATTAAGAATTTATAAACTTAATTATTTTAACTGCTATATTAATAAAAATAATTTTTTATAATTTACATAGAGAACATATTTTTCAAACTTAATGTTCTCAAAAAAGATTTAATAGAGAATATCTAAAATTTTGTAAATGTTCTCAAAAAAGATTTAATAGAGAATATCTAAAATTTTGTAAATGTTCTCAAATCAAAAGTGATATTCTTATGAGAACATGAGAACATAAGATTTTCAACACTGGGTAGAAGGACCTGTATGATATGTCAGTTATAGTCATATAGCCAAGCAAGTGGATTATAATAGGAAAACCCCACAAGTCACAGCAAACAGGAAAAAGCCATGACACTGGTGTAGGAATTTTTATTCACAACAAAAACTCCAAATATGTTGCACGCACCCACAATTTTAATGGTCATATAATAGGTCTTGATCTTCATTTTAAAAATACTTCTATCAGGTTACTTCAAATCTATATTTCTACTACTGAGAAAAAACAACTCTGAAAAGAAATACAGGAACAAATTATTACATTGTGTCAAAATCCTAAATACTGATATATAATCATGGGAGACTTTAATAGTGTTCCTAACCCTCGAATTGGCCATTCTCTATCTAAAAAAAATCAATTCCTGAAACCCAACTTACTGTATTACAGCAAAATAGCGTACACCTGCGCGATATTTCGATCACCTGCGCAATATTTCGAGTACGTGCATGTGCGCTATTTCGAAACCAACCTAGTTTTTATGCACCAAAGAGATTAAATTTATTTATTTATTTATTTATCTAGGGTTATTATCGCGAGGATAGCATGATTCGTGGCATATGAAATTGGGGCTTGTATGAAAAAATAATATCATATGATTGTATGCAATAGAGATAATACATTACGTATTAATTGACTCTACCTGGTGCATATATAAAGTATTGCTGTATTCATATTATCCGGCTTATCTGTCAAATATTCGCTATACAAATTTGATGATAAATGGTCGTATTGTAACAAAAGGAGAGATAAGTTGGTGCTAAGAATTTTTCCTGTGGTTCAAAGTTATAGAAATACATTCATTTATACAATATACTATATAAGGTGCGCGCTATTTCGGGACGCGCATGGGCGTTATTTCGAAACCCAGTATGCTATTTTTAGAGGATGCGATTTTCGAAATGGCACCCATGTGCGCTATTTCACCGTAATACAGTATTAAATATCTTATTAGTCACCAATACAAAAGTATTTACCATTTATTTTTCCTAACTCCTCAAATTTCACTTTTCAATGCTCAAATATTCAGAGTAGAATAGATCAAATCTGAACTAATCTAAGTATTACAAATATAGACTATACAGATATTCTCTCAAAAATTTGTTTGAATCAGATCACAATACTAATATACTAGAATTATCTATTATAATCAACAAACCAAAAACACATAACAACATAAAAGGAAAAAATTTTTATGGAAAAACTACTCCAAAGAAAATCTTAAAAACTATGCAAACCAAACTACACTCAACTTGCAAAAACTATATACACAAATAGACCAAATTACCAACCAAAAATAGCTCATCAATTTTTATAATAAACTTCAAAAAACTCTTATTAAAACTGCTAACAAACATATTTCTTTTCACAGAATTAATACTATTAAAGAAATCAAAGAAACTTTTTATCAAAACAAACTCCTCTCTTTTATAGATTTAAATAAATACAATATCTCAAAAATCATAACTCTTCCTCCAACTTTCTTTTACTTTGTAAAAAATATATCCTACAATACCCTGATTGTACATTTCAACTACCAGCACCTACTCCATTACGAATTAAAGAAGAATTTTAACAAATCAAAACTGCTCTTAATATTCAACAACAACAAACTATCTATAAAGAAATTCAACAAAAATTGAAAACTGTAACCAATCCCTTCTAGAAACTCTAAAACTTTTCTGCAAAAAAATTCTTGAAAAATATAATAATATAAATATTGATAAACTAGCTATTGAAAACTCACTTCTTCAGAACATAATGAATTTTTAATGCAATATACAATCACTTTTCTAAATCTTTTAAAGAAAAACTACTTCAACTAATTTCATCTTCTTCTGAATTCTAACATCTCTATGAACCACATCCTGAACTCGAAGAACACTACTATAACTTATTTCAGGATATTACAAATCAAGAATGGCAGAAATCTTAAATAATCTTCCAAACCAAAAGGCAGCAGGTCCCTCTGAAATCTGCTATGAACACATTAAACATGCCAGTTACAAAACACAAACACTTTTTAAAACATTTTTTAACAAGTGCTTTCAACTTCAAAAAGTTTCTACAGATTGGAAGTCCTCGAATATATTTCTTATTCCAAAAAAATCCATTTGGAATTTTACTTTAAATCAAGTTCATCCAATTTCTATTATAGAACCTTTCAAAAAAACCTTTACTAAATTATTTACCAAACAACTTGACCAAATTATTTCTAATAACTATCTTCTATCTAATCTAAATTTTGCTGCTACTAAAAACTCATCTATTTATATTCCTATACAATACTATCAAATACTACAAAATACCCAACAAAGAAGCTTGGATTCTTTTTCAAGACATGTCTAAAGCATTTGACAAAATTAATATTTTACAACTCCAAGATACTTGTAAAAGAATTGGTATTCCTAGTTTAGCCATCAATCTAATTACTGAACTGCACACATCAAGACAAGCAAGGATCATCACTGCTTATAGTCTTACTTTTCCTATTAACATTCAATCTGGAATAGAACAAGGAGAGACATATTCTTCTCTACTTTGAAAAATTTACTATGACCCAATCTTTACTTTTATTCACCAAAAATACCAAAATCAAATGCTCAAAATTACTTCAAAATTCCTTCTTGATATAATTACTAATACTACTAGTACTAGTATCTCAATCCCCACCTTTTAGCCTATATGGATGATACAACATGGTTCTATGAAAACTTTGAAACTATACAAAATATTCTCAATGACATATCTAAACTATACAAAATTAATAATATAGAAGTCAATCCTACAAAATCTGATTTACTTCATATTCAATCTAAACCTTACAAATTCCAAACAATACCCTTTCTATTCAAATAACCAACCTATTCTACCCAGAAAGTCCAATGATGTTATTAGATACTTAGGTATCTATCTTGATGGAAATAGTTCAACTAAACCAACATTTGATGCAATTATTAACAAAATTGAAAACTTTATCTGTCATATAAAATACAAAAAACTTATGCCCTTACAAATCTTATCACTTTTCAACCTTATACTCCAACCCTTTATTGAATATCTTCTACAAATATGCATTATTCATAAAAATCTTCAAACAAAACTATTTAGACTCTTCACTATTCAAACCAAAAAAATTCTTTTCCTTGCTAAAAATACTTACAATATAGTTCTTACTAATCCCATAACATTTAATTTACCTACTCTCAACAATTTGATTAAAAAAAAAAGTGCTTCTAATATTGAACGTGTATTTAATACTAATCCAATTCTCAAAAATATTGGTCTTACTTGTATTAAATTATGGTTAACCAAAGTAAGGTCTCCCAATCTTACCCAAAATCTACTTATTTCACATAGTCACAAAACAAAAAATTTTACACTTATTTTTTACCTTTCACAATATTAAATTACCAAATCTTTCACTTAATTCCTATCACCCAAATTTTTTCTCTAATATACACCTTATTATGATATTCTTCTTTCAAACTTACAAACTTTTACAATTAATAGTTTGAAAAATAACCGGTTACTATTTATTGAACAAATTACAACTGCAAACAATAAATATATCCTTCCATAGAATAATATTTACTTGCATACTAACAAACCCACTAAAGGCGTTAACCTTTATAGTTTCCCAATATTCTCCATTCTATACAAGATAATACAATTGTAACTACATGGCCTCATCTTAACTTACCCCTAATTAACTTATTTATTAATACAATAGATTTTATTTCACCTTTATTAACTTCTAATTCCTTTTCACTTACTACAACTCTAACAATAATCTCTTTTTATAACATCAAACTTCTTTATCAAAAACTACAACATATAGTATAAACCCTTCAGATTTAGGTTTTATACAACTACTACTCCATACTCTTCCATCTTTAAATACCCTTTCTTCATTTAATCTTCCCTACAACCAAACTAGAAAACTCAAAAATCTAATATAAATTCAAATAGATTACAAAGAAATTTTTGCTCTAACCCATATATTCAGCTTTACTATTGCTACAACTTCCTCTCAATCTATACCACAAGTTTATATTCCTACACAAGAGATACAACTTATACACCATCTAACCAATTATACTATCTGCCAACATTAACTTACTATTCTTCTGACACTTATTCAAAATTTAGCTTCACAAGATCTACACTTTTATACAGATGCTTCAATTCAAAATCTACAATCTTCAAATATCAAATCTGGTATTGGCTGGATTTGTGAAAACAATACCTCTATTAAATTCAATGCAGCTACTACTCTATATCCAGATTCAACACAAACTAAACTTGAAGCAATTATTTCCCTTCTCCTTACAATCCCTAATAATACTCATATAAATATCTATTTAGATAACAATACTGCAATCAAAAACCTAAAACAAACACACTTTTCCTAAACTATACAAAACAAAAATTGAGAAATTATATCTATCATTAATCAAATTAAATCTATCAAAAACATTTCATTTACCCGACACAAAGTCAAATCACACCTTAATTTCTTCTATAACCAAGCAGATATACTTGCAAAACATGGAACTAACAACCCAATACTTAAAATTATTCATGATTTTCTAAATTTACCAATCTATTTTAAGTGGAACAATCATCTTATTCCTTTCAAAATATTTTATTAAAAATACATATAATATACAAAAACTATACTTCTAAACTACTCTTAAAAGATTTAAAAACATATCTGAAATTAATTGGATACTATGTTTCACTATTCTAAACACACTTGAATACAATCATTCTAAATATTCTTTTAGAATTAAAATTTTAACTAACAATTTCCCAACAATATAAAACCTATATATTCACTACCTATATCTACAAAATGTTTTTGCTACTTAGATACTGAAAATACTCTATATATACTTATTTGTTCAAATAACAACAATAATATTCAACAATCTATAATTAATATAATTACTGAGATACTCATTTCTCTCAAAATTACTACTATATCCCCAATTACAATTCTTAATATTCTTCTTCAATTCACACTTAATATATCTAGCCCAAAATATAGCCTTCTCTTACACTATATCATTGGAATTTATTCTTCTAATGTTTTTGAAAATATTAAATTACTCACCACTAAACAAACTAAATTATTCCTTACTACTTTGTCTAACAATCTCTTGAATTGGTTTCAAAATAGAAAAACCTTAGCCTAGACCCGGTTTTACGTTAAATAATATAAACCTCATAGAGGTTTATATTAAAATTTTTTTTATAGAAAATCCTTAACCTATGCCCGTGCACCTCTATATGCATAAGATAATCAAGATAAGTTTTTTTTTTTTTCTTTCGTTTGTTTTTTTTTTCTTTTGTTTGTTTTTTTTTTCTTTTGTTTGTTTTTTTTTCTTTCGTTTGTTTTTTTTTGTTTATTTTGGTTTAACTTTTTTTTCTTTTTTAGCTACCGTCGTTGGTGTTATCGTGGGTTTCGTCGCAGGTGTCATCGTTGGTGTTGTAGCAGGTGTCGTCGTTGGTGTCGTCTTAATTGTCATCATTGGTGTCGTCGCTAATGGGAGGAGTGGTCTTGCGTGACTCTTGTGGAATGGTCGTCTGTGGCTCTTCAGCGTTCTTTTGGAGTAATACGTTTCTCCGACTTGTGAATAGTGTTCTCGTACATTTTTCGGGTGAGTGGTCTTGTATGTTTCTCTGGTAGGTAGTCTTGCACGTTTTTCCGTTTGCATGGCTTCGTGTGTTTTCTGGAATGATTCTGTTTTTTTTGATATTCGAAATTAATAATTCTTTTTACTTTTTTAGATGTTCTTCTTACATATAGGCCTTGTTTCGTTTCGTTGGGTTCGTGGAAGGCGTTCTTTTGTTAGGTGGTCTTGTAAGTTTTTCTGTTAGTTGGCCTCGTATTTCTCCGTTAGGTGAGTTGTCTTGTTGTTTTCTTTGTTTTTTTTTTTATACTAGTATATTAACTAGTTTTTACTTTATATTGTGCTGTTATCGTTTATGTTCGCATCGTCTTCGATTTCAATGGTGTGGTCATTTTTTTGGTGCTGTGTATCGTCATTTCTTGGTGTTTTGCCACTGCTTCGGGTGTGCCGTATATCATCGTTTCTTGGTGTTGTAGTTGCTGTGTACGTCATTTCTTGGTGCTGTGCGTTGCTTTGGGTGCTGTGTATCGTCGTTTCTTGGTGTTGTGCGTTGTTTTGGGTGTGCCGTATATAGTCGTTTCTTTTGTATTCGATTCTGTCCTTTTTTTTATAACAGTATAATAAAAAAAAATTATGTAATTTTGTGTAAAAAGCTTGAAAAATTTTGGTGTTGTGCGTTGTTTTGGGTGTGCCATATATTGGTATCGTGCGTTGCTTTGGGTGCGCTCGTTTTTTTTGTGTTCGATTCTGTCCCTAAAAAACATAAAAAAAAAAAATTAGGTAATTACGTGTAAAAGACTTGGAAATTTTGGTATCTCGTGATCAAATTTAAACCCTATAAATAAAATTTTTTTTAAAAATTCTTTTTTATTTTTTTGTATTTTTGTTATAAAAATATGGTGTCCGGAGACTTTCTTTTTTTTTGATGAACTATCGGTCACATGACCGAATTTGATTGAATTAATTGTCTTAATGTAGACCTCTTTGGGGTTTAGGTTATTAGTGTAAACCCCGGGTCTATGATAAGACTACTCTTCAAAATATTATTTGGTCTTCTCGAAATATCTCTCAACATCAATAGGAACATGCTCACAATATAACTTCAAAAACAAAAAAAAAATATTTTTTCCAAGTATACCCTATACAACAATTACATCATCATCAAATATATCTCATATAGATTTCTTCTCTTATATAAAAAAATAGTTTTTACAAGGTTTTTCTCTAACAAACTGTATACAATAATGTCATAGCATATGCCAGAGGTCTCCTCCAACCTATTCTAGCTAGTCAATTAATTTGAAACAATTAATCATAGCACATATAGATAATAGGAGGTATAATGTCACATTGGGTGCCTGTTTATAGTAATACAAATGTAGTTTTGAAATCTTTAAATATAAATGTATTATTCTTTTTATTTAATTGACAATTTGTGATAGAAGAAGAATTTTACCTGGGGAGATTTATATTATAAAACTTAATAAAATATATTAATACAAGAATCATGATTTCTATAGTTTTATAAAATTTTTTGAATTTTAATTGCTTGCAACTTTTTATTTACCTAACTAATTTTACCAATCTAGCTATCATTAGAATCATAAAAAAACAAAAATAGCTCTACAACTTTTATTAAAAGTCTACAAGATGTTAACTTAATAAAAATTAACTTTACATAGTCAGGAATGCTGATTTTTGTATTTTATATATAATTTATATTAAGAGATATGTATTTTATTAATACAAATTCTCCTTCTTTTACAAATTGTCAATTAAATAAAGTTTCAACTATGGCATTTTATAAAATAAAAACAAAAAACAAAAAAAAATTTTAAGGAGGTTTTAAATATCACAAGTTAATATGATTAGACAATTAGATCACAGGATCTTGTGAAACAAAATAAATGAAAACTAGAAAAATTATATAAAAAATCAACTATTTTAAATAACTTAAAATTTCATTATGTAAACTAGTCTTGGGCTTCTAATTAAAAGTTTTTAGTACTTAATTTTGCATATATATGTGCACTTTTTAACTTAATATTAATACTAATTTGGACCTTAACCTTAACTAATAAGCATTTTAATTTTTTTAAAAAATTAATCTGCAATATTGAATCTGCTAAATTTTTCAAAATTCTTTTTTAATTATATATAGATTAATCTTATTAAAGATACTATAAATTTAAATACTATTTTAATATATTTACTTTTTTTATTTATTAAAATTTATTATTTATTCTTTATATATATATATTTATTTTTTTTAACATTCGGCAGTCATGCCAATACTTTATTAGGGATTGTATTATCTTAATATAATAACAAAAATTATATAAAAAGAAAAACTATCTTTCTACAATCTAAATTACAAATATTAGCTCACCCGGTTATTCAGAGAATACCTATGTGCGACCTGCTATAGTGAGATTTTCCTCATACTATACAGCTTTGTTCTAAGTTGTATAATACTTCACAAGATGGTTCTCACAGTCTATCATAACAGGACCCCGGGCTATACATAGATAGGTCACTATTTGCTTTTGCTTATTTTTGACTATTTTTTGTAGATCTTTTCTATATTTAGTAATATTAATGCTTATTTTTGACCATTTTTTTGTAGATCTTTTTTATTTTTAGTAATATATTAAAATTTTTTAAAATAGTTAGCTGTTCATAGATTGCTCGGGGTCCTATTATAACTACCAACTATTTTTTCTACTAACTAGCTCGCTCACTACTGTTGATCCAACGAGCTACCTCTTCTCTAACTATCTTCCAAACTTCAGTTTCAACTTCTTTTTCTTGTTTCTTCTCTTTTTCTATGTTCTGTGCTTTTTGTGACGAGTTCTCTTTTCCTTTCTTGTTTTCTTTCTTGCTTCTTTTCTTTCTCTTCTGTCTCTTACTACGTTTCTTCTTGACTGTGATATTTAGCTCCTTCTCTCACTCTTTTATTAGCTTACATCTAGAGATCCATATTCTTTATATATAAGTTCTATCCATTTTTTCCATAAAGTAACCAAGAAGCTTACAGTTTGTTTGTTTGACTTAAAAAGTGGTCTCAGTTCTTTGTAGTCTTCTGTTGTTATCAGGCCTCTTATCTACCATTCTCTTCTTCTTAACTCATCCTCTGTACTACCCTTTCCTAAACTTACTAGAACCTCTTTTATTTTTCTTTCTATTTTTTCTATATTTTCTGACTTTCGTAGGCTTAATTTTACTGCATATTCTTCAAGGTCTCTAAGTAGATTTATCGATACTTTGCAGCTTACGAGGTGCTCTACTGTTTTGTTCTTCTCTTTGCAGACTATACAGGTAGTACTATGATACACGTCGGTTTTCTTTTGTTTAAAGTCACTAGTACTGGCAACAGGTTGTTAATACACTTAAGTTCGAAGAGCTGTAATGTGTTTTCTTCCATTGTGTAGTTTTGTGCCCTTGTACTACTTTCAGTAATTTTGTAGAAGGTTGGCCAATGTTGGAGCTTGGTGTGTTCTTGATGAGTTGTATTGTTCTTCACATGTGTAAAGGTCCATTCTGCTTTGTTAACCAATCTTGTAAGCATTTTAACAAAGGAGCAAATTGGTTTCTCGATTGGCTCCTTATTCCATTTACACTTTATCTTGACTTCTTTCATACTATTTGCACTTAGTACAAAGTGCTTTTGACTATTAGCTCCTTCCTTGGCTTTTCTATCAGCTAAGTCATTAAAAATTTCTCCTGAGTGACCTTTAACTTTAACCCAGTGAACTTTAAGTTTCTTCATTCTTATTATACTGACTAATGATGCCACTAAACCAGCATTTTTAATTTTTATCCATTTTCTTGCACTTTCTATTTTGAGACCCTTTGGATTGCTAATATCGCTGCCTTGCTATCTGTTCTAATTTCTACGCTTTTTTCATTTGGTGTTATTAACAAGATAACTAAAATTGCAACAAGTTCAGCCTGTGTTGAAGAGAACCACTTTTCAGTTGCAAAAGCCATTTTCTAATACATTGACCTCCTTGTTTATCTGAACAATTTCGCAACTCATTCTCATCAGATTTCACACCTTCTCTGTTCTGAGTGAGCCATCAGTATAATACACTATATTGTCTAGGTTAAACTTCTGTTCTAAAATTCCTTCTAACCAAGATCTCATTTCTACATCTCTGACAATCCTATCTATACAACACTTTTCTCAGCTCTTACATTCTACTAAAATCTCCTCTCTACTTCTTATTGCTTGGATCTCTCTTATCAGAGTGCTTTCCTTACTTTTCCTTTCCATAAAACCATTTCCTAGGGTTTGTACCTTAAATAACAATTGGACACCCCGTACCGTTTTCTTAACCAAATTTGTTATATTACCTAAAATTGTACGTTTTTTAGTAATATTATTTGAGTTGCTGTCTGGTTTTAGAACAGTGTACTTTTCATTTTCTGTTTCTGTATCCACTTTCATATATTTTTCTATTTCAATATTTTCTCTTGCTTTTTTCTTGACTCTTCCAATTTCTGGTTCTTTTTTTGTTAGCTCCTTCTTTCCATAAAACCCATTCTCTTTTCCTTTTATCAGGCTCCACCCTAATTAGGCGAGAGGTAAAACTATTTTGATTTGGAATTGGTACTGTATACTTAGATCCTACTTTTCTGGTACCACTATGCACGATCATTTCATTCTCAATCACCTTGAACCAATTTGTTACTTTTCCTTGCAAATTGATATCGAGAGCTGCTTTGATTTGCTTCTCTGTACACATTGTTGCTCTATCCTCTTGCAACAATTGCGAAGTTAAATATAAACCCAAAGTGCTTGCACTGGTAGTCTCGTAATGTATTTGTCTGCTTTCTAGTATTTCTGCAATTGCATGGTCATTTTGCATATTAACTAGATCGAGATCCTAGCTCTCTGTAAAACTGTTACTTTCAATGAAAATGTCTAACTGAGCTGCTTGCTGTAGCACCTTTAACCCCAGATTTTTGACTTTGTAACCTCTCTTATGTAGTAGGTCTTGATTTGTCAGCAGGCATTATATTGCGCCTAATTTTCTTTGCCCTTTCCTGAGTCTTGTTACTGTTGTCTTTTTCATATTACCTCCTTCATTTAATCGTGACAGTAGTTCTGTAATGTGATGTTCCGTAAGACGATTCTATAGACCTTTAAAATTTAACATATCTGGATGTTTTGGTATTGTATTTGCCACCGTTGAGGGTAAGGGGGCATCCGAAAATAATATTATACAAGAGGGGGGAGGGGGTCTGACAAAATATAACGTTTTTCTCTTAGTAAGGGGGTCAAAAAAATATAACACTATTTTTTTAGAAAAATCGTCTAAAAACTGATCTAATGGTCCAAATTTAATGATTTTGGTACCATTCGATTCGTCTCGGTGTGAGGAGCCGAATGGTACCAATTTTATTTCATTTGGATTACTGGATCAAAAGTTATTGGCCAAATACTATTGGTTATTATGTTTTCTTATAAAATTGCTATAAAATCAATAGTTTTTTGGGAATAACTATTGATCCAGTAATCCAATTGAAATGATTTTGGTATCATTGGATTCGCTCACTGAGACAAATTGAATGGTACCTAAATCATCCAAATCAGATCACTGTGTCACAATATATTCAAGTTTTTGTAAAATTTTATATATAAATATCGGATTTTGAAAAATTTTTTTATATAGTAAAGGGGGTCAAGCGATACTATGAGGGGGTACATAACGTTATTTATGGATGCCCCCTAATGACATTTTCCATTTAGCTAAGCACAAAATTGGCTGCTATATTTTTTCGCATTGTTTTTTTGATAGACAGGAAACCATTAGTCTATACTCCAGAGCTGGAAGAAGTACGGTAATGTTTATATAAAGTTAAATAATCTGGGCAAGTGACATTTTCTTGTATTTTAAAAGTCCTACTATTTGGTTGACTTTTTTTTTGTTCTTGCTATATCAGCTTTCTGTTGGTCCACGACTGAGATTCACACTCCCAAAAAGCATGTTGTCTCTTTTGGGTTTTTAGCCAATACTCTTATAGCAGGGTTTCCAATGACTACAGAGTGATCTTCCTTACACCTTTTTTCTTTTGGACAAACCACGACTAATTTAGTTTTACTGGAATTAATTTCAATGTCGTTTAAGTAGTAGAACTCTTTTGCTATATCCAGTGTTCGCTACATGTCTACTTGACTTCCTGTTACCCAAGTTGTATCATCTGCATAAGCTAAGACACCAACTTGTACCTCTTCTTTTTTTACTTCATAGTTTCTATTTGCATCTATACCGTTCAGTTGCATTTTGTAACCTAACTTTTCATTTTGGATTCATAGCAAAGGGTCATAAAAGATCTTCTATATCAGGGGCGAAAGCACCTCCCCTTGATCTATTCCATCCTTTGCTTCAAAAACCTAGTGTTTCCGTGTTTTGTTATGACGCTAATTTCCCTGTTCTTATAAATGTTTATTATAAAGTCTATCACCTTTCTTGGAAAGCAAATATGCTTTAATGCTTTTTCCAATGCAACCATGCTAACTGAGTTGTAAGCTTTTTTCATATCTTGGAAAACAATCAATAACTCCTTTTTTTCTTCTACCGCTTCTTCAAGAATGTTATTCATAATATGTATTGGGGCTGCTATACTCTCATCGGACAAGCCTGCGAAGTTCGCACCTTTTAAAATTCCCTCTTTCTTTAGCACCGAGTCGAGTCTAGACTAATGATTCTTGTTATCACTTTCCTAAAAGTTTCTAGTAATACGATAGGCCTCGTACAGCCCAGATTATATTCCCAGCAACTTACTTGTTTTTGGATCAAAAAGAGTTGTCCTAATTTCCATTTTTTCAGAATTTGGCCTGTGTATAGTATTATATTCGTAAGCTTGATAAAATCCTTTGTGGTTCTTGATGTGACTTTCTTTAAAAGAATGTACCCAATCCCTGATATTCCTAGTGCTGTTTTATTATGCATCTTGTTTAGCACCGCTATCTACTCCTCCTCGTTAACTGGGTCAAGAATATTTTTATAACATGACAGATTTATCCAGCTCTTTGCATTATACTCTTCACTCCACTCTTCATTTATTTCCTTAAATTTGTGCTTTCTCTCACGGAATTGTTTTTCAAAATGCTCTACTACATACTCTTTGACTTCCTCCTCTTCAACTATTAATTCCTCATTCTAGTATCAATCAGTTTCATTCCTTAGAACTCTGTCTATTTTAATCCTACTATATGGTTTGTTTAATAAGCTAATGAGCATTTTCTTCTTCTCACTATTCATCATACAAAATCTGATCTCTATTCTATTACATATCTCTTTTTCTTTTTATTTCTTTCCTCAACTTCTGCCTTTTTCCTTAGCACCTTTTCACATTTTCTCAACTCATCGTCATCAACCTGGTTCTATGTGTTGGGCAGTAAAGGCAAAGAGGGTATTTGTGTTTCGTTTTCTTCATTTATTTTCTCTATTTGTTTATTAAATTTTGCATGATCAAGAGTACTAATTGGAGTGCTTCTTTTTTCCTTTTTCAGATTACACAGCCTATGCAGAAGTTTTAGTTCCTTGTAAAATTTGCATTTTGGAATCACTTTTTTATATTGTACTTCCGTCTTCTTTGACTTCATCTATGGTATGTGTTTGGCTGCTGCTTTTTGTATTGCATTACAAATACGGTTCCACTCTGCATCTATTTGTTCATTATCTTGCCTTTGGACCTCTCTTTCTTTGACTTTATCTACTTTTTGTAGCATCTTTGCTAGGCAACTACTATAATCTTCCCAGTTTTCTTTTGAGGCTTTGTGATATAGAAAGATTTTACGTACTGGGTTTTTACTTGATTTTCGTCGTAGCTTTCTATAGCTAAGTATCTTACTTGTATCTATAGTTGCCCACACCAATTTATGGTCGCTTTCTGTTATTAAATCTATATCTGTGATCTTACTTTCTTCTAACAGGTTCTCCATTTCTTCACCTATCTATATATAATCTATTCTCGAGGATATTTCATCTCGTTGCCATGAGTACTCTTTTTTATGTGGATTCATTTGTTTAAATGTATCAATAAAGTTTCTATTTCTACACCAGTTTATAAATGTCTTTCCTAATCCCCGATTTTTACGGCTACTATTATTTGTATCCAAGCTTGTGCCACTTATTGCATTAAAATCTCCCAAAATGCAAACATATGTGTTGATCCTATTTTTGCATGTCTCTCTTATCATTGTACGTTGAATTAGGACCCCGAACAATCTATAAACAGCTAACAATTTTAAAAAATTGTTATTTATTTCTAAAACTACAGAAAAACAGTCAAAAATAAGCATTAATATTACTAAATATGGAAAAGATCTACAAAAAAATCATCAAAAATATGCAAAAGCAAATTGCTACCTATTTATGTATAGTTCGGGGTCCTGTTGAATTTCTCTATTAATTTCTTTGTCTGCTGGTGGCAAATACACTACCCAAATTTGTAGCACAACTTTTCTAAAAAAGAATTCTGTTTTAAGTACGTATGGAGAAAATCTTACTACTTTTCCCAAATGCTTTTGCCACTTTTCTCCAATTAGGATTCCTACGTCTGCTCCTTTGTTTTTGACTTCTTCTCTTTTCGATTAGTAACTTGAAAATCCCAAATGCTTTGTTTCCATCCATTTCCCATCCTTTTCTCCTATATTTGTTTCTGTGATACCAATAATGACCAATTTTTTTTCCTTACTATAATCTGCTAATTTTACTAATTTTCCTACATTTGATCTCAACCCATTAACATTATGTACCCCTAACTTTAATCTGCTATAATCTTCTATAACCTTCAGTTTGTACTTCACCCTAAAAAGTTCCTGCTCCTGGGTATTTTCTTGCAAGACAATAGCAGAATTATCTGTCTTGCCACTTTTCTTTAATTTGCCTGCAGCTACAAATTAGAAACGTTGAGCAAGTATTTGCTCAAATACTTTAAGCCTTTCTCACATATCAAAAAGCATCTCTTTCAAGCTACATTCTTCAACTCTAGCCTTCTCATTTCCTTCTTCTGAGCTTTTCCCTTTTTCTTCTACTAATTTTTTATTCTTATTTTCACTTTCTTTCAAAGGCTGGCTTTGGTTAAGAGATGGTTTTTGTTTTTCGACTTGCATATAGAAAGGAAAAGGTTCTTCTATCTTCTTATTTATATTTATGTTGATTCTTGGCTCATATTTTTCATATCGTTTTCTTTTCCCGTGAATTTTTCCTTCATATCTCCTACTCTCATCTTCTTGTCTAATATTTCCTTTATCTATTTCTTGGTTGTAACTTAATGTCTCCTCCTCATATGGGTTACGTACCCAGAATAGGCACATATAATAATAAAAAAGATTTATTCTTTTTGCCTTTTCCATATCTTCTTTGGATTCGAAATATAAATAAGCTAAGCTCCTTGGGTTTCCATTTCTATTATTTGGGATGAATACTGATTTAACACCGTACTTTTTTGTTTGTCTTAGCAAGAGTGCCTCTGGTGCAGTTTTAGGTACATTTCCGACTTTCGCTTTATAAAAATTTCACTTGAGCAATCCTTTTTTGTTACAAAAGCCTACATTGATTCTCATCAACTTTCTATCTTCTGTAGCTACAGTCCAACTATTAATGAGCTCCAATTTTCTTTTTTCACTTTCTGGTTCAACACTTAAGTATACCACCTTGTTTTCTCCTTGATTACTCCACGAAATAATATTTGTTTTACCATAGATACTTAAACATCTTCTAATATGCCTTGCATCAAATTTTAATAGCACGTCCCATACAGTAAAGTATAAACGAATTCTGGTCAGCTTCTCTTGTATATTTGCATTTCTTGGTTGTATTCTCTTATAAAATTTCATTGCTTCACTAATAGGTGTTTCATTTACCTTCTCACTTCTATGATCTTTCTGTGCAATATAGAACTCTCATTTTTCAAATCTAACTTTGACATATGCGCAACAAGGTTTTTTATATTTTCCTCTAAGTCAATTTTACTCTTTCCATTATTATGCTGTTTACACTCTACCTTATTCTCCATCACTATATCTTCTTGTACTTCCTTTTCGATTAGCCTGGTTACACCATCAACTAATATTTTCTCTTCGATTACCTTCTCTCTTGGTTTTTTCTTTTGGACTCTGACTTTATTCTCCTTTAATCTTTCTTTGATTTCTTTTGTACCGTAATCCATAGTGCCGCATTCCAAATCTAGTAGGAGCTCTTTATTGAGGTTTTCTTTTTCTTCAGTTTTAAATCATATCTCTGTTCTTGGCACTTTTCCTATTTTTAGCAAGCTTTCATTTCTTTTTTCTAACTCTAATTGCATTTCGATTAATTCATCCTCTTCCTTTGAAATCTCAAGATTTCTAGCTTTTTTCTGCTCAATCCAACCATATATTTCTAAAAGGTTCCTTATTATATATACTATTTCTATTTGTTCTAATCCTATATAGTTCGCAATTCGGTTGTCTTGCTTTAGCATTCTGGTTCTTACTTCCTTTAAATCTTGTACTTGTTCTTTATGCTCTTTTAAGAAAAATTTTTTATATTTAAGCACTGAATCCATCTTAAGGTGTAACTCTTACAATACTTTGTATCTCACTACTATTTTGTAAATTTTTTACTCAATTTAATATGAAACTTGAATAAAATATCATATGCTATCTGGCAGTAAACCAAGAAAGTCGAAATAAAATTAATATTTTCTAGAAAGTTCTATAATTTCTGGTTGTTTCCTAATTGTGTACACGTGATAAGTTTTGTTTGTTTATATGCAACTTATTTGTTTACTCCTTAAATTTCTATTTGTTTGTTTATCGACACGAAATTAGATCGATCAAAACAGATCTGCAGTACAGGGTCTAGAAGGAATTCCCAAAATTTCGACAAAAATTTTTTCCAAAGCAGAAATTTTCTTTCCAACCTTCTAGCTAGTAGTTTTTGTACAAAGTGTGCTTATTAAACTACTGTTTATTTTTGAAGGCTTTTCTTTTTTGTTATTTGAGTTGTACATCTTTCTTAGTGTGGTTTTTGCTCTATACTAAATTTTTCTTTTGTGCCATTTTTGGAACAGATGATTAGCGGAAAGAGTTTTTTGTTTATATATATTTATCATTACAAATTTTTAATAATTACTATTATATTGTTTTTAAAAAACAAATATAGTTATTACTCTTTACAGCTATCTTTTAAATAATTATATTATTTTTATAAGCACTATTTTTGAAAAATTATAGGCAATATAATTATTTTTTCCTTTGATAACTTCATACCAACTTTATTAGACCAACAATATATTTACAAAAATATATACTATTTAATTTAAAATAAAATTAGACTAATACTTAGCTACTTCAATAATGCTCAAATTGGTTATCATACTGATATTAGTCAACAATATATATGTACACTACTATATGCACTTAAAGCATTGCTTAAATATAGTATATAGCTACCTACTTTATAATCTATTTCTTCTAAAAACTTCTTCTTTAAGCTTATAATATAAAAAAATAAAAAAGAATAAAAAGAATAAAAAAATTTAAAAACTTTTTCTGCTAATCTCTGTTTTATTATGTTTTTACCTACAACCCATTTTCAGCAGCTTAAATAAGAAAAAAATACAAAAACTCTGTACATAAACATTTTCCAACTATTACTACTCTTTACTTTTGTTTGCTTTTGATCTAAGCTTTAAACCTTGCCACTGCAAGTGCACTCACAAGTGGGCAATTTCATTTATACTTGCCATAGCAAATATACATCTCTATATACAACTTTAACAACATATTATACTATATCTCTACTACAATATTAAGTACTACTATAACCCAAGTAGTCTGTTTGTATCTGTTTCTCCAGGTTCTTTTTATTTTCTACAGCTTTTTCAAAAAAGTGGGTGATCTGGCTTACTCTTATTAATTTGACAATTATATTATCAACTATTCATACAGAGTGATTCTCATATACAAGAATCAAAACAGTTAACAAACAAGTTATGTATCTAACAAATTATATACGACACATTCTTAATACAAGTCTAATATGACAGTTCACAATACTTTTTAGTATCTACTACAGTTCCGGACAGCATAAGATATCCAATTTTTATATATAAATACAAAATTGCTTATAATTTACAAACAAATAATTTTAAAAAAAATCTGTCTTACAAATTTGTTGCTTTTAGTCTAAACTACAATTCTGTAAGATAGATTTTTATTTTTATTATAAATTTAAAAAGTTATTTGAGTCTAAAATTAATATGTAATCAAAAAATTTGGCGTTTATTATATAAAAAAATTGTTTTTATAGATTTTTAACCAATCAGAATTTTTGTTACACAAAAAATAGCCAATCAGATTTGAGTATAAATCTCAAAATTTGGCGCTTTTAAAAAAAATTGGATATCTTATGCTGGCCCGAACTGTACCTGTTTACACGTATGTCTAGTTCTCATTAGCAATACAACAATCCATCTATACTCAACTATGCTACAACAATGCAAATGACACAAACAACACCCTGTGTTTATTATTCTATATCTTGAATAATATAAGCTCCTTGATTTTTTATAGCAACAAATGGACCTTAGTCCTTTTGGTTAGATCAGACCTTTCCAATTTAATTTATATTTATTACATAAACTAATTTGACTTTAGTTCTGACTTAGCCAACTTTAGGCCATAGATAAAGATACCTAATTTGATTGAAGTCTAAGCTTGACATTTAGTAAAAATTAGTTTATAAATTGTTGTACATTAAATGTAAAATTTATTTTTATTTCTAATAAAAGAAATAAGATCAAGGTCTTAGTTGTTAAAAAAAAATTAAAAAAATAAAAAAAAGAGAAAATATTAAAAAGTAACAAAACAATACTATCTAAATAGAACCTAAAACCAACCAATACTACAACCAAATAAAAAAACAAAATAAAAAAAAACCAAAGACAATGCAAAGAAAAATAAAATATAAAAGTACTATTGACAAAACAATAAAAATAATATAATACTATATAAGAAATCTCTTATAAAAGTATTATATATACTTATATAAAAAGAAATATTATATTTAGAACTAAAAAATTAAGTAAAAAATGCTTCACATGCTATTCAAAAATTGCTGTTACATTATTTGTTGTTTATTTGTATATAGCATAAATTGTACATAATACTGATTCTAGTTTTGGTAATAAATTCCAATTTGAAAAAGTAAATACTGCTGAAGAGAATAAACCAAAATATCTATTTTGTTAAAATTTTAAAAAAAGCCAAAGAGACAAGAAAAAGCACTAAGCAGTTCAAACTGTTTTTGTAAACTTGAAATTATGTAAGTTTTGTATTTATATAATAATATATTAACAATATAACTTAAACCAAAGTTTGAATTATTGACAAAAACTTCTAGCTATATTTTAGCTAACTATATTCAATGGTTTTTGGAGTTTACTTCAGGAAGCCAAGTCTAAAAAAACTTTTTTCATTTTGTTTTTAGTTATTCCTAACTTGAACTTGTATTTTAGATACTTACAAAAAGAAGTTTTGTAAAAAGTTATATAAACTAACTATAAAATTCTACAAGCTAATTTTTTGAAAAAGTTGGTCCAAGTGATTATTAAAAAGAGTTTCCAAGAAAAATAATCAAAAAAACTTTATATAATTATATTACTAAATTTTTTATTTTAGTTTTAAAGTGCTTGTTTAGGGCATAAAATTTATTTAGTTTACTTATTAGAAATTATATATAGATAAGAGTACAACTAGCTATGAATATACTATATTCCTTTGAAAATAAACACACTTTTTTTACTACACGTGTATAAAGGTGCTTATTTACAAGTATAATTTCAACTAGTAATTTGAATAATTTGATATTTAGTTGCTTATTTCTATTATATAAGAGATGCTTATTTTCAGGTATATATGAATTGTAGAGGGTGCTTACTTTTAGAGTGCTTATTTTTGGAATAATAAGATAATTTTGTGTTTAATTTAGTTAGTTCATCTAAAGGTTCTATACTAGCTGCCATATTTGCAATTCAACTATAGAAATTGTCTATTTAAACTCTCTAATTTTCTGCTTTTTAACCAATCTCAACTAATTCACTAGAGTATTTATAGTAAATTAGTTAGTCTAGACCTCTGGGATCTATTTTCTTCTTGGTAATTATATTACTATTAAAATTTTGTAAATATATCTATTTTATATTAAAAAATAGTATAATTATAAAGAGAAATAACTATAATAAATTTATATTTAATTAATTTTGTTTATTTAGTAGTCATATCACAACTTTATTTATTTATATTTTGTACTAACAATATATTATATATTGTTTATACTAGGTTGCTAATAATTAAAGCACAACCTACCTAGTTGTTGTTTAGGAACACCTAAATTTACCTGCTATAGCAAACTTTCTCTCAACATAATTTATTCTTTTGGTAAACTGAATTACTAAATAAAGTTTACTATCTATCATGATTGTCTATTTTTAGGACCTTTTTCTCCTAGCATTTTAAATAAAAGAATTTTACTAGAATAAAAACCAAACAAATACAGAAAATAAAAGGAAATAAAACAAAAGAGAAAAAACTATACTATCTAAACAAATAACAAAAATATTAAAAAAAAAAGTCAAAACTCAAAAACTAACTCTCTTTCCAACGATCCCTCGTACCAAATTTTCCACTAAACCCGATCTATGAAAACTTTGGAATTAATATATCTGTATACAACAAAAGCTTTATCTAGAAGCGGCTTGGATAAAGAGTTTCAGATCAGATGTGAGATAACTGAAATAGAGTTGAAAAAGATTTCTCTTTTTGGGTTTGGCTCTCCGGGTGGAAGACTTTGTTACGATAGAATACGTAGTAGAGCAACAACTCTGAAGTTTTTTGTCAAAATCTACAGAAGCTTAAGCAGAAGTAGACTTTTGGTCAGATTTATTATTCCTTAAAGCATAACTCTTACACTCTTTACAACTTTGGTACTCGCGATATTTCTCTTTGGGCTTTTCGAAATTTTACCAAAAAGTGGGAAATCCAGCTTACCCCCTCCAAAAGATCGGCAATGTTTACTTCGTCCAAATTGGAAAGGCGCCTACCTAACCGGAATCAAGT
>QKWP01000086.1:240199-278174 GCA_003550325.1 Gigaspora rosea | reverse complement strand
AAAAGTCTAATCTGATCTTGTAGTACAGAATTTGAATATCATTAAACTATTTCGAACTATTTCGAAAAATCAGTCTAATGCGCATTTCAGGTTACAGATCTACTGATCCAGCTTGGTTTTCTAGTCCTAAAATATTTTGAAAGAGTTCGCAATATTTCGTAATATATTTCAAAATATTTCGAAATTACTTTCGTAATATTTCGAAAATTTGATATTTCGAAATATTTCGCAATATATTACGTAATATTTTGCTTATATTACGGTTTGTAAGATCTTACGTAAGATTACACTATTATAAATTTGCTGATGATCTAAGGGTTTAATACATAGATAAGCTTCAGTTTTTATATGTAAACTTACTAATGTAGTACTAGCGAAACTGTCAAAGATAATAAAAAAAAAAAAAAAAAAAAAAAAAAAAGTAAATAGAATGTAATAATATTATTACAAAAAAAACTATATCTAAAAGAACATTTTAATAAAAAATTTTATTTTAAATTTTTTTTTAAAACATTTTATATTATTTTTTGTTATTTTGAAAATCTCAAAATTTATTATAACTTGATTCTGATTTTGGTAAACAAATATCCAATTAATTGGAAAAAGTAAATATAGCCAATTTTTGGAGAGAATAAACTAAAATACCAACTTTGATGAAATTTGGAAAATTCAAAAAATGCTAAAAAAAACCCAAATTAAAAAGAATTTGTAAGAGCTAGAGAAGTGATATTTATTATATGATTTTTAGGATAGGTAGAGTTAAAAAATTATCAGGTTCTAATAGTAAATAGCTTTGTTAGCTAAAATTATTAAATTTTTAAAACTTTTTAAAATTAATATTAAATAGCTTTTGGACTAGTAATCCATTTTGGATGATTTTACTACCAAAATGTTTATTATAGTAAAATAATTCCAAGAGCCTAAAATTATCAAAATGCAATCACAAAATTCTAAGATTATTATAAATTTGTATTGCTTTAATTATTATTTTTGTATATATTAACAATTATTGTCACAGCTGATGCTGAAGTTGGCTGATGCTAAAGCTCAGAGGTCTCGATTGGAAACTATAAGCCCTGCTAAAATCCACATATACTCTATAAATATAAAATCTACACCCAAATCCTACTCTAATTCTATAAAACAAAAGTGAAAAAAACATCCAAAAAAATTTTTTAAATTTTATATCAAAATAGGTCAAAGCTTCTGCATCAGCCATCAGCTGTGACAATTATTATTAAAGATCTTATAAACTTTAATATTAAATTATTTTTGAACTAGCAATCTGTTATGCAAAACTTACATTTTTGAGACTTATGTACTTACTTTTTTGATACTCCTAGACGTACTCCAAATTTATATATTTTTTTGATACTAATATTATGTGCAGATCACTATTAGCTTTTTTGAAATTGCACTAACCTTAACTCTAATTACAAACCTAACTCTAATAACAATAACAATAATCTAATAACCTATTAACCTATAAAAAATAATTATATAATAAATATTATAACTTTTCTATAAAGAACAGCAAATAAATAACTTGGTCCATAAATAAAATTTACTATTTTTAAAAAATTTAGCGTGCTTTATTATATCTTTATTTTTAAACTTTTTTGTTTCGACTGCTGTTGCACAGGTTTTAACAAAGATTATATATATTTTTTAAACCAACATTTATATAATGAGCTTTACTTAAAAAAAATAAATCTACTTTACATATAAAGTTTTTTTAAAATGAGTAAAAATTTTTAGAAAAACTCATTCATGTAATAAATAGTTTAAATGCAGTATATTATTAAGTATTTGCACTTTTTAAAAAACTTTTAGCATAATTGAAATTAGTTTATTTAAGATTAGTACTATATTAGCCCTAGATTTTTTTAAAAAAATATCATAAAGGTGATTTCTTGGGATTTTTAAATAATGGTCAATTTTTGGCTAAAATGATTTGGTTTGAATTTTCAAGATAGTGTTATGTTACATCAAATTGCTATTTGTTGTATAAATTATCATGTGGAGATAATATCAAAATAGTATATACGATAAATTTTGGGGTACATCTAGAAGTATTAAAAATATAAGTGCAAAAGTTTCAAAAACGTGTTTTGTATCTGTTTTAGATAATTTTATTACCAAAATGCTCATCTCAATAAAATAATTTTAATAAATCTAAAATTATTAATTCTGATTATGAGATCCCAAAATTATTATAGATTTATGTTATTTTAATATAAAATATATTAAATTAATTAAAAATAACACAAATCTATAATAAATTGGGATCTCATAATCAGAATTTAACTAATTTTTCAAAAAACTGCTATAACTTAAAATATTACTAAGTTAACTTAATTACTATTGGTCATCTCGTTACTTCTGGCCAAAAAAAGCTAAAAATTAATATTGTCTATATATAAAAATTTTTAAATTTTAATAACTTATCAATAAATTTTTTTATGTCAAATAATATAGGTCTTGGGCTATCTTTTGATATATATTTTACTATTCTTTTATAAGCAATTTGTTAAGTAATAAATTTTTTAAAAATTTTAATTTTTAAAAAAAAAATTAAATTTTTTTTTAAAAAAGTGGATATTAAGCATTTTCGCAAGCTATATGCAGTGTAACAGGTTTGTACTACGCAGGTGCATAGCCATGCATATCCTGAATATACAGTTAAAATTTTAGCTTAATTGGATCAGTGGTTGTTAAAATATAAATTTTTAAAGTTTTTAAAATTTTATAACCGGATTACTATATTGTACAAAAGTTGCACAAAAATTACTATAGTAATTTTGTGCAAATTTTGTACAACATAGTAATCCGGTTATAAAATTTTAAAAAACTTTAAAAATTTATATTTTAACAACCACTGATCCAATTAAGCTAAAATTTTAACTGTATATTCAGGATATGCATGGCTATGCACCTGCGTAGTACAAACCTGTTACACTGCATATAGCTTGCGAAAATGCTTAATATCCACTTTTTTTAAAAAAAATTTTAATTTTTTTTTTAAAAATTAAAATTTTTAAAAAATTTATTACTTAACAAATTGCTTATAAAAAATAGTAAAATATATATCAAAAGATAGCCCAAGACCTATATTATTTGACATAAAAAAATTTATTGATAAGTTATTAAAATTTAAAAATTTTTATATATAGACAATATTAGTTTTTAGCTTTTTTCAGCCAGAAGTAACGAGATGGCCAATATATTTAAATAAATCTGCTTTTCTTCTAAAAATATATATAATATCAAATTATTATTGTAAAAACTTCTAAACATACTAAGCAAAGACCCTTTGGTCTAAATTTGCATTTTTTACAAAATACATTGAAAATAGTATTCTAAACCTGTTTTACAAACTAAAAAAAAGTTAAAGAGCTCATCTTTCTTATTATAACAAGCTATATTTTATGCTTGTAGCCAGTGTTTAAAATTCAAATTCAAAATTATGTTCTCAAATGAACTAAATTTAGAGCATTAATGTTCTCAAAAAATTTTTAATGTTCTCATTATATAGAATTTTATTTTTTAAATATACATATATTTTTATTGTATAAATCTATCTTGGACTTTTAAGTAAAGTTGTAGACAAGGCTTTCTGATTTAATAGTACTTAGAACATTTAAATTGGTTGAATTGATCATGTGATATACTTATTTAACTTTTTGCAACTATAAATCTTTTCTTCAAATATGTAAAAAAAAACCAATACTAATAATATTTTGAGAACATTTTATCAGTACAAAATGTTCTCAAATAAAAGAACATTATTTTAAATATTTATGTTCTTAAAAAAAATTTAGTGTTCTCATGAGAACATGAGAACATCAAATTTTAAACACTGCTTGTAGCTCTATAACTAACTGAGATATATTTAAAACATCTTCAACTCTTTTATAATTTTTTATTTTTTTTTATTTTTTTCTTTTTTTTAATATAAAAATTTTTATAGAAATTTTTTGTGTAATATAAAATTGAGTTAACCATATTTTCCAATAATCCAGAATTATTAGTTCCTTATTAATTGTTGAAATTATTAATTAATTTTATAGAGTGTTTCAAGTTTGATCCAGGTTTGATTTGAGTTTGATCAAACCCCAAATCAAACCAAACTCAAACTATAAATTTTATAAAGTTTGAAATCAAACTCAAATTCAAATAAAAAATAATCAAATTCAAACCAAACCCAAATACTATACTAAGTTTGATATGAGTTTGATTTGAAGTTGGCAAACTGGTTTGAGTTTGGTTGACATAAATATATTTTTATATTTTAAACAAGCTACTTAATTGATAATCTGCCTGTCAACTAGAGAGTAACCATAGACAAAATGTGGTGTGCTTCTATCTAAAAGTTTTTTCTTACTAAGTTAACGGCACATGTCCACAAATTGAAAGTTGTAGAGCTTGTCAAGATACATCTAACAGTGTTAGATCATACAAATCGGACTAGTGGATAGTGAGATATCATTGAAAAACAATTGCCCAACTATATAAAATCTCTATATAAACAATATTTGTTTATATAGAGATTTTATATAGTCAGCCAATCGGTTTTTGGCAATATCTCACCATCCATTGGGTCGATCTAACCACCATTAGATAGGTCTTGATGAGCTTTACAACTTTCAATTAGTCGACAAGTATTATTACCTTAGTAAGCAAAAAAGATTTAAATGGAAGCATGCTACATTTCACCTATGATTTTTATATAATCTGTGTCACATTATACTATAATCACTCTCTAGTTGACTGGTGGATTATTAATTAAAATGTAAAAATATATTAATATTATTCAAATTCAAACTAGTTTGCAAACTTCAAACTCAAATTCAGACCAAACTCAAATTTAACTAAAAAGTTTGCTTCAAATCAAACTCAAATATTTTTTTTAATCATAGTTTGGGTTTGTTTTCAAACAAATCAAACCCAAATCTGATCTAAAGTTTGATTTGATCTGGGTTTGTAGAAACTCTAATTTTATACAAAACAAATATTCACCTTTTTTTACCAAAGTTATCTAACTTTATAACTTAGCCTAATTTGTATAACATATGATTTGTATAACATGTGATTCTTGTAGTATGTAATCTATATATTACATGATCTGTGTAATCTAAACTAACTTTCTGGTATTATGTTACATAAAACAAATTATACCTCTATTATAATATTATATTTATTAATTCTGAAGCCCTTAAATTTTATATATATACTACTTAATTCTATACTTACAAAGCTTAGAGTAGAGATATTTATCACCTGATTATTAGGGGGAGGGGGTCAGAGAGATTATTAGGTGCTATATAATAGTATTATTAGTCAATCAAAATTGCCCAAAATAACTATATAAAATTTTAATAATAATAATTATAAATATAAAAATTTTATTTTATATTAATCTCTAAAAATGATTTGCACTAAGTAAACTTGTTTAGCCTCCAAAAATACACCAAATCAGCATAATTATTTTTTTTACTTGAATTTTAGATATTAGATGCATAATTTTTGATTTTTGATCAAAAAAGTCAAATTTAAGTATCTTTTCTCCAAATTATCCCTTAAACCGTCCAGGTTCAGCAGCCAAATTTGGCTGCTTAAATTTTATAAATTCATATCTGATCTATTTTTTTAAAAAATCAAAATATTTTATAATTTTTTTTTAAATAAAAACTATGATTATATACTATTTAAAACTTCTTTTTATTTGCTTAATATTTATAAAAAATTTGGAGTTGACTATAAAAGAAAAATTTATAATTTTTTAAAAAAATTTTAATTTTAAAAATTTTTTCTGTTTTTTTTTTAGTTTTACTCAATAAAAATATAAGATAGACCCCCCTATTACCTTAATCCAAAGTTGTATACAATTTAAAATTACACTACTTTTATTATTAAAACTTTTACAACTTTTTAAGCAAAATTTGAACTTTACTTTTTCAGGAACATATAAAATTTTAAGAAACTTTTTAAAATTTTAATAGTAAAACTAAAAAATAAGTTTTTTAAAAATGTATTATCTTTATCAAAATTAAAGATAGAATGATAAAATTTAAATATATTATATATAAAAGGAATATCTTTAATTTTATTCAATAAATAGGGGGGTCAAGCTTAAATAAATTTTAAGAAAACTCAAAAAAACTTTTTAAAAATAATTTTAGCAGGCAAATTTGCCTGCTAGACGGTTTAAGGGATAAGTAAAATAAAAAAGATTCTACTGATTTAATATATTTTTAGATGCTGAACAAGTTTATTTAATGCATAAAGTTAGAATTAATTAGTAAAATTTATAAATCATAAAATTTTATAGAATTTTATTAATTGATAGTCCGCTAGTTAACCAGAGATCAATCATAGTGTAATGTGATACAAATCACATATGAAAATCACTATAGTTAGAATGTGGTGTGTATATATATAAAAGTTTTTTCTTACTAAGTTAACGATACATGTCCACTAATTGAAAGTCGTAGAGCTCATTGAGACACATCTAATGGTAGTTAGATCATCCAAATCAGCCTAGTGAATAGTGAGAAATCATTAAAAAAGGATTGGATGACTATATAAAATTACTATAAAATCTCTATGTAAACAATATTTGTTTACATAGAGATTTTATATAGTTGACCAATCGTTTTTCGATGATATCTCGCCATCCACTGGGCCAGTTTGGATGATCTAACTACCGTTAAATGCGTATCGACGAGCTCTACAACTTTCATTAGTAGGCATGTATCGTTAACTTAGTAAGAAAAAAAGTTTTAAATGGAGGCACGCCACATTTCGCCGATAGTGATTTTCATATGTGATTTTCGGCACAGATTTTTATATAGTCGGCCAACCATTTTTCGATGATAGCTCACCATCCACTGAGCTGATTTGTATGATCTAACCACCGTTAGATGTGTCTCAACGAGCTCTACAATTTTCAATTAGTGGACATGTATCATTAACTTAGTAAGAAAAAATTCTTTAGATGGAAGACTTCACATTTCACCTATTCTCCAGTTGATAGGCGAATTATCAATTAATTGTTTGATCAATGAGTTCTATATGATCATCTTAAAGATTTACAAATTTAGCATGAATACCATGTACTGTACAAATAATTTTTTTAAAGCTTCGATTAAGTTTACGATAAATATGTAAACCTGGGTCTATCTAAGGCTGTCATTTCTAGCTTCATATTGATAACAACTACTGACATAAAGATAAATCATTCTATTAGTATTCCAATTTTGATAAATTAAAAATTTTGTATTATTCAGAAAGAAATACAGGTTCTGTAAGTCTATTTACTAAAACACACTAATTTTCAGAATTTAAACTGGATAATGGATTAGTACATATTTATTATAGCTGAAAATTACTCTTGTACTTGTTAAGTTACCAATAGGTTTAAACTCAATATAGCTTTTTAATGTCTTGCAATTTAACTGATTCTAAAGAATTTGAAATCATGGTTATAGTACCTGAACAAGTAAAATGCCTTTCAAGGAAGTCTTAGAAATTAAAAGACTTTAGCTTCATGAAATTCAGTCTATTAGTTTAGATTAATAAAAAAAAATCCAACCGCCTGATCGGAATTTCTCAAGTGATAAAAATAAAAACATTACACTTGTAAACTAACCTATGTCAACGTGAGAAAAAAATCTGAACTTCGATCGTATTGGTGTAATTCATATAAAAAACTAAGTTAGTGTTAGCTTATCTCTGAATAACCAATTGAAATATCGATTAAATCAATTCAAAAAATGAATATAAACAAAATTAAATGATTGTTAGCTTATCTTTGAATAATTCGATTGAACAACATACAGGTTGTCTTTTATCGAAGCACTGCTTTATTTTGGTTGACTGCTTAACCCTTTTTAGGCTTAAAAATTCTACACATAACTTTCAAGAAAAATATGGTATTTTAAAAATAACTTTTTGTAAAGTATATTGAAGTATTAAGTTTATTATTAATTTATTTATATTTACTTAGCTTGGATAGCCTATATGAATATTTACCCGAAGATTATGTCTACTCGGGTATTACCCAGGTATATTTATCCGGGTAGCTGAGTTTACAACCCGGATATCCGATTATCTGCGGATAACCCGGGTAATATTCACCCGGGTACATCACTATATAAATTCCACTACATAAATTCAAAAACTTAAATTAATCAATTAGATTTCAATAGAAAGTAAAATGAAAATAAATTCTTGTTACCTTGATTGACACAGTTATCAATATGTAATTGGAATCGAAAAGAACAAACGACAGTATAGATTCGAACAGACATGCGAAAAATCGTACTACATTTTGATGCTACGTACGTTATCCCTTTTTAATGCTTAAGATTAGGGCAAGCGGCAGGTATTATTGTCCTTTTTCCGAGTTGGGTAAAGAAAATTAACTTTGCTTTGACCAATTTTTCTTTTATAAACCGTACGTACTATCTTGATACTATCATAGTACGTACATACGTACTAACTATCATGATTTCTACACGTCCGTCCTAATTTGAGTTTCTGTGCTATACACGTATGTACGTAGCACATGCTTCTGCATTAACGTTTGAATTAGTCAAATTAAACATCACAAGCGCCTAAATTGATTTAAATCATTTTTTTTGTATAAATTAAAAAATTATTTTTGTAAAAGATTATCGTAAATGTATGCTATAAATAACAGCGAAAAACTTATTTGATACTACGTATATGTTGTTGAACATGAGTCTAACAGCTGCTGAACTTCGTGAACTTGGGTGGAACTATCAAAATGGCATTGGAGTCGAGAAAGACGAGCATAAGGCTTTTGAATATTATAGGAAATCTGCAGACATGGGATATGCAACTGCGACTTTTGATGTTGGATATTGTTATCAAAATGGAATTGGAGTTGAAAAGGATGAACATAAGGCATTCATTTATTATCAAAAATCTGCAGAGATGGGTCATGTTAATGGAATATATAATGTTGGATATTGTTATAATGAAGGAATTGGAGTTGAAAAGGATGAACATAAGGCATTCATTTATTTTCAAAAATCTGCTAAGATGGAAAACGCTAATGGAACATATAATGTAGGATATTGTTATGATGAAGGAATTGGAGTTAAAAAGGATAAACATAAAGCATTCATTTATTATCAAAAATCTGCAAAGATGGGGAACGCTAGTGGAACTTTTAATGTTGGATATTGTTATCGAAATGGAATTGGAGTTTAAAAGGATGAAAATAAGGCATTTATTTATTATCGAAAATCTGCTGAGATGGGTCATGTTAACGGAATATATAATGTTGGATATTGTTATGAAAAAGGAATGGGAGTTGAAAAGGATGAACATAAGGCACTCATTTATTATCAAAAATCTGCTGAGATGGGAAACGCTAATGGAACATATAATGTAGGATATTGTTATTAAAAAGGAATTGGAGTTGAAAAGGATGAACATAAGGCATTCATTTATTATCAAAAATCTGCTGAGATGGGAAACGCTAATGGAACATATAATGTAGGATATTGTTATGAAAAAGGATACCAGGAGTTTGACCTCAGCTTCCAACCCGAAATTCAATCCATGAGATTCAGGATTCACAATTATACTCTCCATCTCCATCTCGAACATCAGAAGAAAATCTAGAGCTAAACAACCGGCGTCCAAGAGAAAACAGTCTTCCAAGAGAAAACAGCATCCATGGTATTAATATGGGAGAAATTGGCGATAACATGAGCGATCATTTAAGGATGTTAGTTGATAGTTATCATAAGAGTCAAATTGCCACTGGAGTTAGATCTGAAATAGATCTTGCTGTAAACAGGTAAGAAAAAGTTTGTTTTTAAAGGATTTTATAATCAATTTTTTAAAATAATATTTTTTTGTCAAAATGAATTCAGCAGCGAACAGGATGAACCAGTTTTAACAACGGTTCAAGAATCATTAATTCTCAGTTCTCATCGCCGTGCATCGTGGGCTACACAATTTCAAATTTTATCGGACCGTACCTTTAAGAATTTGTATAGAAATCCTATGCTAATGCTAACATTATTGTATCAGTATCTTTCTTGCGTGTAAGTTTCATTTAAACATATGTATATATTTCAACTATATCATTATATCATTATATCATTATTAACAGTGGATTATTTTAGTACTTTGTGGTGCTTTGTTCTACAAGGTTACTAATGACATCGCTGGGTTCCAAAATCGCATGGGTATACTATTCTTCATGTGTGCTCTTCTTGGTTTTGGATGCTTGAGTTCTCTTAATGTTTTCGCAGCAGAAAGAATAATATTTGTTAAGGAACGGGCCAACGGATATTACGCTCCAATCACATATTTCACATCAAAGGTATTTTTAAATTTTAAATTCAGATTTCCTTGAATCATACAAAATTAAATTAATATGCAATTATAATTTATTAGGTTCTCTTTGACATAATCCCCCTGAGAGTTGTGCCCCCAATTCTCATGAGCGTAATTATTTATAATATGGTTGGTCTAGTTCCTGGGTTTTCCGAGTTTTTCAAATTCTTGCTCGTCTTGGTATTGTTTAACCTTACCGCAGCGAGCATCTGTCTATGTATCGGCATTATTTTCAAAGATGTTGGTGTTGCCAGCCTTTTGAGTAGTTTGGTCATGTTATTCAGTATGCTGTTTGGTGGCTTGCTGCTCAATAAAGGTGAGTATTTATACTTATACATTTGAATTTTCGTTTTTGAATCCAAGTAGCTGACATATTTTCTATTATAGAATCAATTCCGGGTTACTTAGATTGGCTTAAAAATTTATCCTTTTTCAATTACGCATTTGAAGCTATGCTCGTCAATGAAGTTAAATATCTTCAGCTGACGGAAGAGAACTATGGTCTGCAAATAGATGTATGCAACTTTATATTTATATTAATTATAATAACTGATAATATTTTATCAAATTAAGATTAATTTAAATTTTTTATTTTTTCGGTAACAGGTGCCTGGTGCAACTATGGTTACTAACTTAGAATATGACGTGGAGTTTTTGATCGTTGAACATGGAAAATTATTGTCATTAAATGACAAAAAAAAGGAATTAGGCGACACCGCTAAATCGTGTACTATGCTACATGACATGATTCGTCGCATACACAATAATCTAACATTTTGTGGCTCTCAATCTGTTCAAGAGTTCGAGAATTTTAGAGTCATTGCCGTGGTCACATCAGGTATTAACTCATAAGTTTATGTATCTTCATGCATAGATTTTAAATTTATTAAATTGTTAATTTTTAGCGCTAGAGATCAAAGTCTTTACCCTTAATCTCGCAGGTAAAGAACTTTATATTTTTCAACAAATCGCTGGTTGTATCTTACCCCAAGGGTTCAAATGTACAATAGTCAACTTTTGCGTGATAATATATGTCATGGTGACGGTCAATACCCTATGTATTACATTCGGGGAATGTTTGGGTTCGAGGTCTTGGATTTCGATCGTGAACTCGGTTCACGATCTCACGTGATCATGTGATGTACCCCGGTGGGCTGGGTAATGCAGGTATATCGGGTGATCTGATGCATGAATAGTTTATTATAATTATGCAATAAGTAGAGAGTCTATTGTAGTTTATACTTGGTTTCGCATTAACAATGTTGTCATAGATTTAGTTTGATAAAATCAATTTGAAGTATAATATAGTAGAATTCGATATAAATAGGGTAATAGGGATAATTCGTAGAGAATGAGTTCTCTCTTTCTTAACGAATAAACAACTAATAAAATAAAACGAATACTTCTCTGGTCACATTTCCCGTTGTAACTTGAGTTCCTACTGCTGCTGGCGTCGCTACGAAGGTAGTGACAATAAAGTGAAGTCTAGTAGAAAGACCCCTAACGCTGTGTGAAAGTAGGCGGTCAAAAGTGCTTCGATCTGACCTAGATTAACATCAGGGAAGCCCCTTTTGCTAACCCACACGACAATATAATCACACTTATTAAAATTCGTGTAAGTACAATCAATATTTCGGAATCTTGTTAAGATTTAATCTATTTTTAAAAATTTTTTTTTCTATTTTAGATTCTTTCTGATAAGAATTTTAATATTTACAATAAATTGTACAAACAGCAGTTTGAGTTGGAGGCGCCGTGTCATCAAATAAAGTTGACTTTTGATATTTCGACATCACCGCAGAGACAAGTCAAAAAAGAAAAAAAAACTATAAAGAATAAACAAGAAAAACACGATGGTATACTATCCATTATTGTATTTATTAATCAATAAAATCATAAGATTAACTTTATACACTTTATACTTGCTGTATATAGATGAAAACAACTAAATCTTTTTTACCATTCGCTCGCTGAGGATGACGTGCCTCTTTGGTTGACTTTTGCCTTGTAAATATAATTTATTTGACATCAGAGTCTATTATTAAATAACACGAAACAACCCTTCAAGAAAATTTCAAGGAAACCTGAAATGATTCTTATCAAATTTAAGTTTATAATCAGTTCTAAAGTTTAAAAAAACGAAAGGATTGGCATTATTGCCGTTTTTTTCAATTTTTTATTCGATTCTTCTTTTCAGTCATTCGATGATTTTTTTCAATTTTTTATTCGATTCTTCTTTTACAGTTATTCAATGTTTTTTTCAATTTTTTATTCGATTCTTATTTTCAGTTATTCGATGATTTTTTTCAATTTTTTATTCTTTTCTTTTTTAGTCATTCGATGATCTTTTCGGTTTTTCATTTATCAATTTTTGATTCGCTCAAGTTTTTGTTTGATTCAGAATTTACTTGATTCGTCTTCTCAGTTTTCAATTAAGTTTTGTTCGATTTATAATTTCCTGATAAATTTTTCCATTATTTAGCTTTTTATTGTTCAATTATTTATTTATTTTATTATTATTGTATTATTATTATTTTTTTCAAGTTTTTTTTTTTTTTTTATTTGATTCAGCTTATTATCAATTTTTCATTCAATTATATAGCACTTGGTTCAAATATTTTCAACAAGACCCGAATTTTTTTTTTTATCCGATTCAGTTTTTTTACGTTTATTTAAGATTCAGTTTTTTTACGTTTATTTAAGATTCAGTTTTTTTTTATTCAACTTTTCGTTAAATTGCAATTTACTTCTTTTTCGGTTTTTTTTTATTGCTTCTTTAGTATTCGATCAATCATTATATGTAATTCTGCGTATTGATTCAATTTTTTTCTACAATTCAAGCTGCCCGAAACGGTTAATTTAAGTTCTGAATCGAATATATTTTTGTTTGCAATTCATAATAAAACACATTTATATCTGAACATATTTGCTGTTTTAGTTACTGATTAACTTAATTCAACTATGCACTTAAAACATTTAATCAATAGGATACAAAAACAAAGTACAGTCAACCCTCTCTAAATGCACGCACCTTGGGACCATAGTAAAAAATTTCAAAAATGTGCATTTAGAGAGGGTGTGCATTTAGAGAGGTCAAAATCTATAATTGTTATATTACTTGGGACCATGCAGAAGCGTGCATTTAAAGAGGTTTTTCATATAGCGGGAGCGTGCATTTAGGGAGGTTTGACTGTACTGTAAATTAAATTTAGCGTTTCACAAATTTAACATAGTATAGTATACTGTTTGAAGACTCATATTTAAAATACTTTGATGTGCCTAAAATTACTTATATGTTCTGCTGACAGGACAAACTGGCAAATATGACACCATTTCAATAAGCTACAATAGATTCCGTAAGCTGAATGGTTTTTTTTTTTTTTTGACCTAATAGCGATTTTTAGCGGTTCCAATGAATCTTGAAAAACTTTGATGCATAAACAATCTTCTTATTTAATAAAGATTTTAAGTTTTACATCGTCAATTAACATATTTACCATCGAGAATCTTAGTAAACTTTCAAATGCATTGCGAGATAAATGGATATTCTTGTAACAGTCATTTTTTAAAATTTATAGTATAAAATATTTATTGAATTGATAATGATTCATTAAAGTTTAAATCCACTTATTAAGTGGCTCTGAATTCTACAGCTAACTGAATATAAAAATTCCGCTGTAGCACAATCTGATTCTGAAGCTATAAAAATTCAATTTCGATGTTCAGCATATCTTTACTATCTCTTAAACCGTTCCTCCTGCAAATTTGTCCTGGAATTTTTTTTGAAATTTTATCTTATAAATATCTTACTAGCACCACCCGTTAGAACACTTGTACAAGTAAGATGCTAATTGATAATGAACTATTACTTATGTCATTTTTCTATTGCATACTTTATATAGGTCTAACTATTATCATTTTATCCAGTAAGCTCACATGATCATGAAATTATTTCTTCTTGTTTGGTAAATAAAATATAATCGAGCAATTGGCCTAATAATTGATCGATCATAATCGATCAGTATAATTGAATTTTGATCGACTAAAAATTTTTTTTTAGGTTAATCATCGATTAACGATTTTTTTTGTCAAGCCAATTCCCTACTTGTAAATAATGTGATTCATAACTTATTTCGAAAATATCCGGAAGTTTAAAAAACTTCCATTTCTATGTCGACGGTCCGAAATCGCAAAATGATACATTTTTCTGATGATATGTTGTCGCAGCTGATGCTGAAATTTTGACCTATTTTGTTTATAGGGTCAGGGTAGGGTTTGGGGTAGATTGGATACTTAAAGAGTATGTGTGGATTTTAGCGCATTTATAATTCCAAACCGAGATCCCAAATTTCAGCATCAGCTGCGACATATATTATCATCATATTAAAAATATAGATTTAAAGATTACTTACTTCGAAACAAATACGTCAATAATTTTATTCGAATTCAGGAATCCGATTGAGGGTTTCAGGATTTAAATATTGGAATCTGATTTGTTAGAAATAGAGGCATACTTATTTTCAAATAAGCGACGCACCAATTGGGATCCGCCTTACTCCATGACAGTCATTTCACCAACAGCACATTTAGTCTGCATCTTGCCAAGTGACAATTTACTAAATAAATAACTGCAACTAATCAAATGTGATCTTTTAGTGAAATGACAACCGATGAAGTGAACAGCACTGGGAAAAGATGCACTTGGTTTATAAAAATTATATATCGATGTACAGATCATTTGATGGCAGCGTCGCACAGTTAACTTATGCAAGCAAATATCACGTGCTTGTTACCAATATGTCACCTGTTACAATTACAGTGTTATCGTTACATAAGCTGACGTACAAAATGCCGAGTTGTATTTAAAATAGTACCATAAATTCTAATTGCTGCATTTAATATGAACACTATTCTATATATCTAAGAATTAAATATTAAACAATAAAATGAAGCTCTTGTTCATTGTATCAGTCATCCTTACCACAGTAAACTCAATATTTGCAATGCTTATTATCAATAATTATGCTTATACTACCTTTATAACATCGGATGCTTTCAATTGTTCTAGAACTTTAGGTTTTGAGCGAGTTATTATTCGAGGTTATTTTGAAGCTTATGATCGTGATCCTGGAGGTGCAATTGATTCTAATTTTTTGAGAAATTACATGAATGCTAAAAATGGCGGATACACTTACATTGATGTATATATGTCTCCATGTACCGGAAGGTCAACTTGCAAAGCTCCTCTGCAACAAGTAAATGATTTGATTCAATTTATTAATACTAATCAAATGATAATTAAAACAATATGGTTATGGATTGATATTGATCCGGATTCTGGTAATTGGGATTTGGGTCCAACTAAAAACCGGCAAATATTAAATGAATTTCATACTGCTTGGAAATCTACTGGTTTGGAATTCGGTATATACACTGTATGTAATTTTTACTTATTTATTTAATTTACATGAATTGATTTGTAATAATTTGCTTATATAGAGTCAATATCAATGGGAGGTTATTACTGGTGATAAAGATTGGGTCTTAAATTCTAGTCTTCCATTATGGTATGCCATTTATGATAGTCATCCTGATTTTAATGATTATAAAACTTTTGGAGGATGGACTCAGGCTACAGGCAAACAATGTAAGTTAAGGGAAGTTTCTTTCTTTCTTTCTTTCTTTCTTTTTTTTGCTTTGAAAAACCGTGAATACTAATTATTTATTCTTGGCATAGTTGCCGGTGATTCAAAGTTCTGTGGAGGAAGGTTTGATGAAAACATTTTCAGATAAAGATGTAATAAGTCTAGGTTCTATTGTTAAACGGATAAATTTAGATTACAAGTTAAATATGTTAAATTATATATAATCTAGTGCAGTCAAAGAACAATTAGAACTTTCTATTTTTAAAATTGTTACTTAGTCTGAGATTTTCAAAAAAATTAATAAATTTGAACTAATGAAAAAATAAAGAATTTGTTACGATTGCTTGTCACTAATGTATTAGGTCATGTTGCCAAGTAAGCTACCCTGAATCTGCCTTTTCAAGTAATTTGATATCGCTTAAAGAGTTAAGTTAAACCACTGGAGCGATGAAAATCCTTTTAATACTACTCTGATTTTCTTCGATCAGTTTGTCTATCTCTTGAATAATTTCATCATTTGTGTTGGGACCTTCAACGGCAATATTTTCATAAGCATTTCCTTTATATTTTTTTTCAGTACCTCTTCTTTTAGAATCTTTCAATGAACAAGAATAATTCAATAATCATTAAATGTTCCTTTATAATGTGGCTTTAGCAAGCAAATGATATAAACCATTGAGCATGCTTTGTTGATCATTTTCTGTTTCTGTACTACCTATGTCTGTGTCAAATGCTATTTAAAAAGGATGTGATTATTAAGCAAAACATAAGTAGAATGCCCAAAACTCAAAGATCAGATAATTCTGGATAATATTTATGTCCTACGATCATTTCAAAAGTAGCATATATATCTCCAATAATAATTACTTAAACCTTTATTAAAAATGATTAAAACAATCAAAATTATTTACATGTAATACTGTAATGGTCTTCGTATTAAATAGAACGGCTGATCCCAATTGCAAAAACTGTTTACAATCCTACAAAACAAACAATAATTCTAAAATATTGATATAATGAAATAACAGTCAAAAAGATAAACGAAAGCAATAAAAATAATTTCAAAAAAGCTCCAAAAACAATAAGATAAAAAAGCTATTATAACTACATAAGTAATAAAAACATATCATAAATCATTAAAAATTTCACTAACAGACATGAATCGATAAATAGCTTTTAATTGGTATTTATCATTTGTATTTTTGCAATAAAAATCGATAAATCTGTTATAAATCAGGAATTGATATAATTCGATATATCAATAAAAATATATTTATCAATTATTATCAAATTTTTTAATCATTAATTTTAAATTATTTATTTTTAATTGATTTATATCTTAAAATACATATATATATATGTATTTGATATATACATTAAGTATGTACTTAAATACACACTTTAAATTAGAACATCAAATTGTTCATTAGATATTTATTCAGTTTGTTAAATCTTGGGACTATATACACAGTTCTGTCAATACTTTCCAATGGTATACAGGTGTAATGCTTAAATGGTTTTAATTTGGGACACCTCTATAATTCACCATCTTCTTTATACCAGCAGACTAGGATGAACTCAAGTGGATCTTTATTTGCTTAATAAAACTTGAATTTTGGTAGTGCCTTAATAGATAACATTCTTGTTATTCTTGTTAATTATACTATTCTTGAAATTAGATAAATAAAAATATGTCTAACTTTAAAAGTTATTTTATTTATTAATTATGTTATTAACTCTCTTTTATTGTTACAAATTTGATTAAAATATTAATGATATTTATTACTACTACTAACTATAGTCAGACCTCTTTATAGTCACACCTCATATAGTCACACCTCTATAAAAGCACCCAATATCATGCAACAGGCTTAAATATAGTAAAAATCTTATTATAGTCAAATTACTTATAATTACTATCACCAAAAATTTAATTTTTTATTATTTTATTAATAATAAACCCTTATTATAATTGCCAAATTTGTTAAATATGAATTATAAAATCTGATTTCCAAGATTCATATTCATGTTTATTAAAATTTTCTATTAATTAAAGGTTGACAGCAAATAATTTTGATGCAATGGCCTGATTTGAATAAACAGCCACCAAAATATTTGTTTTGATTAGATGATTCTAATGAACCCAAAATCATTAAAATCCAATCACAGGTTCCTGAGATTATTAAGGATTTGCATCACTTCAATGCTTAAAAATTTGATTAAATTGAAAAATCTAAGTGAAAATCCTTAATGATCTAAGCATTTTGTAATTAGATTTGGGCAATTTTGAACTTTTTAGAATTGTTTTATCGAATCCAATACTCTGGTAGTCATTTTATCCAAATTGTGCTACTGGATCAAAGTTATTTACTATTAAACATTTTAAATTTTTAGTAGAATTTCAGATATGCACAAATTATTACTTATTGGCCTTTGCATATGTGACCATAACAAGGTATTTTATTTATAGTTATACCACAATAGAACATAATTGACTTGGTAATTATAGAAAGGTCTGACCATATAACAATAAAACATATCATACTTTCATAAAGCTTGATATAATACAAATTATAGAGTACTTTTTAAGGAAGCAGAAAAAATTTCTTTATATAATTATCTTCATGAAAGGATGTAACTAATTCCTTTTTGAAAAATTTATCAAAAACATTTAAAAGGGTTTGAAAATATTTATTATATAATAGGTCCATATTTATTTTTTTCTTAAGAAAATTATTTAACCTCTCTAAACTTAATGTTATAAAAATTTTCCAAACTCTTTGCTTTATAGTATTTCTTTTGGGCTTCTTTTTTAGTTAATTTCTGCTACTTGACCTATTAATAATGAATTTTATACAGGACAATGAGTTTCTGCAGCAATTTTTATTTATTTTTGAAAAATAAATAAATATTATTACAGAAAATTATTGTTCTAGTTATTACTAATTAATAGTAATTATTAACTATAGTTATAATATACAGTTTTTATTATTTGTTTTATATAGTTTTTTTTTTAGCTGAGATGCAGTTAGAATTTTTAATAATTCTTATAAAGAGACTTATAAGTCTCTGTGTTTATACTGTTGATTGTTTATATTCTTGAAATGCAGGTACTATATAATAGCACCAAGTGTAAAGTTTTGAAACTGAAGACCAGTTGAATTATATTCTAAAAATATTCTACCAAATTCTTTGACCCAATTAATAATAAATTAATTGTTAGTTATTGATTTTATTAAAAAGTTAACTACTTGTTCTATACCTGAAGCTGATTATAATAATTATAAATAAATAATGCTTTATGGGCAGCAATGTACATATAAAAAAATTTGTAATAAACTTGGCATAATTGTTTATTATTAATTTCTGGTTTCAATAATTCTTATAAATTTGTCAAGAACAACAATTACTATTTTTATTAAGTTACAAATTTTATTAGCCATCTGTAATAAGTCAAGTTGTAATATATGAAGATCGAACCAGCATGCTGATAGGGCATCAGATCCACAAAGAAGAATGACGTTCGATAGTAAGCAAAGTAATAATAATGAATTAGTATGTACCTTGCATATGTACTACGATCATTGATTGTGATCAAATGTTGATATATAAATAATGATACAATACGATTCTGTGGGTATTGTAAGCGAATCGTGCATAACAAATATAGTCATAATTATGTAGTTAGTAAAATCATTGTATATATATATAGCAAGCAATTAATTATAAAGAAATATACATCCTCTTCACTAATCATAAAGAAAATCCATACTGGTTACATTTGGTAGTAGCAGAAATAACCGACAGGTCTACTAGTGATCTAAATTTATAAGCCATGACGCAACAAGACTTCAACTCATTTGTTGAAAAATTTATTAGAAATCAGGATACTGTCAATACTCACCTTATCCACATATTGCAAGGTCAACAAAAGCGAGAAGATGATATACTAGCAGAACTACCTCATGTGTAGCAGAACGCATATACAAAAGGGTTGATGGTAAAGTTACCAATATTTGGGAAAGGAAAATGAAAACGGCATGACTTGGTTATTACAAGTTGATTTATTGTTCAAGGCACGAAGGATTGATGGTGAAGAATAACTTCAATATATTATTACAGGTTTAAAAGATGTAGTGCTTTAGTGGTATTTAAACATGATTCAAGCTCACGAAGAGCATAAGCCTTTTGCAAATTGGGATGCTTTTGGTAATGCAATCAAAAATGCTTTCCAACCTCCTCAGTACCTACAGTCCTTGCGAAGGCAATTATGGAACATAAAGCAAACCTTAACGGTATTGGAATATAACTTGAGATTTCGAAATATTCTTGGACAGGTAAAGAGTATGGACGAAGCTGATAAAATCTTGTACTTTACGGAAGTACTAAAGGTTGACACTAAGGCAGAAGTGACTTATCGGTCACCGAAAAGCCTTGAAGAAGCAGTCCGTATGGCCACTACATATGATACGGCGATGTATGGTGCTAGTGGAATAAGACACCTTGCCGTAGAAGAAGTCAAATATAATGTTCTGAAAGCAAAAGAATCGGAAGGTATTGGTGTAGTACTGATGGAACTTGATAAAGCGGAAGCAAAAAAATTCCAAGAGTATAAAGAAAAAAGAAAATTCTCTCAAAATAAGAATAATTATAATAAAAAGAAGGAGTATAGGCAAAAAGGGTTATGTTTCAAATGTGGTGTTACAGTAGGGAGGCCTTCTTTAACTCCTTACTATAACAACGACATGGCTACAGGGATCCTTTTATCGGTTTATAGCGGTGTCCAAGAGGTAGGTATAATTCCTTAGTCTGTAAGAAATTATACTCTTCTCTAAAGGCAGTTCGGTAGAGTATTCAATGAGGAATTATCGATTTTACTATTACTTGATAATAAATTTGGTGTTATTTAGATAAATAGTTTCTTTATTAATAATCTAATATAGGGCTATCCTTAGGTTTCTGTTCCTAAGAAATCCCAGTACAAGATGTATATTAAGTATAAGAGAAGTGGGGTGTCTTTGTCTAGTTTTACTAAGTGAAATTCTGTGTCTTTAAATACATTTTAGAATAAGCGTTATAAGCGTTAATTTACAATAATAAACACTATAATCTACAAGAGCAACATAAGCGTTATAAGCGTCATAAGCGTTATAAGCATGATAATCGTTATAAGCGTTATAAGCGTGATAATCGTTATAAGTGTTATAAGCGTAATAATCGTTATAAGTGTTATAAGCGTGATAATCATTATAAGCGTTATAAGCGGTATCAACTATTCTAACTTCTCAAGATAATAATATAATACAATATAATAATAAAATATAATAAAAATAAAATAATAAAATAATAAGGTAATATAATAAACTATCATTCTATAACAGTGGACAAAAGGTCACATAGTGAAAATGTGCTATAACAAACCTAAATCAAATCTTGGCATGTTGGGTGTTACAGATGACACGGCCGAACATGTGAGTATCATAGAACTGGTGTTAAATGGTGGAATAAGAGAAAAACTTTTACAAGTGGAAGGAAAAGTTTGTGGGAAAGATGCTTTGATTTTGATAGATTCCAGTGATTCGACAGATTTTATTAATGAACAATTTGTAGAAAAATTTCAGTTAATGATAAAAGGGGAAGACATAGAAAGGTCAACTGTAGAACTAGTGTATTCCTGGAAAGAAAAAAGACCATATATAGAAGTTTTAACATTGCAAAAATACAACATTATTTTAGGAAAACCTTGGTTATACGATTATAATCCTCGAGTTAATTGGGGGAAAATAAAGTTTCATTGTGGAAGAAAAATAAGGTCTACAAAATTAATGCTAAAGCTAATGGAAGACAAGTACAGCTCACTATGACAATAGTGTCAAGACATCAAATAAGTACATATCGGCGGATTTGTAGATCACCCTAAAATTTTTAACGCACCTAAATTTGACTATATGTAGATTATTACACAATATAGGTGCGTCAAACTGTTGACCATATGTTGACTTCTATGAGTGGTCAGTAATTGACATTCAGATTAACCAATAAAATTTTTATTTTCGATTTTTTTTAAAAAAAATCGATTTTTTTTTGATTTTTTTTCTAGATTTTATTTAAGATAAGTATTCTTTCATTCTTCTTGTTTGCTTTTTCTTTCCGTAGTTTGAGCTAACTCTTTCTTTCTGTAGGTATGTCTTTACTTTTTTCATTCGCAGTTCCTAGTAAGGTTTTTGGCCGTTGCTAACGCCGTCAATAGAGTTGATTTGTCATGGTATTGCTGTTGTTTGGTGGGGATCAAGATTAGTGTGAAATGGTTTCTAATGCAGTCGTGTGTATGGTTTTTTGTGTCTTTATTTTCTTGGGTTTTTTCTTCTGTTTTACAAACATTTTTTCTTGAGGCTCGCTAGGGTGCTGGAATGGTGACGATTCGGAAACCGGAACTGGTACAGAAGATAAGTACCAGTTCTTTTACTTTTTTTCTTTTGAAGGGGTTTTTTTTCGTTCTACTAACGTTTCATTATTGTAGGTGCTGGAATGGTGACGATTCGGAAACCAAAACTGGCACAGAAAGGTAAGTACCAGTTCTTGTCTTTTTTTTTCTTGGGCTCTTTTTTTCATCTTACTAACATTTCTTTCTTGTAGGTTCGTATTTCATTAGGGTGCTGGAATGGCAACGATTCGAAAACCAGAACTTGGAATGGCGACGATTCGGAAACCGGAACTTGAAATAGCAACGATTCAGAAACCGGAACTGGTACAGAAAGTTAAGTACCAGTTCTTTTACTTGTCTTTTTTTGAGGAGTTCTTTTTCGTTCTTAACGTTTCTTTCTTGTAGGTTTGTCATTGGGGTGCTTGAATGGTGACGATTTTGGAACTGGAACTGTTTTTCGCTTATGATCTTGTTGCTTTTAGTCGGTATCATTGTTGTTGTTGGAGGACTTTAGTCGTTGCTTTTGGTTGGTATCAATGAAGTCTTCATGGTGGATTTCATTATTTTTAGTGTTGTTTGAGTCTTTGTAGTGTGTGGTTGATACTATGTAGTGAGGTTATTATGATGTAATTGATTATGTTTAAATATTTAATATTAATATATAGTAAAATAAATTAATTTAATAATATCTCGATATGTAAAAGTTGTCTTTTTTGTGATCTGGGCCATGAACTAACACAAGCTTCGCAGATTTTTAATAATTGATTTTCTAAAAGATTTGTACTATAAAAACATTGCACATATAAAAGCTATTGGACACATATTCAGGCATATAATTAGCATTTTGTAAACTCAAATATATTTTATTGCCAATAAATCAATGATTGTATTGAATATTTCTTTTATTTCGAAGAAAAAAATACCAAGAACAAAGTTTTTAATGCAAAAATAAGTAGCTTCAACCCTGTACAATTTTTTTCTTTAAAAAAAAAAATTTTCGAATACACTTTACTGCATTCGTGTAATCGTTACAGTCTATTTATTCATTTATATTCATTTACAAATTTCTAAAAACACAAATAAATATTAAAAAATAGTCACGTAAATGTTTGCACGTATTAAATAAATAATTTAAAGTATACGTACTGTACATACATATACTACCTAAATTTGAAACATGGCCCATTAGATCTTACAACAAGACGTACTACAGTAGTGTATGAAATTCGGCCTGCCAGGTCTTTATTTATATACAACCTAAATCAAAATGTGTATAAATAATTTGGAATTAGCTAGATCTCTAAAAGCAAATATAATTTTACAAAAAATAACAATGTAAACATAAATTTTTAACAATTTATAAAAACAAAACGTATATACAACTTTTGCTATTCTTATTCTTTCTTATTGCTTTATTGTTATAATTGCGTTCATTGGTTTTATAATTGCGTTCATTGGTTTTATAATTGCGTTCATTGGTTTTATATATATTTTATATGCTTTCTGGGTAAGTCAACGAATTTGACATGTGATTTGGGGTACTATTTTTATTTACACCCAATCAACATGTGACTTTTTGCAGATTATTAAAAATTTTGGGGACCAGTTATGAGGCCCAATTATACAAATCCGCGCATATGAAAGACATTAAACAAAAAGCAAAGTTGTTCGTAGTACTAGCTGCAACAATAATAAAAGATGAAGAGAAAATAGAAGTACCTAAATTTTTAGTGAATATGATTGATGAGTATCAGAACTTTTTTCCTAAGGACCTCCCAAATGAATTGCCACCAAAACGAAATGTCAATCATACATGTGGACCCTGAATTCTATACAATTATCCGGGAAGAATATAGCAAGGATAAATATTTAACTAGGATACTTGCCGCTATAAAAGAACCAAAAGGAGAGGAGGCGAGACAGTTGAAGCAACAAGTGGGCTGATATCAATTAGAAGATGATGGGTTATTGTATATGAGCGAGGATCCTGAAACTTTACGACTATGTATAACTTACACGTCAAAGCTAAAAGTAAGGATACTTTATGACTACCATGATGTTAATGGACATCTGGGCATTGACTGCACTTATAGTAGTTTACATCGACTATACTATTGAAAAAGAATGGAGAAGGATGTAAAAAAATATGTAAATAGCTGCGAAAGCTGTCAAAGAAATAAAGCATCAAACAAGGCACCCACGGGACTATTACAACCATTGAGTATTCCAAAATTGTCTTAGGAACAAGTTTCGATAGATTTTATAACTCATTTACCTGTAACGACAGAAGGTTATGATGCTATTATAGTGATAGTGGACTAATTTAGCAAAAGAGCACATTTCATTCCTACACGCTCAACTGTCACTATGCCAGAAGTAGCAAAATTGTATTTTCGTGAAATATTTAAAAATCACGGGATGTCATGTAGAATTATTTCTGATCAGGACCCAAAGTTCATAAGTAAATTTTGGAGAGAATTATTTAAACTGTTAGGAACAAAGTTATATATATCTACAGCTGCACACCCACAAACGGATGGACAGAAGAATGAATAAATAAAATATTGGAAGATATGCTAAGAGCTTATATTAACTATAAGCAAGATAATTGGAATCAACTTTTGCCAGCTGCGGAATTCACATACAACAATGCACAACAGGCATCAACCAGTTTCACTCCATTTCAACTTGACTATAATCATCATCTGATAACTCCTAGTAGTGAAAGTTTTAAATATGATAAAGGTGAAGGCTGCACATGAATTATATGAGCATTGGGCCATAACTATGAAGATGGCTACAGATACGTTAGTCGCAGCGCAAGAAAGGCAGGCGAAATATTATAATAAAGGTCATAGAGATTAGGAATTACAGAAAGGAGAACAAGTAATGCTTTCTACACAATATCTCATACCAGTAGTGGATTCAAGAAGGGTTTCTAGAAAACTGACACCAAGATTTATTGGACTGTTTAAAATTGAAAAGAGAATTTCAACCACTGCATACAAGTTATCACTACTGATCCATCTAAAAATACATCCAGTATTCCACGTTTTATTATTGAAACCGTATGTACATGATAAGTTTGAAGGAAGAAAGAAGGTACCACCCCTTCCAGAATTTCTTGACGGATCGAATTCAGACCCAGAATTTGAAGTCGAAGAGATTTTGGATAAACAGATGTATTACCGGAAGCCCTAGTATTTGATTAAGTGGAAAGGCTACCCCTTCATAAAGTGACATGGGAACTATTATTGAACTTAAGCAATGCCATAGAAGTGGTAGAGAGGTATGCGGTAAATAATAGTGGGACCAGTGAAAGTAGGAAGATAGGCTGTTTGAGTTTAGGTGGGAAAGAGTGTAATAAGTCAAGTTGTAATATATGAAGATCGAACCGGCATGCCAATAGGGTATCAAATCCACAAAGAAGAATGACGGTCGATAGTAAGCAAAGTAATAATTATGAATCAGTATGTATCTTGCATATTTACTACTATCATTAATTGTGATCAAATGTTGATATATAAATAATGATGCAATATGATTTTGTGGGTATCGTAAGCGAATCGTGTATAACAAATATAGTCATAATTATGTAGTTAGTAAAATCATTGTATATATATAGCAAGCAATTAATTATAAAGAAATATACTTTCTCTTCGCTAATTATAAAGAAAATCCATACTGGTTACACCATCATTCATATTATATCTGATATATTCTTTATTATTTTAAGGCTATGATTTTGAGAAATTAATATTGATTGCTGTTCAAAGATTTGAAAAATGCAGCTCACATACTGGTCATATAGAAGTGCTTTATTATAATCCAGCATATATCTACAAAGACCAATATCCAAAGTGTGCATTTGATTAGGAATAATTGCTTTATATCTCTAAAAATTTTTATATTTATTATATATTTTTTGAGTACAATAATATGGGCTTAGTGCTTTAAAAAGTGTAATTACAATTAATATTATTTTTTCAAATTTATCTCTTTATAGCACTAATAATAATAAACTAAAATCTCATACTCAATATTCCAGAATGCATTTATTTTAGAATAAAGCAAATAACAATCTTCATTGCTATTATAAAAATTGCTTGTCTTATAGAATCAGAAGTTCTTGAAAGTATACTAGATAAATTAGTGTTATTCAAATCATCCCTTGATACCAAGCATTTTCTATATGGCTAACTTGATGATGATAGTTAATAAACATTAGCAAACTCAAACTTATTATCTTCAACTATATTAGCAATAATTATTGAAATTTATGGATAAAGAAAATATATTTCTGCATATTACAAAATTAAACTCTATTATTTAACAAATAGGCTAAAAAAGAATCTTTATACACTTATGGAATACATCTCTTTGCGTCTTTTGAAAATATTCAAATTTATTTTAGAATCCTTGGCTTTTAAGATTGGAAGGTATCCAATTAATGCTTTAGATTCTGGTTCATTTTTTGATAGTTGGGAATGCTTTCAAACAATAAAAATAGAGGATGCCTAGAAGATTTTTCTATATAGTCTCAAGTTGTTATAGTAGAATAAAGAATAAGTGACAACAAATATTGCCCAATAAGTAACTACAATTCTTTTTGCTTTACCAATTACTATTATATTATTTACTGAATATTCTATATTTTGCATTATTTTTTCTTTTTTATTTTTATATTTAAGAACTAATAACTAATTAATACTATTGATTATTAATAAAGACTTTATAGTCTTTATTAATAATCAATAGTGAAATATATACTCATTATTTTGAAATATTGTTATAGAAATTTCCTTATATAGTATATAGAGAATTGTAGAATTATTGGGAAATTCTTTTCTGGCCTTTATTGAAGATAGAAGTAGTAAAGTGTCCAGATTAGAGAACTTGATAAAAAAATTTATAAAAGAATCTCTGGCTTAATTGGGCAAGTAGTGTTATTAACTGCCTTTATAAACTCACAATATGTATTGTTAGGCTATACAATATTTTGAGGATGTTGCAAGTCATCAAAAGCATAATCAAATATAGCTCTTTGGTAGTCTTGAGATCAGGCACAATTTCTGATTCATGAAAAGTATCAAATAATGCATCCTCATGTCTTCAAATTACTTTTATTAGACTTATTTTAAGGTGCATTATCTTCTACAGAAGAAGTATAATATCTATTTAAAGGGTTCTGGTTTTATCAAAAAAATTCCTGTGCATCAGAACTTTTAGAACAGGGCAATAATAATATAATTTTGCTCTAAATCATTATTATAAATAAGAGGTCTCAGAATTAAAATCTATTTTGATAAAATAAGATGTATATATTATCTTTTTTTTTTTAAATTGGCAGTCTTGCTACTACTTTATTTAACTTTAGTAAATTTTAAAATATACTATTTTATCTTACAAAGTTTTGCTATTTTTGGCACTAATACTAAAGTGTGACCCACTTAGAAATACCTAAGTATAACCTGCTATAACTAACTTTTCTTCTCTAAGTTTCTTTCTTTTAATAAAGAAAAACTATCTAGATCTGCGGTCAGGGTTTGACACCTGTCAAAACTACTATCTATTTTATATTTTAGCTTACATAGACACCTTGTCCAATCCATGCATATACTTATTTCTTTGTGATATTTAGCATTTTTGTTCAGCACCGCTTCAGATTTCTATCTTTTATTTCTGTTTCTTTTTCTCCTGTTCCTCTTCTGGGTTATTGCTTCTTTTTCTTTCTTTTTGGTTTCCTTCTCTTTTTTTCCTTCTTTTTGGTCTCTTATTTTTTCTGCCCTCAAGTAATTTCACAGTCTTTCTCCCATTCATTAATTATTGAGCAGTGTTCTTTCCGTATTTCTCTCTGAAAAAAAGTTAACTATTTATCAAAAAAAGCTATAGCTACATCCTGGCCTTATTTTTGAAAAGGTTCATTCTTTCTAAAGATGATCCTATATTATCTGCCATAACACTCTTGCCCACTTTATGTACTGATTCTTATATTCTTCAATATCCCTGAGTTAGAGTTAATACCTCTATCCAGATACATTTTTTATATCCAGATTTATTCGGTTTTAACATAGTATATATCCAAATTTAAATTTAAATCCAGATTTATTTATATCCAGATATAAAAACACTATGTCACATTATATCACATAACATAGAATATATCCAGATATATAAATCTGAATAGAGGTATTAACTCTACCCTGGGTATGAAGGCTTTTCTTAGCTGGTTGAGGCCTAAAACTATCTTATCCTTTTGCCTTAATTCTTCCTTTATACTGTCAAGGATTTCTTCTTCCTTTTTAGCTCATACCTCTTTATCATGTGAGCATGTGAATAAAAGCTTGAAAGATTCTTTTTCTTTCTTGCATTTTCTACATTAAGCATTTTAATACAACTTTGAATTATGTAATTGTCGTTTTATTAGAGTCGGCAACAGCTTATTAATTCACTTTATATAAAACTCTATGTCTGTTTTCTTTTCTACTTTTGCCCTGAAGCTTACTATGTCTCTTCATTAGAGCAAAATAGTTTTCAGTTTTTTTGGTTTACTCACTTTTGGTGGATCTTATTGTAAGTTTCTTGGTTGAATATCTACTCTGCTCTAGTAGCTGTCATTAGTAGCTGCTTTATAAATTCTCTCAGAGAGCATTCTATCTCTATTCCCTTTTATACCAGCTATACTTTTAGTTATATTCATTTGACTCTTGTTGGACATCTATTTCACCTCCTTCTTGATTTGCTCTTTCATTCTGTTTGTCTTCTGAATAAGCCTTTACCTTCTCAAGTACCACCTCTACTTTCTTCTCTGTACTACTACTTTTATTGCCCCTATTATCATAGGGTTATTTATTTTCATCCACTCTTATGTTCTGGGCCTACCAAGAATCTTTTTAACTAAAATTATTGCTGCGCTACTATCAGACCTAATAATAACTCTACTTTTAGATAGTACTATTAGAAGAGCTTCTAAAATTGCCATTAGCTCTGGTCATGTAGATAAAATCTAGTTCTGAATTCTTCCTTTGGTATCTCTTACAACCTTTTCCTCTCTATCTATTTGAACGACTCCATATCCTAATACTTTCCTATTATCTACTACTTTGTATAACCCATCTGCATAAAACCACAAAGTATCTTTTCCCAATTTTTAACCAATACTGTTTTCAGTTCCTGTCTCTTTTTTTGTTCTTCTACTATTCTATCTATTAGTTCTAAACTTGGTTTTTTGATCACTACTCTTATCTCCTCTTTTCTACTCTACAAACTTCTAACTTGCTCCGATGGAATACTACTTCTCTCTCTTCTATTTATAAAGTAATCTGGTTCTAATTCATAATTCATTTTTCCATATGTATATTTTACCCATGGTGATATATCTATTAGTTTTTCTATTTGTGTTCTTTTAACTCCATTACCCAACTTTTTTTGGAGCGCTCTGTTAGAACTACTCTTTTCTGTCTGATTTTTGCCTTTACTATTACTCTCATAGCAATTAATATCTGTAAACTGTGCTCTCTTTGTTGTTACTTAGCCAATGGTTGGCTGGTTTTTTTATTTTTATCTACTATTACCTATTCATATTTGCTTTTTTTCTTTAAAATTGGCTTACGTTGCAGCTTTAGGGCTAAACCGTTCAATCCTTGAGTTTTAAACTCCTTTTTCATCTTTTGTATATGGGTGTTTGCCAAAGTAATGTTTTCTATTGATTAAACCAGGTTGCTTTTTTTCTTATTGATCTTTGATTGGACAGTTTCTTAATCTGCTACCAAGTTAATAGTCTATCCACCTTTGGGTCTAGTAGCTAGTTTATATACCATACATTTCTTTCTCTAAGTTTTTCCCAATTTTCCTTCTATCATGTTATAGCAATACTTTCATAACCATTTTAGATTCTCTATCTGGCTCCTGAAAAAACCACTATTCATTATAGTCATTCTCTGATCTCACTTCTATGTCCAGCTCCTTTGCCAATTTCAAGATTCTTGCATTAAGATTAGTCAGCTCTGGTAGCTATATATTTCCTGTTGTATCTTTTTAAATCTCAACCTTGTTGATTTGCCTAGTACTCCTGAATCATTAATTCTAATTATCTATTTTGCTAGTATTTGTTCTGTATGTGACTTTGATACCCAGGAGTTCTTTGTGATTTGTTATACTATTAGCTACCGTTGACGCAATTTCTGCTTTTCACTTAGCTAATCTAAGAACTAGATAATGAATTTTGTCACATGATCTTTTATTTAGGAGACAGATTAGCACCCTATACTCTAACCATAGTAGCAGTACCTTGTTATTCAGGTATTTCATTTGGTCTATCGATATCTGTTTATTTTTAAGCAGCCTTGTAAATATGAATGTTTCTTTTTTGAATTTGTTTATATACTGTTTATAAATGTCTTTCGCTATAATCCAAACCCTGAGAAAATGAGCTGCTTTCTCTGCTTCTAATACTTTGATCTCTGCTCTTTCTCTTTCTAATCTTACTATTTGTTGCCTTGGCATCACCTTCAAATTTACTACAACCAACTCTGATTTTTTTTGGGTTTATATCTATATCATTTATACAATTGAACTTATTTGACTTGTCTAATATATCTTGTAAATTACTTTGTGTACTCGCTATGAATATTGTATTATTTGCAAATGCTAAGCAACTTAAATTAAGTTCCTTCTTTTTTCCAAATAGTATTAAAGATTTAGATAGTTTTTGTGTATCCATGCTGTATCCCTTCTTTAAAGCTTGTATTCTGCACAGGAGCTGATTATATATTATTTTTCATACAAAAGGGGAGATCACTTTCCCTTGATCAATCTTGTTCTTTGTCTCAAAACCTTCTGACAAGCTGAACCTCATAATAACTCTAACCCTTCTTTAACTAAATATCTCTAACAGGAAATTTGTGGCTTCCTGGGGGATCTTGATTCTTGTATATGCCTGTCTAATACTTTCTAGTAGGACCAAGTTGAAGGCCTTCTTGATATCCTGTAGTAAGTTCCATATTTCTTTTCTCTCTTCTTTAGCTTCTTCCAGGATATTACTTAGTATATAAATTGGAGCCCCTGTACTTTTGCCAGGTAAGCCTGCAAAATCAAGGCCTTGAAGGATATTGTGCTTTAACAACACTCTACTAAGCCTTTTTTGAACTATTTGTACTAAACTTTTTTGAAATATTTCTAGTAACATTATTGGTCTTGTGTTTGCTAAGAAAAAATCCCACTCTGACATCTTGGAAATTGAAAAATTTGACCTACTTTTTATCTTTTTGGGAAGATACTATATTTTAGAACCATATTCACCAACTTCAAGAATCTTTTTGTTGCTTTGGGACCTACTTTCCCTAACATTTCTGGAGCAGTGTCTTTTTTTGCAAGTCTAATGTTCTCTTCCCATTCTGCTTCTTGAATCGGTGTTATTACCTTTTTGTACCACTTTTTATTAATTCACTCCTTTGGTGAATATTCACTCCTCTAGTCTTCTGGTAGTTGTACAAAAGAACCCTGAAGGACTCTGATACAACTTAGATCTGAGTTTGTATAATATCAGCCAAATAGGTGTATAAAATAGGCCAAAATTTAAAAAATTTACTATATAAAAATGCAATGTTTAATGAATTTCTATACAAATTTTCCTTTTTTAGTAACCTCTGAGTATATTAAAGTCCTTCGGGGTCCTTGTACAAACAGATGTTGCTGTTTTCTAAATTGCTTCTTAAAAAATTTATCTTTTCTTCCTTGACTTGCTCTGGTTCTGTTACTAGTGCTCCATGTATATTTGGGATATTTTCCTCTCTTACTACCTTATCTATTATTATCTTTCTTTATGGACTCTCCAATATACTCTTTAACAATATTTTCTTACTCCTTCTGATCATATTATACCTTCTTTCTATATTCTCTACAATGTTCTTTTCTATCCTTCTTTTTTACTCTTCCTTCAGCTTTTATTCTAGAGTCTTAATCTATTCTTTGGTTTGATCAATTCACTCTTTAGTCTACTCTTCTTCTATCTATAGTACTACTGTATCATGTTTTCTGTTGATATCTTGTATCTGTATGTTTATCAAAAAATTGTCTATTTCATCTAAATTCTGGCCTAATTCTTTCCTTGACTGTCTCGTTAATCTTCTAAAATTCTTTATGTCCAGAACAGAGGAGATCAATCAGCTTGGTAACTTTTTCTGGTCTGTGTTTTATTATTTTTAAAGGAATATGCCTGGATGCTGCCAAGGACAGCTTTTTTGATTACTTTCTACTTCTTGTTTATTATTTTCTCTATATTTGTCTCTACTATGTTTTCACCTTCCTCTACCTTAGCTTTGTTGCTTGTTTTGTTCTATCTGCTAATATCTTCTTTAATGTTGACCTGTACTCCTCCTATATTTCTTCTGTAGCTTTTTTGTAAAGGAATATTTTTCTTATAGAAAAGTTTGCCTTCTCCCTCACTCTTTGGATGAATTTTAATACCTCTAAAGTATTAATTTCTGCTCATACCAGGTTGTGGTTACTATCCGTTACAAGATTTATGTCTTTAATATTATTTCTCAACACCTAATTTTAGTGAACTAGATATCCAAATTTGGTCAATTTTTGTTCTAGTCATACCATTTGTTCAGGTAAATTTTTGTAGAGTTGGATTACAGTAACGGAATGCTTCCACAAAGCCTGTGCTTCTTAGCCATTCTGTTAATGGTAAACTCTTCTGCTTCCTAAAGGAGAAGTTTGTTATATCCATTGCTACATCTATAATTTTACTAAAATCACCCATTATTACAAAGGATATATTCTTTTTAGCTATACAAATGTCTCTTGTTATTGTTTTTTGTATCTCATTTTGTAAGCTCCTGTTATTTAGGAGCAAAAATATAACCTAGTATAAAATAGCTGAATTTCTTAAATATGAAGCTTACTTTAAGTGTATAAGCATTTGGTCTTTCTATTTTCATAATATGTTCACTCCATGGGCTGTCGACCAGAAGACCGACTCCTGAGCCTTAATGTTTATCCTAGTCTGAATTTGACCAGTAATCCCTGTACCCCTTTTTTTGAACTTCCATAAATTTGGTTTCCTTTTCCTTTACATTCGTCTCTATTATTCCTACTATTTTGAGTTCATGCTCTTTACTAAAATCAATCAACTCCTGTAACCTATGTGTATTCCTTTTAATACCATTTATGTTATGTACCCCTAACTTCATGAACTCCAGCCTCCTTTTTTTTCTATTATTCCCTCTATAGTCCTGGGTCTTTTCCTTTATGTACCTACTCTCCATGGCTATATTCTTTGTAACAACTGTGGTGCCCAATTTAGGATCACTGGTGTATCTCCACCCCTATCTTCATGCTGTTCAAGAGTCCCAAATTAGTTTTTTTTAATCTTCTCTACTAATCTTTGTGCTAGTTCTTCTAATCTATGTCTTTCTTGATCTACTTCTTCTTTAATATATAATCTTGCATTTGCATTCTGTGGAGCCTTCTCTTTTTTTCTTGTTTCCTTTTTCTCTTGCTATTCTCTTCTATCGTGTCTTTTTCTTTCTGTTCATGGGACCTAGTTGTATTGTGTTACTAAGAGCCTTCTTGTTGTTACTATATGTGATGTCCTTATATGCTCATTGTTTTTCTATATAGTACAGTGTATTCCCATTTTATTACATAGTTAAAATATTTTAGTTTCCTTTCTAAGGTCCTTTTTCTGTCTTCTTCATTTTCAAATTCGATTACTGCTTGACTTCTTGAATTTCTGTTTTTGTTTTGGAAGATATGCACTGTTTTCATATTAATACCTCTTAGTTGTCTTAATAATAGAACTTCTTTTATAATCTTGGCAGGTTTCTAATTCTTGTATGAATTCTCTGTTTCTTTTCTAGCTCTATTCTCTCACTTCTTCTGCTATAATTCTTGCTAACTGACTATTCCTTAGTGGTAAAACCCAATTTGCTTCCCTTTTTTTTCTAATATTTTCTCCTATTGTATTCCACTCTACTTCTGCCCTAGTTTTGTTATTCATACTATGCAGTATACGAATCTCACTTGGTTGACCGAATTTTTTTACCATTTCTGAAACTTGTTTTTTGGAGATTCTATTTGGTAGATTCCAAATCATGAAGTAGACTTTGCTGTTTTCAGGTTCCAATCTATCTTTTTGTTTAACCTTCTCTGTATCTTTACCCTTTATACTATCTGCACCTTGAGCTTCTTCTGTCATTTCATTTATAGTATATTTCTTTTTCTCTTCTTCTTTCTCTATTATTTCTTCTCTTTTTGGTTTGGTTTCCTGTTTAATTATGCTTCTCTCTGCTTCTTCTATGTCACTTTGGTCCTCTTCCTCTATACTATTTAGGAATGCTAAAATTTGCTATTCAATTTCCTTATTTCCATAATCTATTGTTCCTGTTTCTGACAATATTAGTGCTAATTTCCTACTAAATGTTTCTTTTGCAATATTTTCTAAAAGATTTGGAGTGAAATGCTTTTTCTTAACCTTTTTCTTTTTTCCAATTGCTTCTTGGTATTGCTTCCAATTGTACAGCTCTATTACTTGTCTGATAATATATACAGTTTCTGAATTGGTTATTTCTAAAAAATTGGCTACCTCTTTATCTTTCTTAATAGTATAGTTTTGTAAGTCTTTAAGTGTTGCTAAAATTTCTTCTTCTTGTCAGTTAAATAATCCTTTATATTGTACTAGATGTTCCTTGATGTTCTAATTATCTAATTATATATCTAACATATATATTATCAAATAAGTGATGCAAATATTAATTATATGATCTTCCTTATTATAACTTATTTTACTATTAATCAATACTGCTTCTAATATTATTTTATGTTTAACACCTAAAATTTCACATTAACAATGTAAATTAAACAAATAAATAATCTTTTAAAAACACTAATGAATAAATATTTAATTAGCACAAATAATGTTATTACTAAATTTTGGATAAAGAAATTGGCAAACTGTTAGATTGATATATTACTATACATAAAAAAACAATTAAATAACTTAAGTGAAGCTTAATAAATAATTTGAGCAAAGGTTGAGTAAGTAATTTAAGCAAAGGTTCAGCAAGTTATATAAAAAAAATAATTTAAGTGAATAGTAATTTGAGCAAAAGTTCAGTAAGTAATTTGAGCAAAGGTTTAATAAGTAATTTGCAATAAGGTTTAGTAGTAATTTTTGAGCAAAGGCTCAGTAGTAATTTGAGCAAAAGTTTTATTATTTACTTTATATTTTGTTGTTATTAATAGTTGGTTGACTGTATAATAAAAAATTTTTACTTATTTCGTCAAATGGCATCTTTAAATACTTACAAATAAGATTTTTTAAATTCTTATTTATTTCTGAAAATATACTATTTTTTTAATTCTGAAACTTTTTAATATCAATTTATATCTTTTAAGTACCTTTAACTAGTTGATATTTATGCCAAAATAATACCAAGTATAAGCTGTTATTTGCTTAATAAATTTCTCAGTTATATATTTGCTATATAAAATCTTAAAATAGCAGATATAAGCGTTATTTTGTAATTCGAGCTGAAATTTGTATTTCACCCTTGCACATTATTTAGAGAGTTTATAGTAGTTGGCACAAATAAATCATGCCTATCTGTGAATATTAGTATTTCGCAGACCCGATCTGAGATCCAGTTCTGATCCGGATCTGTACTTGTCCAGATTCCAAAAATCAAGATTCGGATTTGGTCTGTCGAATTCAGATCCATATAAATATCTGAAAAGATCCAATTTGTCATATATAAAGATCCGGTTAGGATTTGGATCCATGTATATCCGTATATTTAACACTAATCCAAATCTATACTTGGACCTGATTTGAAATTTTGGATCAGATTCAGATCTTTAAAAATATCTATCCGATCTGATCCATGTGGAACACTAGTGAATACAATATAGGGTGTTATAATACGATAGAGTAAAACCTAAGTCACCAGCTAGTAAAACCTAAGTTTATTAGTAAAATCTGAGTTATTAAAAAAAATAGATAAAATTTGATTTTATTAGTAAAACCTAGGTTTATTCATAAAAATCTGAGTTAATTAAAAAAAATAAGTAAAATCAGATACAGGTATTAGGGGGATCAAAAAATAATGTAATTTTTTTAGAAAAAATTGGCTAAAACTTGAACCAGTAGTCCAAATTTAATGGTTTGGCGCCATTCGATTCGTCTCAGTGAGAGGAGTCGAATGGTACTAGTTTCATTTCATTTGGATCACTGGATCAATTTTTATTGGCCAAATACTATTGGTTATTATGTTTTCTTAAAAATTACTAAAAAATCAATAGTTTTTTGTGAATAACTATTGATCCAGTGATCTAAATGAAATGAATTTGGTATCATTAGATTCATCTTACTGAGACGAATCGGATGGTACCTAAATCATCCAATCGGATCACTGTGTCACAATATATTCAAGTTTTTGTAAAATTTTATATATAAACATATGGATTTTGAAATTTTTTTATATAGTATGGGGGTGCAGTGCTACTATAAGGGGGTACATAACGTTATTTATGGATGCCCCCTAATTGTTATATATCTATAAATCAATTATAATCCTAATTATTTGAAATGATATATAACAATTAACAGATCTTTATCTCTTTCTCTTTCTCTTTTTTTTTTTTTCTTTTTTTTTTCTTTTTTTTCTCTTTTTTTTTTTTAATATTTCAAATACTTTTGAAATATTTTAGGATGATCTGTAACCTGGATCATATCAAGGACGCATCTGACTAATATTTTCAAAATGTTTTGATGATTTTAAATGATTGTACTACAAGATCAGATTAGATTTTTGTTTATTTTTTTTGTTTATAATTTAGATCTTCTATCAATTTTACATTGTTTTTTTGTTTTTCTTTTGTTTTTTTTTGATTTCATTTCATTTTTTTAGTTTTGGTTTGTTTTTTTTATTTTTTATTTTTTTAATTTTTTAATTTCTTTTTTTTATTTCTATCTTTACCACTAGCACTTTGCAAGAGATCCAACGACTTTTCAACACTTTGCACAAGCCAACTCAGCCTTTCGACACTTTGCAAGAATATACAACTAATTTCTATAGCAATTTCTAAATTTCAAGAACACAAGTTTTCCAAGTTTTTGCAAGTTTTTGCAAGGTTTTATTTTATTTATTCTTTGTTTTATATTTTTTGTTTTTGTTTTTTTTGTTTTATTTTTATTAATTTATTTTATTCTGGCACTTTGTGAAAACCTTTGATGATTTCTAAATTGCAAGATCACAAACTCTTACTTCAGAGAAGTGGAGTTTTGGAGCTTCATTTATTTTTTTATTTAGTTTGCTTACATTTTTGTTTTTGTTTGTTTTCTTTTTATTTACTTATTTTTTTAATTTTATTTTATTTATCCCTTACTTCTTTCAGAACTTTCAAGAAAACAACTTGACTTTACAAGAACACCAATTCTGCACTTTGCAAGAAGTCACAAATATGAGCGAATATAGTTGAATATGAGCAAATATAAGCAAATATAATAGTTTTTTTTTTT